>QXEO01000727.1:0-382059 GCA_007115705.1 Dactylis glomerata
ATATATCAAGTTAATTCCACTCCCTGCGTCTATGAATATTCTGTCAACATCATACGCACCGATTTGAGCTTTGAGTACCAAAGGCGCGTTTCCCGGCCGAGGTACTGTTATTGGGTGGTCTTCTCTGTTGAACTCGATTGGTTGTTCTGACCAGTGCAGATACTCCGTTGTGACTGGAGGTGAGATGATTGCCAGATTGACTTGTCGAGTTATACTCTTCTCTTCTTTGTTCGACTTGGGCACGGGTTGTATCATTGCTGTGATGTGTCCTTTTGATGGGACATACCCTTCGTCGTCGTGTCCCTGGTTTTGCTGGTCTTGTCCTTGAGGAGCTCCGTTGTTTCCTTGCTGTTTTGCCGGAGGATTGTTGCTTCCTTCAAATCCTTGTCGCCTTGCTTCGGTTTGCTTGTTTAGCGCTGCCTCTTGTAGTTTTAAGAATGTTGTGCAGTCTTTCATTGCGTGCCTTGATACTCACTTCCCATCGACGAACGCTGAGTGTATATGACAAGGCCCGTTGAGCATATCTTCTGGCGATGGGTTGTACTCTCTGGGTTCTCTTGTAGGGAACTTTTTATAGTCCTCCTTTCTGTAGCTTCGATATCCCAAGCTTCTGCGATCACTTCCTTGATAGCTGTTGTCTTTGTATCCTGCGGCGACTTGGCTATGGGAGCCGTAGGTGTCGTAATTTCGAGGTCATCTCCTTTGACTTCCATATCTGTTTCTTCTGTCGTCCTCTGGAGATCTCGTCCGCTTGTTGTTGCACGCATCTTCTCCATCTGCAAATCTGTTTGCTGTGTCCATGAGATCTGACACTGTTTTCGGCTTGATTCTACCCATCTCCTCGACTAGGTCTCTTCGCCTTAATCCAATGATGAACGCATCTATTGCTCTTTCGTCTGAAACTTTGACTGCTGAATTTTTGATAAGGCTCCATCTTTGGATGTATGCCCGCAGTGTTTCGTCGCGTTGTTGCACACATGCTTTGACTTCTTCTATTGATGCTGGTCGTTTGTATGTCGACCTGAAGTTGCTTGTAAATTGCTTTGTGAGTTCTTCCCAGCTTCCAATAGATTCTTTCTCTAGTTTGCTCAACCATGACCTTGCTGCGCCGGTGAGGTGTAGTTGCAAACTTTGCATTGCTGTTTCTTTGGTTCCTCCTAATATTTGAACTGCTTGTAAGTAATCTGCGAGCCATGATTGTGGTTCCTGTGATCCGTCGTACTTTTGCTGATCATGAGGTAGCTTGAATCCCTTGGGAACTGGAGTGGTGCGAACCCTGCGGGTAAAGCACGATGCCCCCATCTCTTTTTCATCGTCTTCATAGTCGCGTTTTTCATTTGGGGATCGCGATCTTCGAGTTCCACCGTGCTGTTTTGGTGATGGCGATCGAGATCGGTGCTTGCTGCTTCTGCGCCGAGGACTATTGTGACGGCGAGGGGACCTTGCTTTGTGCACTTCCTTGTGGTGATATGCTTCTTCTCCTTTTGCTGATAGCTTGTGGCCCACCATGTTGAGTCCGTTCAGTGCTGCTCTATGCATATGTTCTCTAGGATCTCCTGGACTTGGTCGAGTTGTAAGTAGATATGCTTGCGCTGCCACTAGTGCTGCTTCAGGGGTTTTCGGTAGGATGTTCCCCTGCTCGTCGACCAATAGGAAGGACGAGTCGAGGTTTTTAGAAATACTTTGCCTGTCGGAGTACTCGAGGTTATCGTACCTTGAGCCGTGTCGATGATTTTTCCTTGCGTTGCTATATGATGCGTCGCTTCGTGCTTTACGAGCAGCTTCGCTAGCTGCAATGGCTGAATCTTTTCTTCTTTGTATCTCTATTTTCTCTTTTGCTAATTGCTTTGCCTGCTGCCTTAGGGCGTAATGATATCCCAAAAGCATGTCTTTGCTGGAATTTGATGGTATTGGCATGCCGTGTTCTACGGCTTCTCTTATTACCCTCCACTCGTCGACTGATAGTCGAATTTTTTCCCTGGCTGTGAGAGATTCTGCTGTTTGCCCTTCTGCTAGGTGATTTGCTCCTCTGTCTATATTTGCTGGGTTTAGCACTGGGTTGTCATTTTCATCGAATTCTTCTGAGTTGTCTCCCACAATGGCGAGCATCTGGCATTGTTTGCCGATGTTACTATTGAAGCTTGAGAAGATCGAGTCGCCATCTTCAGAAAGCTCTAACCCTGTCTTCCATGTGTCTGTTGATTTGTCTGAGATATCGCCGAGGCAAATCATGAGATCGTTGAGTTGGACTCCTGCGTCGAGTTTTTCCTTTGCTTTACTGTCTTCTTCAATTTCTTTTAGCACTTCTTCTAAGCTGACCGGCAAGTTTACCTAGCTGGATGAGCTGTCGGAATACTCCATCATTGCTACTGTTTCGGTCTCTCTTGCCGATGGATCTTGTTTCGTCGGATCTGAAAGGCGAGATGAACCCGATGGCCCGATGAGGATGCTCAAACTTCCGATTGTCAACTCCATCTCTTGATTTTTGTCGACTTCTGTATTGCTATTGGCTAAAAGCGAAAAAGCCGTCGAATTCATGATTCCAACGCCCAGTTCCCCACGGTCGGCGCCAATTGACGAGGGGTTAACTCGACAAATGTCCTAGATGAAGGACTTAGGATCGAGGAGATAGGGCGTCGGATGAACTCGAAGGTAAAGTTAGTCGAAATAGGTATGCGTCGAAAGTAAACTTGGGTGTTTAACCTGGCTTGCTTTCAATCTGGCCTACACCGTCCCCTCCTGGCCCCTATATATAGATGGCCAGGTCTCGAGGATCGGGTAGGGTCCGATACAGATTACAATATCGACATACGGTAGGAACTCGTATTCGACTATCATTACAATTGGGCCTAGCTATACGGGCCTTAGGGGTACTCAACTAACGGGCTCTATTAACTATACCCTTGTCACTACCTTTATAAAAAGAGACCGATGCCCCACCAGCACTCCCCACCACAGCCGCCGCGCTCACTTTTGTGCTTAGATGCTTCCAAAAAGATCGGACCTGCTCAGAGTAACGACGGCGAGGATCGATATCTGTCCACACCACCGCTAGGCGACAAGTGACCGGTGCATCTTGGTCATCTCGACGCCTATGCTGATCCTCGTGGAAGATGCATGGCTGGCCTCCCGATATAGTGCGGTGGACGAGAGCTATGACTCGCATCGGTGTCACGACGTTGCGATCTCCCAAAGGTTTGTTTATTCTGCACATGCCAGATCTTGTAGTTTGCCATGCCGATTTGTGATTTAGTTTACTCTTACCTTGGATCTGGTATCTGGTAGATTAACTTATTAGTGCATTTCCGTAGTCTTCTTTTATGGAAGATTTTGTAGTTGGCCGAATCTATAGTCTTTTTTATTGTAGATTAACTTATTCTGCTTTATGAGAAAAATACTAAACAGCCTGATCATAATATCGTTTTGTCATGCATGTACCCAAGGTTAAACATGGCCTGGGCATCTGCATGCATGTACGCCTCTGCTGCACGCTCATAGTCTCTCCCTACACCCTGTAAACAGGACAGATCCGATAATGTGATTTCAGCAATAATACTATGACAGTCTCCAGAGAGCGCACAGTACCCTAGTATTTCTGAGAGGAACAAATTTAGTACTAGCAGAAACAAGACTCTGCAACTAAGTGGCGGGTGCAACTAATTGTCAAAACACATCTCGTGAGTTTTCATGTTGAAATATAGAAGCAATGTTTTACTTAGCTATTCAAATAGTGATCTTGGAGAAATTGCCTCATAAAGCATGACAGCTGGTTTATGACATTTCGTACAGATGCATAACTTTTTATTTGTTTTTGAAGTGGAATCCTTTTTCTCTGGCTTACCATACAGGAAAGGAATAGAATCCATACATGTTGCAGTTGTCTAAATGAGTGAAAGGAATAAAGACCTTTAGCTTGCAGCGTCTGTTAGGTATCTCATATGTCTGGCACAAACATATATGGTGACTCATAGGAACGCTAGCATTCTGGGTTGATATGATGATATATATGATAAGCACACTTATATCCCAACAAACTAAGTCGACGCATGCAAACGAGGTACTACTCAGAGTCAGCAGGTATGCCTTGATATTCCAATTGCAGTAGTCTTCACACGGTACAATATATTTTGCTAGGTTTGTGCTGATCATCAAGTAGTTAAAGGGTCTCATGTTTGCATTGCTAGGTGTATAATTTGACTAAAGTTCTTTCTGAATTATTTTTCTCTATCCAACGTACGTTATTTATTGGTTAACTAGCCTAGCTAGCTAGACACATAACATACCCTGACAGCCCCAAATTTCCAGATACCGCTGATGTGCGTGCAGTTGCAAATCAAGATATCTGAGAGGTAGCTAACCAGCATTGATCCGAGCTAGAGTAGTTACGTCGATGGCAGAAGCTTCAACAAACACTACCATTGTGCAACTATTCAGGGATTGGGAAATCCATGCATTGATTCTCTTGAGCTTTGCCTTGCAACTATTCCTCTTCTTCACCGGTGGCCTGCGGCGTCGCCACAGCAATACGCTCCTTAAAATCATGATATGGTTGTCTTACCTATCAGCCGATTTCATTGCAGCATATGCTCTAGGTCACCTTTCAGTCAATTTGCCTACCACTTCCACCACAGACGCCAATCATCATCATACTAAACCAGCCCATAAGCACACTCTCTTGTGGGCACCTTTCCTCCTTATCCACCTTGGGGGACAAGACACCGTGACAGCCCTTTCACTGGAGGACAATGAGTTGTGGTTGAGGCACCTGCTGAATCTGCTAACCCAAGCAGGTCTAGTTGTGTATGTGTTGTGGAAATGGGTGGCATTGGCACACTACCAACTTGTAATCCCTGCCGCATTGTTATTCGTTGCCGGAACCATCAAGTATGTGGAGAGGATTTGGGCACTCAAGTTGGGGAGCCAGAAAGGCCTCAGGACCTCCACTAGCAGAGAAGCAAAGAAGGCATCCCTTCATGTATCGGACAGTGAAAAAACTGGGCAGGCCTATCAAGCAATTGTGAAGTATGCTGCTCTTCACACGGAGCGAGGCGTGCGGGATATATTCGCCGGAAGAAAAGTCAATGACATGGACGAGCCAACTCGTCAGAAATTTAAATACCGATCTCTCTATGACGAGGAGGCTCTAGATGGAGATGTACAAGTACATTTCAAGAGGGCAGAGATTGAGCTCAGCATTATGTACGATAGCCTCTTCACGAAATCCCGGGTGATCCAGACAATGCCCGGTGCCATCCTTCGGTGTGTCTCCCTCGCCTGCACAGTGGTCGCCTTTGCCTTCTATGTCAAGGTGATGATGAGTAGCAGTGACGATACCGATCAAACATACAAAGAGTATAGAAGAAGCAGAGTTGATGCTGTGGTCACCTATGTATTATTCATTGGATCATTTAGCTTGGAAGCTTGCTCGTTCATCATGGTGATGGCGTCCCCGTGGGAGTGGCCATTATTGGAAGCTCGAGGTGGATTGTGTCATGTGATGTTCACTCGACTGGCGTGGCCTGTCTTTGTGAGGATCCGACCAGAGACCAAGCCATGGTGGTCAGAGTCAATGGGACAGTACAACTTGTTTCGCTCCAGCAAGATCATGTCAACTGAAGACAACATAAAGTGTAGAAGCACCATTGTAATAGCAAAGAAGATGGTTAGCGTACTTGGGGTTAGTGATATGTGGACCAAGATGAGGAGCACCAAGCATGCCCAAGTCACGAAGGAGATCAAGGAGCTCATCCACGGCTGTTTCTCGGGACGTTCTATCGTGATGCGTGTTCCGAGTGCTTATTCGCTGCTATTCACCCGCCCCTTCGAGCACGCCTTGCTGACGCTACACCTTTGGACAGACGTGTTGCTGCACAAGGCGGCCAAGTCCACCCAAGATCCTGAACAAGATCAGGTTGCGCGGCGTCTTATGGATACCTGCAAGATGCTATCGGAGTACATGATGTACCTGCTGGTGGAGCACCCTGCCATGTTACCCGTCAGCACCAATGTGCAGGATGTATTGGCATCGGAATCGGACAGGGTCAGGCTTGCATCTAGCAAAGACGACATTTTTGACAAGTATTACGAAGGTGATCGCTTAGGCGTTTCTGCCTTCTGGTGGAATCGAGAAGGGGTGCTGCAAAACGAAGGGGGCGTCCACGCCGAGCTGAGGAGACTGGAGCAGGTGTGGGTGCGAATGCTGGTCTACGCGGCTGGGAGGTGCCGCCCGGAAGAGCATGCCCGCCGGCTGAGCACAGGTGGTCAGCTCATCACCTTCGTTTGGCTGCTCATGGCGCATCGGCATTTTGGAGATCTGGGCGTTGAAATCAATCTTATCACAGACCCGGGCATCCGTCTAACACTTTTTGATTTCGATAATTCTCCCCTCATGTTCCACTAGCTCCGTTCCATAAAAGAAAATGGCACATTAATTAATTTTAGCAAAAATCAAATCTTGTCAAGTTTGACCAAAGTTTTATATAGAAGAACAATCGTTGATAGTTTTTTCTAAAAACTTGGTCAAACTTTACACCATCTGATTTTAGGGAAAAATTATGCGCCTTCTCCTAAGGAACAAAGTTAGTAGTATCTGGTATTGTATTGTAACTCCACTTATTATTAACCGAGTGATTGATTTTTTTATATACTCTATTTGTGTAAGTCAATGCATGTATAGTAGTATGATTTATTTGATGGACCACTTCGCTCTATATGTGTTATATAATATTATACACTATATAACATTTTTTGATTTTAACGCGATGATATCAGTTTTGGTAATGTAGAGACCCAAAATTATGTCGGGGCCCAATTATGTCACCCATTTTGCTGACGATCCAATTTGTTCGCATTCCCTTCTGTTTTTTGGAGCCTCCAAACGCTATTAACGGTTATACTTCCGGCTCCCTTGTACCACATGCGTGTTTGATGAATTCATCTAGCTGGTTACTTATATATTTCTCTTATCCAAATCAGTAACAAAATCTTAATCCACGTAGCCAATAAATCTCTTTCTACACTAGTGGGGACAGGGCCTCCAGTCCCGGCCCGTAAGGGCCTTTAGTCCCGGTTGGCAAACCGGGACCCCAGCCGCGGGACTAAAGGCTAAACCTTTACTCCCGGCCCGGTTACCAGCCGGGACTGGAGGGTGTCCACGTGGGCGGCTCCGAGCGCATCCAGGGCCAGGACCTTTAGTCCCGGTTTGTAACACAGACCGGAACTAAAGGGCATCTACAGATTTTGTTTTTTGCTTTAGGGTTTTAGGGTTTAGGGGTTTTAGGGTTTTAGGTGTTCGGGGGATTAACGTGATGCCTCGTTTGGTGCCTTGTTTGGTGTTCAGGAATTAGTTTATGCATATATATAAGATTAACTTATCTTACAAGCGAGCATATATATACAATTATATGGAGATCAGAATTATCGGGACTAGAGCCCGTCTATTCGATTATATGGACCAACATCAGTAATGGCCCCTAGCTACACTAAATCGTCCTTTGTCGTCTATAGCTTCTGTCCTCAGAAAGGTCGCTAGCTCCTCTGCAACAGCAATCGCGCGTTGCTCTGGTAGGTACTTCTCCCGCATGGCCGTATACTATATAACAAGAGGAGATGAATATGAATATCAATCATGATAACAAAGAATGACGGGTAAAAATAGAGGTGTGAATGTTTATTGCTTACGTCGTATCTATAATCCTTGTGCTCAGAGGTAAACGTGCGAATGATCTCGCAAACGTAGTATCCACATAGATGCGTCCCTCGTGGCTGCTGGTCGCACTTTACGAGAATAGAATATATATAATCAAAATAATAATCTAGCATCACAAATGTATTGAAAATAGAATTATATCATACTACTACTTACCTGAGCCGCTCTAAAGGTCAGCTTCTCATGCTGGATACCGTCAGTCACGCACTTGAACCGCTTCCAAACCCTGCCTGACAAGGAAAATGATTTACTAAGTTTTTCATTAATTGATATATCAGACGTCCTGCAGGCTTTGGAACTGTTCCAAGGGTCTCGATAATGGGTCGAAGGCATCAACTCTTCCCTTATCAATTTGAATATCCAACAGAATCCAGTGGTAGCTGCACATGTATATATATATGTGTCAGTAACTTATCAATTACACTTATAAGTGAATGGACACAACAGAGTAAGAAACTCACCTGAAGTTGTATGGAAACAGTATGTGGTCACAGAAATTTTGATCTGTTAGAAACCTTAGAAGGTTTTCCTCCGTCTCCTTGGGGTTATCAGTTAGCGTCGTTATATGTATTTTATCTGGGTCAATAAACCCAATATTTAGGATGTTCCTACTTTTACATTCCAGAATCTTCATTCTGCATAATAGAGTACAAGTCAGAACGGAACAAGTTATATGTAGACAATGAATTGAAATAACTGAACAAGTTATATGTAGACAACGAATTGAAAAACTTACAGACAATAGCAACTCATAAGCGATTTGTCGAGGGCGTCGGCATTGTACATCTGGAAGAGTTCATCAAAGTCGATATGGATGTCTTCGGGGCGGCCGTAGTACTCCCGTGGGACACGCGCCACGATCATCGTTCTCCCATTCTTTGATTCACTTAAGTACCATGTATGCAAGTAACGCATATTTGTTGGGAGATCATCAAACTTATCTTTGCTGACCAAAGGCGCTCCCATGACAAACTGTGGCTTAGGGGCTACCATGGCCTTGGGTAACCTGTCGTCTTGGGAAGCCAGAACGTCTTCAACCGGGATACCCCATTCATCCGCCCACTTCTTTGCTAATTCCAAATCTTGCCCCTGCACCAGAGAGGGAACATTCTCGGGTAACACCCTGAGGGGTGGGATTGACTGTTTGGCCTGTTGTCCAAGCTGAGGAACGTCTGATCTTTTTTTGCTTGTAGTTGAACTTGATTTGCTCCCACTTGCACTTGCACGTGATCTGCTCTTTTTCCCTTCCTTCTGCAATGTGCGTGTATAGTCGTCAGGCTTATGGTGTAAGTCATATACTGTGATGGAAGGGTCGTGAAGTATTTTGCATATGCTATTTGCTTCTCGGTGTATTCCGGGTGGGGCTCGGGTTCCTTCTTTTTCATCTGCGCATCATAATGTTCCTTTGCTATCCTGGCGTTTTCCTCATCGGTACGATCATAAGGTCTGATAGGAAGATTAGCATGAGGTATCTTTGGGAGGGGCGACAGTTTGCGCTTTGGGGAGCTCCGTCGCTTAGAACTCATCGACGGAGCGTTCTTGCTGGCATGCTTCCGCTTAGTATCCTTAGCGGGCGGAGACGGCCGACCCAAGTCCGGCGGCGGTGATCGAGATGGACTCGTGTTGTGCTGGCCGTCGTCATGTGGAGGGCTTGGAGGTGATGGAGGTGTAGGTGACCTGCGACAACTCGGAGGCGGTGTTGTCCTTGGGGCCGAGCCTGGAAGCTTGATGTAGTTCTTGTCCCATAGGATGACTCCACCCAGTACTTCTCCGAGTGTCCTCTCATCTTCGGGTCCAGCTATGTCGAGCTCCATATCATGAAACCCCGACACGATTTCATCCACCCCGACTTTAGCAAAGCCAGCTGGAATCTCACGGCCATGCCAGCGTACATCAGGGCCAGAAGGTAAAGCTTGTCCGACGGCCACCTTCATGGATATGTTCTTGAATCTCTGATGGAGTTCACATGATGTTGACTCCTTGATTCCATCCACGGGGTAGCCGGGACCGCCCTCTATCATTCTTCGTGCATCGTCGGGCGGGGCCTCAGATTCAGCCACGCTGCTTTTCCGCTTAGATGGGGCGCCGGTAATATCGAGTGCAGGATCTTCCTGGTGCGCTACTCCTCTAAGCTCGTCAATCTGCTTCTGTTGCTCGTTAAGCCTGGCATGCAACTGGTTGAACTTGTCATTCTCCTCATCCTGCTGTCGCTTCATTGCTCTCGCTCGGCTTCTGTCAGTGTCTTGGTCTCTGGCAAACCCAAGCCACCACGGGTAAGAAGGACCGAAGCCTCGCGTTCGTCCTCCATGTTCGTCATTGCCGAGGACCAGTGTGAGCAAATCTTTCTCTCTATCTGCAGTGAACTGTCTTTTTCCCTCTTTAATTTCTTTCACTATCTTTTTCCAATTCTCCCTGGGTATCCTAAGACCGTCACTGCAGATGAGGTCCCCTGTTTCTTCGTCGTATGAACCACCATGCGCAAGGAACCAATTTCTTGCTCTCAATTCCCACTCATCACGGATGGGTTCAGGTATGATGCCTTTAGCTAGCAAATCTTGCTCTTTCTTATCCCACTTTGGGATGGCAGTCTCATAGCCCCCTGGCCCCAGCGTGTGGTGATATTTCTTCTTGTCGGCATTTTTCTTGTTCTTTTCTGATAATGCCTTGGCATCTTCTGACTCCTTGTACTCTTGAAATGCCTTCCAGTGATTCGCCTGCTTGGCTAGATACCCCTCGAATACGGGCACTTTCTTTGTCTTCCGATAGTTTTTCCATAGCTTCTTCTTCCAACTACGGAACAGTTCGGCCATCTTCTTTAGAGTCCACTGCTTGACTTTGGCCCTCAGTTTTTTTGCGGCGTCTTCATTCTCACATTCTGGTAGGTTGAAATGTGACATGAGATCATTCCAAAGATTATCTTTGTACCTTTCGGCGACATAGTCACTATCGGCTGCCCCTTTGCGCTTGTTCCACTCCCGAACGCTGATCGGGACGTGATCCCTAACGAGAACTCCGCATTGCTTCTTGAATGTGTCAGCAGCATTCTTAGGAAGCTTGGGTTCGCCCGTAGGCAATATCACCTCAAAGGTGTAATGCGTCTGTGCATCCAACTTTTTAGTCGGGCCTCGTTTTGTAGCTTTGCTCGATGTGGAGGCCTAAGAGGGAGAAACATTCGTCAAATTAATATATATGTATACAATATAGAGCTATCTCCAATATTTTTCACATATTACAAGTGATTGCTGAACTTCATATGAATACCTCGCCGGACTTTGTTATTTCTCCACCAGCTTCTCCATCAGTGGAGCTATCCCCTTCTCCGTCATTGGAGCTATCTCCTGCCCCGTCGGCTTCATCTTTGTGTCGGTCGACCTCCATTCCATCTCCGGAGGGGTTCAGAAACGACGACGGAGATTCAGCTGGTTCAATGTCGGGGGCGTCTTTGATTATATCTTTGAGAAGTTCTTCCTCTTCGAGGTTCCTGCTATGTGGATCCATAGTTTCTGCAAAATACCGACATTTGATTAACTAATAAATTCTATTTCTATTTGCAAAATAATTCTATTTCTATTTGCAAAGTAATTCTATTTCTATTTGCAAAATAATTCTATTTCTATTTGCAAAGTAATTCTATTTCTATTTCTATTTGCAAAATAATTCTATTTCTATTTGCAAAGTAATTCTATTTCTATTTGCAAAGTAATTCTATTTCTATTTGCAAAGTAATTCTATTTCTATTTGCAAAGTAATTCTATTTCTATTTCTATTTGCAAAGTAATTCTATTTCTATTTGCAAAGTAATTATATTTCTATTTCTATTTGCAAAATAATTCTATTT
This sequence comes from Dactylis glomerata, assembly GCA_007115705.1. Taxonomy (NCBI): domain Eukaryota; kingdom Viridiplantae; phylum Streptophyta; class Magnoliopsida; order Poales; family Poaceae; genus Dactylis; species Dactylis glomerata. The sequence goes on from QXEO01000727.1 coordinate 11,547, forward strand.
CTATTTGCAAAGTAATTCTATTTCTATTTGCAAAGTAATTCTATTTCTATTTGCAAAGTAATTCTATTTCTATTTGCAAAGTAATTCTATTTCTATTTGCAAAGTAATTCTATTTCTATTTGCAAAGTAATTCTATTTCTATTTAATTCTAATTCTATTTCTATTTGCAAAGTAATTCTATTTTTTCTAACTTATTTCTATTTGCAAAATAATTCTATTTCTAGTTGCAAAGTAATTCTATTTCTATTTGCAAATTAATTCTATTTCTATTTGCAAAGTAATTCTATTTCTATTTAATTCTATTTCTATTTGCAAAGTAATTCTATTTTTTCTAACTTATTTCTATTTGCTATTTTTTCTAAATTATTTCTATTTGCTATTTTTTCTAACTTATTTCTATTTGCTATTTCTATTACACACTAACAAATAATAAATTCTAAAAAAAACCTAACCTAACAATTCTATCTAACAATTCCTAACAAATAATATAACCTAACAATTCTATCTAAAAATTCTAAAAAAAACCTAACCTAATAAAACCTAACCTAATAAAATTTAACCTAATAAAATTTAACCTAAAAAAACTTAACCTAATAAAATTTAACCTAATCTAATCTAACAAAAAAAAGGGGCGGCTCGGGCGTCTCACCGAGCGAGAGAGGAGTGGCCGGAGGGGTGGCGGCGCCGGCGGTGGCCGGAGGGGTGGCGCGCGGCACGGCTCGGGGGAGGCTCGGTGGCCGCGGGGGTGGGGCGGTGGCCAGAGGGGTGGCGGCGGGCGGTGGCCGGAGGGGTGGCGGCAGGCGGCTCGGGGAGGGGTGGCGGCGGGCGGTGGCCGGAGGTGGCGGCTCGGGCGAGTTTTCCGGTGGCCGCAACGATCGGCAAAGCAACTCCTCGCGCGCGTCGACGGCAGAAACGGCTAAGTGCCGGGGAGGAAGAAGAGGGGGCTTATATACCACGCCCCCCTTTAGTCCCGGTTGGGGGCTTGAACCGGGACTAAAGGGTGCCTTTAGTCCCGGCTGGAGCCCCCAACCGGGACTAAAGGGTGGTGGGCGGTTGGCGCCCGAGCCCCCCCCCCCTTTAGTCCCGGCTGGTGGCTCCAGCCGGGACTAAATGCGCAATAAATGCGCGCCAAAGCATAAAGTTTTTCAGGTTTTCATTTCAAATATCAATTTTTAATTTTGAATTGAATAACTAATGTATATTTTAGAATCTGATAAAACTATGAATATGAAAAGTGTTTGAAATTGAATATCTAATTCAAAAATATTTTATATTTTCAAAATTAATTATTTTAACTATCCAAAGTATTAACTAGTTTGCCATTTTCAATTAAAACTATATTAATTAATATTCTTTTTGTATATTTTAGAATTTGACAAAACTATGAATATGAAAAGTGTTTGAAATTGAATAACTAATTCAAAAATATTTTCTATTTTCAAAATTACTTATTTTAACTATCCAAACTATTTACTAGTTTGCCATTTTCAATTAAAACTATATTAATTAATATTCTTTTTGTATATTTTAGAATTTGACAAAACTATGAATATGAAAAGTGTTTGAAATTGAATAACTAATTCAAAACTAATTTATATTTTCAAAATTAATTATTTTAACTATCCAAACTATTAACTAGTTTGCCATTTTCAATTAAAACTATATTAATTAATATTCTTTTTGTCTATTTTAGAATCTGACAAAACTATAAATATGAAAAGTGTTTGAAATTGAATAACTAATTCAAAACTATTTTATATTTTCAAAACTAATTCAAAAGTGTTTTAACTATCCTACAAGAACTGCGAGGCAAAGAAATCAGGACTGGGTATAGCGGCGGCAGGGGTAGGGGAGAGGTAGTAGCCCGCCGGGAGGAGTGCCATCAGAACGAAAGGCGAGGCAACGGGGTTGAGGCGGGAGATGGCGGCCATTGCTTTCGTTTTGGCTTTGAGGGGAGGCGCTTTAGGAAGACGCAGCACGGTGTGTATAAAGTGCAGGACGGGAAAAGAACTAGTGAGCCGGCTTTTTTTCTAAAGAGCGGTGATGACCGATCCATACCATTATTCACATCCAGCCATCCATGTAACCATGTCTGTCGTAGCCATGGAGAATCTTCATCATGCATTACATAAAAGGTTTAATGCATTATTACATTATTGCACCAACAATCCTATCTATTATTTCTGTTTTCTCCTGGGTCGTAGCCATGGAGAATGTTCATCGTTCAGTAGGATGCTTGGGTCAGTTTTCACTTTGAAGGGCGGAATTTCATGAAACTTATTATAATCTACTGACATGTCTGTCTTGTCATCTACTCCCACGATGTTTCTTTTCCCTGAAAGAACTATGTGGCGCTTTGGCCCATCGGACGATGTCTTCTTTTGCTGATTTCTTTTTCTCGTTTTTGTAGACATGTCCTTCACATAGAAAACCTGAGCGACATCGTTGGCTAGGACGAATGGTTCGTCCATGTACGCAAGATTGTTGAGATCCACTGTTGTCATGCCGTACTTTTGGTCTACAACTACCCCGCCTCCTGTCAGCTTCACCCATTTGCACCGAAACAAAGGGATCTTGAAAGTAGGTCCATAGTCAAGTTCCCATATCTCCTCTATGTACCCGTAATATGTTTCCAAACAGTGCCCATTCTCATCTGTTGCATCAAAGCGGACACCACTGTTTTGGTTGGTGCTCTTTTTATCTTGGGCAACCGTGTAAAATGTATTCCCATTTATCTCGTACCCTTGAAAAGTACATATAGTCAAAGATGGTGGCCTGGCCAAACGGTACAGCTGATCTCCAACGGTGTCGTCATTCATGAGATGTGTCTGCAACCAACTGCCAAAAGTCTTCTCGTGTTCCCCTTTAATCCAAGAGTCAGCCTTCCCCGGGTTTTCGGAGCGTAGAATATTCTTGTGTCTCACGATATACGGAGCCACCACGGTGGAATTGTGTTGAACTGTGTACTGTGCTTGAGAGAAAGAATGCCCGTCCATACATACTTTTGCTTTCCTTCCTAGTGTGCCTTTTCCTGTCAGCCTACCCTCATACCGAGATTCAGGAACACCAATCGGCTTAAGGTCAGGAAGAAAGTCCACACAAAACTCAATGACCTCCTCTGTTCCATAGCCCTTGGAGATGCTTCCTTCTGGCCTAGCACGGTTACAAACATATTTCTTTAAGACTCCCATGAACCTCTCGAAGGGGAACATATTATGTAGAAACACAGGACCGAGAATTCTAATCTCTTCGACTAGGTGAACTAGGAGGTGTGTCATTATATTGAAGAAGGATGGTGGGAACAACAACTCGAAGCTGACCAGACATTGGACCACATCAATATGTAACCCTGATAGACTTTCTCGATCGATTACCTTCTGAGAAATTGCATTGAGGAATGCACATACCTTCACAATTGCCAGGCGAACATTTTCCGGTAGAATTCCCCTTAATGCAACCGGAAGCAATTGCGTCATAAGCACGTGGCAGTCATGAGACTTGAGGTTTTGGAATTTTTTGTCTTTCATATTTACGATTCCCTTTATATTCGACGAGAAGCCAGTCGGGACCTTGATACTGAAAAGGACTTCAAAGAAGATTTCCTTCTCTTCCTTGGTAAGAGCATAGCTGGCACGCCCTTGAAACTGTCCTGGATGCATGCCATCTCTTCCTTTATGACGTTCCTGGTCCTCCCGTGCTTCCGGTGTATCTTTTGACTTCCCATACAAGCCCAGGAAGCCTAGAATATTCACGCAGAGATTCTTCGTCAGGTGCATCACGTTGATTGCGGAGCGGACCTCATGGACTTCCCAATAGGGTAGCTCCCAAAATATAGATTTCTTCTTCCACATGGGTACGCGCTTATCAGGGCCGTTAGGAACAGGTTGGCTGCCAGGACCCTTTCCAAAGATTACTTTTAAATCTTTGACCTTATCAAATACTTCAGCACCAGTACGGATGACAGGCTTCTCCCGGGGTTCTGCCTTGCCATTGAAATGCTTGCCTTTTTTCTTTAAGGGATGCTTGGGCGGAAGAAAACGACGATTGTACGGGTACACATTCTTCCTACATTTGTCCAGATATATACTTTCTGTCTGATCCAAACAGTGCGTGCATGCATTGTATCCCTTGTTTGACTGTCCTGAAATGTTACTAAGAGCAGGCCAATCATTGATGGTTACGAAAAGCAACGCTCGAAGGTCAAATTCCTCTTGTTTGTGCTCGTCCCACACACGTACACCTGGTTCGGCTCACAGCTGTAAAAGTTCATTAACTAATGGCCTTAGGTACACATCAATGTCATTGCCGGGTTGCTTTGGACCTTGGATAAGCACTGGCATCATAATAAACTTCCGCTTCATGCACAACCAAGGAGGAAGGTTGTAGATACATAGAGTAACGGGCCAGGTGCTGTGACTGCAACTCTGCTCCCCAAAAGGATTCATGCCATCTGTACTCAGACCAAACCATAAGTTCCTTGCGTCACCTGCAAATCTTGGGAACTCTCTCTCGATTTTTCTCCACTGCCGACCATCAGCGGGGTGCCTCAACTTATCGTCTTTCATACGATCTTCCATGTGCCATTGCAACAACTTCGCATGATCTTTATTTCTGAACAGACGTTTCAACCGTGGTATTATAGGAGCATACCACATCACCTTGGCAGGAACCCTCTTCCTGGGTGGCTCGCCCTCAATATCACCAGGGTCATCTTTTCTGATCTTATACCGCAATGCAGTGCATACCGGGCATTTATCCATATTCTCGTACTTCTCACCGCGGTAGAGGATGCAGTCATTAGGGCATGCATGTATCTTCTGCACGTCTAATCCTAGAGGGCAGACAAGCTTCTTTGCTTCGTACGTGCTGGTGGGCAATTCGTTCTTTCTTGGAAGCATCTTCTTCATCAGTACCAGCAACTTTTCAAATGACGAGTCAGTCACACCGGTCTCTGCCTTCCACTTCAGCAATTCCAGTGTGCTACCCAGCTTCTTCTGGCCATCTTCACAAGTTGGGTACAACAATTTGTTGTGGTCCTGTAACATCTGCTCGAACTGCAACCTCTCCTTTTCTGTGTCGTAGCCTCGCCGTGCATCAGAAATGACCCGGCCAAGATCATCAGCGGGCTCATCTGGTTCCCGTTCTTCACCCTGATCTTCTTCTTCATTGTCTTCCATTGCGGTATCAGCATACTCAGGGAACATAGATCGGTAGTTGTCATCATCGTTCCCTTCTTCTTCATCGTCGTCTTCCATCATAACCCCTCTTTCTCCGTGCTTGGTCCAAACATTATAGCCCGACATAAAACCGGACCGAAGCAGGTGGCTCTGAATGACTCTTGAGGAAGTGTAATCCTTCTCGTTCCGACATTCAACACATGGACAAAACATATAGCCACCACCATGCTTGTTCGCATCGGCGGCATCTCGAAAAGAATGCACGCCTTCTCTGTAAGCGGCTGTGCGTCGATCACCGTACGTCCATGGATGGCTCATCTGCGTTATACGACAGTATATCAAATACAATCACGATCCTAAAAATTAGTACCGCACGGTCTAAACGAGGAAATATAGTTGCTAACCTTTTAGAATATGTAGAAATAAAGAGGAAGAGGTTTAAGCGTGGCTCAGGCATCTCATATCGTAGTTGTGTTCGGTGAACTGAAGCGGCATCGCTCTAACACACATTTCAACAAACACCTCTAGTGCATCCAAGAAAAATAGAGAGCTAGCACACACCCACACTCTTCCATCCAAGAAAAATGCAAGGAAGAGGGGAGAGGGGGGCTGTGGCCAATATATATAGGCAGAGGACTTTAGTCCCGGTTTGAGACACAAACCGGGACTAAAGGTGGCGCACATGCGGGCTGCACACCGCATAGCCCTTTAGTCCCGGTTTGTGTCTCAAACCGGGACTAAAGGCTCGTTACGGGCCGGGACCAAAGCCTCGTGGGCGGCATTGCGATTTTGGGGCGACGTGGCCGGGCCTTTAGTCCCGGCCCAGATGGAGGCCGGGACTAAAGGGTCCAGGCCAAAGGCCCGTTTTCTACTAGTGCTAGTTCTACCAAGCACTATGAACCTTACATGTTAGTCTATTTAAATTTCCTCCTCCAGTTCACCATGTAGGAAAGAAGTATTCATATCTAACTGCTCAAGCTCAAGATCACGAATAGCAACAATACTAAAAAATGCACGAATAGAACTACACTTCATAACTAGAGAGAACAAATCATTCTAAGCAATAGAACTACACTTGCCAACCTTGCCTTGATGGAGATCGAAGATGATGATGATGAGCCAAATGGGATGAATCGGCTAGATGCGATCCGATGCTGCCGTCGGCAACCGCAAAATTTGCTGATCTTGTCGATGAAAAAGTTGAAGGATCCCGCCCAGATGATAAAATCTTGTCATCGCGATCCCCACAGTCGGCGCCAATTGAGTATCAACTCCCCCCAAGCTTAGCTATTTGCTTGTCCTCAAGCAATTCAGTTAACAACTGAGAGCGATAAAAGAAACTTTCACGAACACATTTGCTTCATAGATGTATATATACTAACTATATGATCAGGTACTTAAGCAATTCATAATAAGAAATATGCAGCTAATGCTACCTCATAGTCGAGCAATCTATGAAAGAGTGCCAACATACTAATAACAAGTAACATGAACATAAGAGGCTACAAGATTGTAATATGCATAAATGATATGGAAGAGTGGTATCCAGCTTACCTTTATTTGTGGAGAAAAACATAAATGCTGAGGCACCTCTGAAGTCCAAAGGAAGACTAGAAGTAAAAATATCAAAGATACATGCATTAAAGTTATACCACAATTAACCGTGTTCTGGGACAAGCACATTGCACTAAGAATAACAGCTATGCTCTCAAGAAGTGCTTTAAAGTTAGAAGATGATGACTCAACATAAAAGTAAACGAAGGGCCCTTCACAGAGGGAAGCAGTGATTCAACATGTGCTAGAGCTTTTCATTTGTAAAATAGAGATAAAAATTTATTTTGAGAGGTGGTTGTTTCATGTCAACGACTGGCAATGGGGACTTGCTATCTTCCATAATAAACAAGTGAGAGCGGTTCTGAGTTCTTTGAAATTTTGGCACATTGGTGCTCTTTTATAAAGCTTTGGCACTCCTCCCCACCTTTTTCCTTTCTCAAACCATGGCTAACCGATTCCATCGGGTGCCCACCAACTTTCACATACCATGGAGGAGTGCTCTTTTTCTTTTCTTTTTAGACTTAGATTATAATGGTTTGACCAGCTCTCTTGCAAAATTAATGACAAGCAGATGAAGCTGCCTAGTCAAGGGGTACTCAATTTAATATGGAAGATAGCAATTCTGACCACTACGTCCCCATGAGCTAAAAGACAGTGGCACAAAATGAGAAGTATTTAAAAGTTTTGAAAGGTAGCACATGAAAATTTACTTGGAATGGCTTTGAAATACCATGCATAGGAATTTATAGTGGACTCTTTGGAAGACTTGGTTTTTGTAGTTGGATGCACGAGTAGAGCTCATACTCAGTACAAGTGAAGGCTAGCAAAGACTAGGAAGCGACAATCGAGAGAGCAATAACTGTCATAATCATGCTTGCGACAAAACAAAATTAATATAGGCATAAAAATGATACAAGAACTCTGAGGCAAAGTAAATCATCGAGGCTTAATTGACTCTTTGTTTAGTCATGTGCATGCTTGAGCATGTGCCAAGTCGATTCAAATGAAGCTTTCAGAGGAGGATACCACAATAACATACCATATTATGAATAAAACAATGCATGCAAGCGTCTACATGACATACTACAAACCATTAGTAAATTGAAACTAATCATATGAAAGAAAGAACTACAAAGCATCCATTAGATAACATATACCTTACATGAACCAACTAAGCATGTCCACATAGATGAGTATATGTACAAAAATGAAAACAAATAGAGTTCATACCAGCCTCTTACCACATCTCAGATTGTCATATGTCGTCATTACTGCCTTTCACTTGTGTGGCTTGAATAATATGAAGTGAATACCAAGCTTCAATAGAGTAACGAGAGACTGAACTCTGCAACAAACTTTACAAAACCAAAGAAGAACAACAAATATTTTTGGGTTTTCGATTTTTGAAACAAGAACGATAGGAAAACACAAACAAAGCAAAATATTTTTGGATTTTTCAAATAGCAAAATGAAAATAGGAAGTAAAGCAAACCGAAGGTAAAAAGCTAAAGAAACAATAGAGAGAAACAACAGAAATATTTTTGGTCTTTTTGTGTTTTGGAAAGCAGAAATAAGAATGAGAACAATAAAGAAAGCGAAACATGAATATACAAAGGACCGACAAAATATGATATGTAGATGAGTGAATCGTCGGCGTACCCCCCCCCCAAGCTTAGGCTTTTGGCCTAAGTGGAGATCAATTCCAACTACGGTAGTTGCTCCAGGCTGGTGGGTCATCATGGGTGTAATCGTACCCCGGCTCTCATGAAGATGAAGCTGATGGCGCATAATCATAATACGGTTGCTCATAAGGGAAGTTCGCAATGTTGGAGGGCTGACCCGACTCCTCGGCGCCCTCCTCATCATGCATAGGCGGCAGGTGCTCTTCTACATATGCATCAAGCTCATCCTCTGTGAGCGACCATCCATTCCTGCGATCAAGGTTAAACAAAAGGGGTGCAGGCAAACGGACTGATCGATCAGTCTTTACTACCTTCCAGGTAGTCTTCTTGAAAAAGGTTAGCTCAAATGTTAAATTAATCAAACTAGCAGGTGGAGAAATAAACTTATGATGAATCATAGAACTAAGATCAAGTTTCTCCTCGGGGAACTGCATATCTAGGAAATGAGGCATTACACCATGCAAAGCTAACAGGCGTGAAGCTATAAGTCCCCCACAGATTCCCCCTTTCTCATGATTAACATCAAGACGGAAAGCTATTAAGGCACCCAAATGGTAAGTCCTATCACGCCTCAAAGCAGCAGCAATAAAAGCTAGATCATGGAGAGATAATTTACTTGCAGATTTCCTAGCAAGAACACATTTGGTAATAAAGAAGGCAAAATATCGAATGGATGGGAAATGAATATTTCGAGTTTTACCACCCTCTCCTGTGAAGCTTCTTCCTTGACAAATCTCCTCATATAGTTCCAACAATGGCCTAGGCTAGCCCCTTATCTTCTCGAGCGATCCCCACTGTGGAACTCTAATAGCTGTACAGAAAATATCAAGAGGCAAGTCCACAGATTTGTTATAGATTTTATAATGAACCATGGGGTTAGAAGTGGACCAACTAAATCTGAAATCCTGCACCACAAACATTGTTAGTTTAACAAATTGGGGAGGTTCACCCTCAATAAAATGTTCCAATCCTGCATTAGAGAGTAAGGTTTGAAAATCCTGCAGAATTCCGGCAGCATTCATGCACTCTGAGCATGGATAGTGTGAGGGGAAGACCCTCTCTTCACGGTGAACTTTCATAACTTCATGCACTTCTAGTTCATGTTGAGAGAGTTGATATGCATTCTCCTCCATTTCTGAAATTTTTAACAAACCTCATAAAATGTGATTTTGAGACAAGCAAATGTAGGAAACTACTATAGTGAGTTACTAGGGAGCTAATATGCATCAAAATAACATTTCTAAACAATTGAACAAGCATGTATACTCATTTATCCTGCCACCTACAATGCTAAAATACTCAAGAAATACTTCACCAAAAGATATTTTACTTGGACAAGCGGAGGAGTCACATACCGGAGAACAAATGCTCCAAATCTCAGCAGAAATGATGGGCTGAGCAAGGAGATCGAAAAATCGAGGTAAAGAACAGCAAAAACTCGGGTTTGAGCTAGGTGTGTCATTGTTTTTGGGAGAGAGAAAGAGCAGGGGAGGAAGAGATAAGTGAGAGGCCAGGTGGGGCCCTCTCACACCAGGTGGGCGCGACCAGGGCTGGGCCGCGCCCCCTGTGTGGGAGGTGGCGTGGCAGCCCCTCCTGGTGTCTCCCAGGTGCCTCTCTGTCCCATTTTTGACATAAAAATTTATAAAGAATTTTCTGGAATTTTTTGAGAAACTTTATTTTCGAGGATTTTTCAGAAATTGGCATATCGATAAAAACTCAGAAAAACAAAGATGAAATGATTTCAAGCAAATCAAAACCAAAAATGCAGCAGCTCTGAGATACTCTTAATCATGTAACTAAACTAAAGAAATAAAATTGGTGAAAGTAAATAAAAGTGAGGTGGAGTGGATGCGGTGAAAACGAAGTTTCGTTCATATAAAATCACTTTGTTAACAAGGTTGATCAAGTCTTGTTACCAAACTAACTTTATATGAGGCAAAACTTTGCACTTCACTAAATGCTTATGTTACCTCAACTTTGATGGGTATAGTACCAACCATAACAATTTGATATTCTTCTTTGGGCTTTTGCTCTGAACAAATAATTTGACCAACTTTGATGGTCTCAACATGCTTAATTGAATTTAGAGCATTCTTCCTATTAATCTTCTTGGGAAAATAAACCGTATACTCTTTGTCATTGACACTAAAAGTTACTTTTCCTTGATTGCAATTAATAACAACACCTGCAGTATTTAGAAAGGGTCTCCCAAAAATAATAGACATATTATCATCTTCAGGCATTACCAACACAACAAAGTCAGTTAATATTAAACAACTGTTAGCAACTTGAACAGGAACATTCTCATATATACCAATAGGAATAGTAGTAGACTTATCAGCCATTTGCAAAGATATATCAGTTGATACCAATTTTTCTAGATCAAGTCTCTTATAAAGAGAAAAAGGCATGACACTAACTCCGGCTCCCAAATCACATAAAGCACTTCTAACATAGTTATTTTTAATGGAGCAAGGAATATGTAACAACTCAGAAATTGTAATCCACTTCTTAATAAATAAAGTGCCAAATTTTGGACCCAAATAAAACTTTTTATCTATTATTGTATGCATACCTGCATTTTCTTTTATTTGTATTCTATGATTTTATGTGTGTGATTTTTGATTGAGCATTGGTTAGATAATTCTAAGTGAACCAACAGAATCAATTGAGAAGATTTTTAGGAAGCAAAGAAACCAGAAGTAAAAATAAGAAAGAAAGAGATAAAGTTAATATGATCTAGAAATTGTTAGTGACTACACCACTTTGAGCCCTTAGATTAAGCAATCTACAGCTCACCTTCATGTTTGACCTATTAGTTGAGCTTAACCAAGTTATGGACAAACTCAACCAACAAGCAGTTACACAAATTTCAAACTGGAACATCACACAAACTTGAGCCAAAGTTTGAATCTGAAACAGGTACTATACCAAATTTGAAATATAGATTTCTGCAAAACTCAACCTTTCTTCATAACAAAAATATGACTGGGTACCTTATCCAATATGATGAGCACCCAAAGTGGAAAATTTTGAAAATTCGAATTTTGAGTTCTTGCGGGCATTTCGTCGAACACTGGCAGAAGCAAATCAAATCAAATCAAGTTTTACTGGTGCTGCACTGTTCTAGCTCGCTCCTGTGCTGTAGCCACGCGGCTGGACGACGCCACGGTCGAGCCCAGCTTCCCCATCCCCGACCCAAGCCGTGAGAAGAGGAGGGAGGAGGAGAAACGCACCCAGGGCCCCCTCCCAGCAACCCTCTTCCCTGCACGATGCCGACCAGCTTGGAGGCGCCAGAGGAGACCCACAGCACCCCGCGGCCGAACCAGCACCATCCCAGCACGCCCCCGTGACCGCCGTGACCGGAGCGAGCTTCAAACGCCGCCAGGGCCCCCGTGCAGACAAGCTTCTGGCCGCGCTTGCCCTCGTCGCTCCGGCCTATAAAAAGCCCCGCAGATCAAACGAAGCAACGCACCCAGTCCCCAGCTATCTCCCAGACATACTCGCTTAGCCTCGTTTGCCCTAGCTCGCCGTCGCCAGCCTCGCCGGAGTGGTACTGGACAAGCGGAGCGCCGCCGCGTTCGACCACCTGGGGGCAAGCTGCTGCTGGGAATCGGAGGAGGAGACGAACCGCCGCCGATCCCGCACGTCGCCGACGAGTTCTGCATCCCCTACGCCTCGCCCTCGCCGTCGAACATTCGTCACTGCTCGCAGGTGAGCTCCCGCCCGTGCTGAGGAAGACGATGAACGCGAGCCGTCCGATTCTAATCCAATGATAGCTTACCGATTCGGGAATCGTTAAGTGAGCTGACATCGCGACCCCACCTGTCAGCTCCCATTTTATTTCTTTTCTGTCGCAGCGAAGCGGTATGGGCCGGCCCGTTCGGGTTTGTTCTGAGTTGGGCCCAGCTCGTTTCGAATTCGGTCCGTTCGTTTTTATTCTTTTTCCCGCCCGTTTTATTTATTTCAAATAACTTTCAGATGCTATTTTCAAACTTTAATTCCTAGAGTTTTACAAATCCAAATCTAGCAAATGAATATGCATTGGAAAGCTTATGAAATACTCTACACAATAGAACTAGTTAGAATTCAAAATAAGTTAAGAATTAAATCAGTTATGAATAGTGTGACCATAGCTTGTCTAATAATGAAAGATTTCTAGAAAATTATTTAAGCCATCAAAAATCATGAAAATTAAAATGTGAACATACTAATGACCCCTCTTACTGTTAGTCAACACTAATCTACCCCAAACCCTATTAGTATGATCAATTGGACCCTAATCCAATCCTATTTGTGTAACATAAAATGATAGATCACTATTGCCCACTTAGAATTAATTGCCCTCAATGCCAATTCACTTAGTGGATCCATCCCACTTGAACTTGTCTTAGTAACCCTAAAACCATACTAATGCTGCACAAGTGAACCACCTATGCCACTTAGTAAAGAATCTAGCTTGCACACTTGAAGAAAAACTTAGAAGAAAGACTTACCATCCAACACCATAAAAATGCAACATGAATGCTTTGGTTAGCAAACAAAGATGTGTGCTTGGTGTGTTGTTAGCTTGGTGAAGTGATGGTGTGCTTTGTGTTTATTCGTTATTAGACGCTAGTGTTGCCGAGGAGGATATTGGAGGGGATTATTATTCTCAAGAAGAAGAAGAAAACCCCGGACACCTTGCCAACCAAGGCAAGCCATCTTTTGATTCATACTCCCCATGCCTAGTTTTAATATTGCATTCTACCTGTTTTAAGTAAATTGCATGATTGAATTGCTAGAGTAGAAGGATAGAGGTATATTGATGTCTTGATTATCAAGAGCATCAAGCTGAGTTTATCCAACCCTATTTAGTAGTACTATCACTCAATGTAGTTGCTTAGTCGCTAATAAAAGTTGATGCTATCTCTGGAGGAACCTCATTTGAAAGGGGGTGACTTGAACTTGAAACTTGAAATGGGAGATTACTCTTACATGATGGCCTTATAAAAGAAATTAATCTTGACTAAGAACTATGAAATCTATTTCTCAAATTACAACGGGTGATGTACTATGGGAGCCAATTATACCGTACGACCACATTACCCCTATATGGGAAGGGGCTTAATCCGTAGCTTGTTTATCTTAGTATGGGAGGCCTTGTACCAAGCTTCATGGAAGGACACCGTGAAACAGGTTACTTCTAGGACCAGGTGGATTCCACTAACCCGGTACCCGGGATGGGCAGAACTAGAGGCGCCGGAGCGGGGTTCCGTATCCCGGGCTCTAGGGAAGGATCCTATACTAGGATGAGCAAGTGAAAGAGTTTGTTTGATTATCTGAACCTCGCATACTTTGTGTATGTCGAACCGTGGATTTCTCCCGGCAGATGTATCGAATCTTGTGGGTAAAGTGTACCCCTCTGCAGAGGTTTTGAAACTATTCGAATAGCCGCGTCCGCGGTCATGGACGGTTGGCGAGCTGTACTTGACTTTTGTCAGGACTAAAAGTGACAATGGTGACTTGGTGAATGACTTGACTTGAAATGTTGTTGACACACTTGAAGTCCTCTTTAGATAGAACTTAGAGAACTAAATCTCTTTCCTATAAACGAACATTCTTGGGAAATAAAACTAGCTTTTGGCAAATCAACTTAGTGCTTAGTCCACAATATCAACCTTGCATATCTACTTCATCTTTTCATTTATAAGATGGTTTGCGAGTGCATCCAATGTACTCACGGCTGTGTCCCTGGCTATCAACTTGGCCAGACTATGGGGAGGAATACCAGGAGGAAGGGTATGAAGAAGAGTACCAGAACTAAGCTCGTCTCCGTGAGTCGCCATTGCCTGTAGGGAGAAGGCATGGGCCAAAGACGTTATTTCCGCTACTATATTGTGTTGTAATATGACTTGGTCTATATGACCATTGTATTTGAACCATCGTATTGTAATGACTATGGAACTGAGTACCAACTACGTTATGTATATCGCAACAATGGTTCTGGGATTGCGGTGGAATACATAACGGGCACTTCGAATTTGTATCAAATTTGAGGTCGTCACAAGTTGGTATCAGAGCCTAGGCTGACCATAGGAGACCTTAGTTAGAATGGGCGTTAAATGAACACTTGATAAAAACAAAGATATAAGTAATGATTTCAAAATTTCTTAGTCTTTCCTCTCTAGTTGCAAAGTTTTATACATACTTCAGCTTTTGCCTACTTAAAATTTTGCACACTTGAGTTGATCACTAACTTGAACTAATCTAAAATTTTGTAGATGGCCCTGGTATTCACTGAGCAGTACCAGTTGGGCCATGGTGGCAGCCTTTGTTTCGAGCGCGACCTCACCACCTTGACCTTGTTCTTGGATCGTTTGTATCCGGAGTTCAAGGGAGCCGTGCTCAATGAGCACCCAGACGGAGAGCTACGGTGGCTCATCCGAGCTAGTTGCCGTGGCAAGAAGGGAAACTTGAGTGCTCCAAGGATCAAGTTTGAGCTTGTGGAGAACACTTGGGCCGATGGTTTGGTCCGAGCGATGCAGGAGATGCACGCCTGCTTGTGCGGACTGCATGTTGAGGAGGTTCAGGGAGGACGCTTCAGGGACTTTGCTCGGCGTGATGCGGATGGACGTCCCGCAAACATGCCCGGGCAGAATGAG
This sequence comes from Dactylis glomerata, assembly GCA_007115705.1. NCBI lineage: Eukaryota > Viridiplantae > Streptophyta > Magnoliopsida > Poales > Poaceae > Dactylis > Dactylis glomerata. The sequence continues at coordinate 26,604 of QXEO01000727.1, forward strand.
CCGAGTACCTACATCGATCACATGGACTTCTTGCTGTACTCCACTCAGCAGGAGGCCGATCGTGCCCGTACCAAGGCCAACCTTGAGCACTTCGCCCTGGTGGAGGCGAGGAGCACTATCAGGATTCTTGCGAAGGAGCGCAAGAGCCTTCGTCGCCAGCGCGATGAGAAGGAACAGGACCTTGATGAGTTGAAGGCCAATGTGGCGGAGTTGACTGAGTACATTGAGAGTCTCGAGGATCACCTTGGTGAGGAGGAAGGCATTGACCTCCGCAAGGAGGATAATGCCCTCATTAGTGACGAGGATGACTTCATGGAGGACCTCGATGATCCGGAAGATGGTGGGCACAATGGATTCATTGTGAGTGACGAGGAGGAAGACCCCGAGGAGCCCGCTGTTTAGACTCGAGATCCACGTGTGATCTAGTTATGAGTTCCACTTTATTTTCACTTCGTGTAGGTGTGAGTTGTATCCCCCTCTCTAGTAGACGAGTCGCAATGGTTTAGTATGAACCATTTGTAATGTGTGAACTCGTATGTATGATATGTTTGATGAGTGTTGAATGAAATATGAATTTGGCTATTAAGGCCTTAGTAAGACAAAAATTGCATCATCCATGTTACCTTTAAATCTTAGCAAATTAGCTTTTCCCTCTTGTCTTACACCACTTATCTTCAGATGCCGCGAGCACCACCACCCCCGAACCCGGAAATGGCCGAATTGCTAAGGTTGATCATGGAAGACCGGGAAGCAGCCCGAGCTGAATGCCAAGCCAACTTGGCCACTCTTCAGCAGTTAACCCAGATGGCAATGAACCACAACAATGGCAATGGTAATGGTGAAGGAGAAAACCATGGCAATGGAGAGCACCGATCCAAGTTAAGGAGTTTCCAAAACACCAACCCTCCTATATTCACTAAGTCTGAAGAGCCCTTAGATGCCGATGACTGGCTTCGTACCATGGAGAACAATTTGGCAGTCGCCGAAGTTGGTGAAAATGAGAAGGTTTTGTACACCACCCACTATCTTGCTGGAGCAGCGAGAGCTTGGTGGGATAGCACCCGTGCAATGCAAGCCCCAGGGTATGTGATGCCTTGGGAGGAGTTCAAGAGCAAGTTTAGCAAAGCCCATGTCCCTATGGGATTGGTTAAAAGGATGAGAGATGAGTTCAGAAATCTGAAGCAAGGTTCCCTATCGGTGGTGGATTACCGTGACAAGTTCCTCACCTTGTCTAGGTATGCCCCAGATGACACCAACACCACTGAGAAGAAGCAAGAAAGGTTTCTAGATGGACTTCATGATGAGATGCAATGTGTCTTGGTCAGCATTCACTTTGCCGACCTGGAGTCATTGGTTGACTCTGCCATTCAGATGGAAGGCAAACTCAAGCAAGCTACCGAGAACCGCAAGCGTCATATGGTGTATCAAGGCAACTCGAGCAACTCGCAGAAGCCAAGGGAAAATGCACCTATGGGTTTCGCCCCTAGACCAATGAGGCCGTCTGCACCTGCTCCACGTCCCAACTATTCCAGCCGTCCACCCGGCAACAACTTCAACCGTGCACCTCCAAGACCTAGTGGCAACAACTTCAACACCAATACTCCAAGGCCAAATGGTGCCCCTGTGTTACTCAAGCCTGGTGACAAGTCTGGTATTACCTGTTATGAGTGTGGACTTAAAGGGCACTACTCCAATGAGTGCCCCAAGAAGCTAAATGATGCGTCCAAGACAGCTGCTCCTGTTCAGCAACAGCGCCGTGTGGGAAATGGCAAGAACTATCCCCCAAGGAACCAGCCTCGCTCTCAAGGCCGTCTGAATCACATGAATGTTGAAGAAGCTCAGGAAGCAACCGACGTTGTGCTGGGTATGTTCCCTGTTAACTCAGTTCTTGCAAGAGTTCTGTTTGATTCTGGAGCTTCCCACTCATTTGTTACCCAATTATTCGTTGATAAAAGTGGACTTCAACCTACACCCTTGAAAGATGTCATGTCTGTGCAAATTCCCGGGTCAGTAACCAAAGCCAGTTGTACCTGTTTGGCAGTGCCCATAGAAATCCATGGGATCTCATTCCTAGCCAGTTTGATTGTGTTAGGAACCAAAGGATTGGAAGTAGTCTTAGGTATGGATTGGATGTCCCAACACCAAGGAATCATAGATTGTGCCAAAAAGACCATCACCATGAGGAGTAGCCATGGAGTTTTCGTGAAGCATGTGTCCGTCAAACCCATTCCAATCCCCAGATGTCATAAGAGTATCTCAGGACCGACTTTGGAGCAAGTCCCCATCGTCTGTGAATACCCGGATGTTTTTCCCAATGAGCTACCCGGAATGCCACCGGATTGGGATATTGAGTTTATCATTGAGCTTATCCCCGGAACTGGATCTATAGCCCAACGACCCTATCGTATGAACCCAGCGGAATTAGTTGAGTTGAAGAAGCAATTGGATGACCTTTTGAGCAAAGGATTGATTCAGCCAAGTTCTTCTGCTTGGAGATCACCTGTTCTGTTTGTGGATAAAAGTGACGGTTCTAGCCGACTGTGCACTGATTATCGCAAGCTTAACGATGTGACCATCAAGAACAAGTACCCTCTCCCAAAGATTGAAGATTTGTTTGACCAACTGACTGGAGCCAGACTGTTCTCGAAGATAGATCTTAGGACCGGATACCACCAACTGAAGATCCGTGCAACGGATATCCCCAAGACAGCCTTCACTACCCGATACGGATTGTATGAGTACACCGTAATGTCATTTGGATTAACCAATGCCCCTGCTTATTTCATGAATCTCATGAATAAGGTTTTTATGGAGTTCTTGGATAAGTTTGTTGTTGTCTTCATTGACGACATTCTTATCTACTCCAAATCCGAAGAAGAGCATGCAACCCATTTGAGATTAATCTTAGAAACCTTAAGAGAGCATCAGCTGTATGCCAAGTTTAGTAAATGTGAGTTCTGGTTGAAGGGAGTTGGATTCTTAGGCCATGTGCTATCAACAGGAGGAATATCGGTAGACCCCAAGAAGATCAAATCAGTCATGGAATGGGAAGCCCCTACCACTCAGACTGAAGTTAGAGGTTTTCTCGGATTAGCGGGATATTACCGCAAGTTTGTTGAAGGATTTTCCAGCATTGCCCGACCAATGACCCAATTGTTGAAGAAGGACAAGAAGTTTGAATGGACCCCTACGTGTGAAGAGAGTTTTCAAGAGCTCAATAAGCGATTGGTGACCGCCCCCGTCCTAACCATGCCCGATATCACCAAAAACTTTGATGTCTATTGCGACGCTTCCAAACTTGGACTTGGTTGCGTATTGATGCAAGAAGGCAAGGTCATAGCTTACCTCTCTCGACAGCTTCGACCTCATGAAGAAAATTATCCAACCCATGATCTAGAATTAGCAGCCGTGGTTCTAGCTTTGAAGACTTGGAGGCATTATCTGATGGGCAACCGTTGTGAGATCTACACTGATCACAAGAGTTTGAAGTATATCTTCACCCAGAAGGAGTTGAACATGAGGCAAGGGAGATGGATAGAGTTGATCAAGGATTATGATCTGGAAATTCACTATCACCCCGGTAAGGCCAACGTAGTGGCCGATGCGTTGAGTAGGAAGCCGTGTTCGTTGAATATGAGGATCAAAGAAGAGCAACCCATGCTACACCAAGAGTTTGAAAAATTTGGATTGGAACTAGTCAGTCAAGGATTCTTAGCCAACCTTGAGTTTCAACCCACCTTGATGAGCCAAATCAAAGAAGCCCAGAAGGGAAATGAGAGTATTGACGGAATTAAGCGCCGAATTAGTTCCGGTAAGGTGCCAGGATTTGAGGAAGATGATCAGGGAGTTCTTTGGTATAAAGGACGTATTTGTGTGCCTGCTGATTCGGAATTGAAGGAAGTGATTATGAAGGAAGCCCATGAGACACCTTACTCCATCCACCCCGGTGGAACTAAGATGTACCAAGATCTGAAGGAACAATTTTGGTGGCATGGAATGAAGCGGGAGATTGCATCGTTCATCTCTAGGTGTGATATTTGTCAAAGAGTCAAAGCTGAACATCAACGTCCTGCCGGATTGCTGCAACCTTTGCAAGTTCCGGAATGGAAGTGGGAATCTGTTGGAATGGATTTCATCACTGGATTTCCAAGGTCTAGCCGTGGCAATGACTCTATTTGGGTTATTGTGGATAGACTGACCAAAGTTGCCCACTTTATTCCTGTCAAGACCACTTACAACTCGGGACAGCTAGCAGATCTGTATTTATCCAGAATTGTCAGTTTACATGGAGTTCCCAAAACCATAGTTTCCGATCGAGGAACTCAATTCACCTCGAGATTTTGGAAAAGTTTGCATCAAGCTTTGGGAACCAAGTTAGCTTTCAGCACCGCTTACCACCCTCAGACTGATGGACAGACTGAAAGAGTGAACCAAATACTTGAAGATATGTTGAGAGCCTATGTTCTAGCTTATGGAGCTAAGTGGGAAGATTGTCTGCCTTTCGCGGAGTTTTCCTACAACAACAGTTATCAAGCCAGTTTGCAAATGGCCCCATTTGAAGCTTTGTATGGAAGAAAGTGTCGTACCCCTTTGAATTGGTCAGAAACCGGAGACAGTCAGATTTTTGGACCAGATATTTTGCAAGAAGCCGAGGAGAAAGTTCGCATGATTCGTGAATACCTCAAGGCAGCCCAGTCAAGACAAAAGAGTTATGCCGACAAGAGACGTCGAGAACTGACTTTCAAGAGTGGAGACTTCGTGTACCTCCGCGTATCACCTCTCAAGGGAATGCAAAGATTCCAAGTAAAAGGAAAGCTTGCACCAAGATATATTGGACCCTTCAAGATACTAGACCGCAGAGGAGAAGTGTCTTATCAGCTGGAAATGCCCCCGGAATTGTCCGAAGTACACGATGTCTTTCACGTGTCTTTACTTCGGAAATGTCTTGAAGTGCCGGAGAAGCCAGAAATTTTCAAGAACATTGATCACCGTTCGGTGGACATCAACAAGGATTTGACCTATCGTGAAATGCCTATTCGTATCCTCGAGGAAGCATATCGAACCACTCGAACCCGAAGTATCAAGTTTCTGAAAGTTCAGTGGAGTAATCACACCGAAGAGGAAGCCACTTGGGAACGAGAAGATTACCTTCAGAAAGAGTTTCCCAATCTTTTCAGTTCTTAATTAGTGAATCTCGGGGACGAGATTCTTTTTAAAGGGGGAAGATTGTAACAACTCAGAAATTGTAATCCACTTCGTAATAAATAAAGTGCCAAATTTTGGACCCAAATAAAACTTTTTATCTATTATTGTATGCATACCTGCATTTTCTTTTATTTGTATTCTATGATTTTATGTGTGTGATTTTTGATTGAGCATTGGTTAGATAATTCTAAGTGAACCAACAGAATCAATTGAGAAGATTTTTAGGAAGCAAAGAAACCAGAAGTAAAAATAAGAAAGAAAGAGATAAAGTTAATATGATCTAGAAATTGTTAGTGACTACACCACTTTGAGCCCTTAGATTAAGCAATCTACAGCTCACCTTCATGTTTGACCTATTAGTTGAGCTTAACCAAGTTATGGACAAACTGAACCAACAAGCAGTTACACAAATTTCAAACTGGAACATCACACAAACTTGAGCCAAAGTTTGAATCTGAAACAGGTACTATACCAAATTTGAAATATAAATTTCTGCAAAACTCAACCTTTCTTCATAACAAAAATATGACTGGGTACCTTATCCAATATGATGAGCACCCAAAGTGGAAAATTTTGAAAATTCGAATTTTGAGTTCTTGCGGGCATTTCGTCGAACACTGGCAGAAGCAAATCAAATCAAATCAAGTTTTACTGGTGCTGCACTGTTCTAGCTCGCTCCTGTGCTGTAGCCACGCGGCTGGACGACGCCACGGTCGAGCCCAGCTTCCCCATCCCCGACCCAAGCCGTGAGAAGAGGAGGGAGGAGGAGGAGAAACGCACCCAGGGCCCCCTCCCAGCAACCCTCTTCCCTGCACGATGCCGACCAGCTTGGAGGCGCCAGAGGAGACCCATAGCACCCCGCGGCCGAACCAGCACCCTCCCAGCACGCCCCCGTGACCGCCGTGACCGGAGCGAGCTTCAAACGCCGCCAGGGCCCCCGTGCAGACAAGCTTCTGGCCGCGCTTGCCCTCGTCGCTCCGGCCTATAAAAAGCCCCGCAGATCAAACGAAGCAACGCACCCAGTCCCCAGCTATCTCCCAGACATACTCGCTTAGCCTCGTTTGCCCTAGCTCGCCGTCGCCAGCCTCGCCGGAGTGGTACTGGACAAGCGGAGCGCCGCCGCGTTCGACCACCTGGGGGCAAGCTGCTGCTGGGAATCAGAGGAGGAGACGAACCGCCGCCGATCCCGCACGTCGTCGACGAGTTCTGCATCCCCTACGCCTCGCCCTCGCCGTCGAACATTCGTCACTGCTCGCAGGTGAGCTCCCGCCCGTGCTGAGGAAGACGATGAACGCGAGCCGTCCGATTCTAATCCAACGATAGCTTACCGAGTCGGGAATCGTTAAGTGAGCTGACATCGCGACCCTACCTGTCAGCTCCCATTTTATTTCTTTTCCGTCGCAGCGAAGCGGTATGGGCCGGCCCGTTCGGGTTTGTTCTGAGTTGGGCCCAGCTCGTTTCGAATTCGGTCCGTTCGTTTTTATTTTTTCCCCGCCCGTTTTATTTATTTCAAATAACTTTCAGATGCTATTTTCAAACTTTAATTCCTAGAGTTTTACAAATCCAAATCTAGCAAATGAATATGCATTGGAAAGCTTATGAAATACTCTACACAATAGAACTAGTTAGAATTCAAAATAAGTTAAGAATTAAATCAGTTATGAATAGTGTGACCATAGCTTGTCTAATAATGAAAGATTTCTAGAAAATTATTTAAGCCATCAAAAATCATGAAAATTAAAATGTGAACTTACTAATGACCCCTCTTACTATTAGTCAACACTAATCTACCCCAAACCTTATTAGTATGATCAATTGGACCCTAATCCAATCCTATTTGTGTAACATAAAATGATAGATCACTATTGCCCACTTAGAATTAATTGCCCTCAATGCCAATTCACTTAGTGGATCCATCCCACTTGAACTTGTCTTAGTAACCCTAAAACCATACTAATGCTGCACAAGTGAACCACCTATGCCACTTAGTAAAGAATCTAGCTTGCACACTTGAAGAAAAACTTAGAAGAAAGACTTACCATCCAACACCATAAAAATGCAACATGAATGCTTTGGTTAGCAAACAAAGATGTGTGCTTGGTGTGTTGTTAGCTTGGTGAAGTGATGGTGTGCTTTGTGTTTATTCGTTATTAGACGCTAGTGTTGCCGAGGAGGATATTGGAGGGGATTATTATTCTCAAGAAGAAGAAGAAAACCCCGGACACCTTGCCAACCAAGGCAAGCCATCTTTTGATTCATACTCCCCATGCCTAGTTTTAATATTGCATTCTACCTGTTTTAAGTAAATTGCATGATTGAATTGCTAGAGTAGAAGGATAGAAGTATATTGATGTCTTGATTATCAAGAGCATCAAGCTGAGTTTATCCAACCCTATTTAGTAGTACTATCACTCAATGTAGTTGCTTAGTCGCTAATAAAAGTTGATGCTATCTCTGGAGGAACCTCATTTGAAAGGGGGTGACTTGAACTTGAAACTTGAAATGGGAGATTACTCTTACATGATGGCCTTATAAAAGAAATTAATCTTGACTAAGAACTATGAAATCTATTTCTCAAATGACAACGGGTGATGTACTATGGGAGCCAATTATACCGTACGACCACATTACCCCTATATGGGAAGGGGCTTAATCCGTAGCTTGTTTATCTTAGTATGGGAGGCCTTGTACCAAAGCTTCATGGAAGGACATCGTGAAACAGTTACTTCTAGACCAGGTGGATTCCACTAACCCGGTACCCGGGATGGGCAGAACTAGAGGCACCGGAGCGGGGTTCCGTATCCCGGGCTCTAGGGAAGGATCCTATACTAGGATGAGCAAGTGAAAGAGTTTGTTTGATTATCTGAACCTCGCATACTTTGTGTATGTCGAACCGTGGATTTCTCCCGGCAGATGTATCGAATCTTGTGGGTAAAGTGTACCCCTCTGCAGAGGTTTTGAAACTATTCGAATAGCCGCGTCCGCGGTCATGGACGGTTGGCGAGCTGTACTTGACTTTTGTCAGGACTAAAAGTGACAATGGTGACTTGGTGAATGACTTGACTTGAAATGTTGTTGACACACTTGAAGTCCTCTTTAGATAGAACTTAGAGAACTAAATCTCTTTCCTATAAACGAACATTCTTGGGAAATAAAACTAGCTTTTGGCAAATCAACTTAGTGCTTAGTCCACAATATCAACCTTGCATATCTACTTCATCTTTTCATTTATAAGATGGTTTGCGAGTGCATCCAATGTACTCACGGCTGTGTCCCTGGCTATCAACTTGGCCAGACTATGGGGAGGAATACCAGGAGGAAGGGTATGAAGAAGAGTACCAGAACTAAGCTCGTCTCCGTGAGTCGCCATTGCCTGTAGGGAGAAGGCATGGGCCGAAGACGTTATTTCCGCTGCTATATTGTGTTGTAATATGACTTGGTCTATATGACCATTGTATTTGAACCATCGTATTGTAATGACTATGGAACTGAGTACCAACTACGTTATCTATATCGCAACAATGGTTCTGGGATTGCGGTGGAATACATAACGGGCACTTCGAATTTGTATCGAATTTGAGGTCGTCACAGAATAGTTGGTATACCTAGATCTCCAAGCTTCTCTGGTACTTTACCATCAAAAGAATAATTAGCAAGTAGTGTGGAAATTTCCTCATTAGGAATTTTCCTTTTGTTATTAACAATATCTTTCATATATTTTGCATAAGGAGGCATTCTAATAGCATCAGTCAAAGGAATTTGCAAAAATAAAGGTTTCATCCATTCACAAAACCTGTTGTAGTGTTCTTCTTCCTTGGACTTGTGTTTCTTACCAGGAAAAGGCATTGGTTTCTGTACCCAAGGTTCTCTCTCTTTACCATGCTTGGTGGCAATGAAGTCTTCTTTGGTGTACTTCGCATTCTTATCAATCTTTTTTGGTTCTTCTTCAACTTCTTCCTTATCGGAAGCATCTCCTGGTTCAGTTTCAGCATCAGAAATTGAAAGACTGTTAGGATCTTTACCAGCTTCAGAGGATTCTGCAGTTGTTTTATGCTTCTTCTTCTTCTTCTTGGAAGGAATATCATCACTTGAAGTACGTTGAGAATCTTGCTCGACCCTCTTAGGATGTCCTTCAGGATATCATGGATCTTAAGTAGTAGCACCACTTCTTGTGCGTATTTTGCATGCTTGCTTTTCTCCTGGGGCATTAACTAGCAAGTCTTTTTGCACCTTGGTAAGCTGATCAATTTGTGTTTGAACCATTTGAAAATGTTTAACAAGTATCTTCACATCATTGGAGGTTCTCTCCACAATATCCTGCAACTTGTTAATAGCTCTAGAATTTTCCAACAAATGATTCTGCACCATTCTATTAAAATTTTCTTGCTATTATCAAATTCATCTAAGCATTGATCAGGAGGTTTAGAATAAGGAATATCTCTTTCATCAAAGCGTTGGAGAGAGTGTACCTCAATAGTAGATGAGTGAGGGATTGGGTAACATAATTCTTCTATAGGAGGTAAATTTTTAACTTCTTCGGCTTTAATACCTTTCTCCTTAAGAGATTTCTTGGCTTCCCTCATTATTTCTTCATTTAACTCAATCATCCCTCTCTTCTTCGGCATAGGCTCTGGAACTGGCGCAGGTGTAGGTGCTAGTATTGTCTCAACTAGAGTCCAATCATCATGATTCCGGCTTATTTTAGCCATTAATTCTTCAGCTTCAGCCGGAGTTCTTTTCCTGAAAACACAACCAGCACAATGATACGTCTCAAACGTATCTATAATTTTTGATGCTCCATGCTTGTTTTTACATCATTTGTATATTGTTTCGTTACACTTTGTGGCATTTTTTATACATTTTCCGGAACTAACCTATTAACGAAGTGCCACAGTGCCAGTTTCCTGTTTTCTGCTGTTTTTGTGTTTCAGAAGTGATACACAGGAAATATTCTCGGAATTGGACGAAACAAGTTCCTAAAGTCATATTTCACGGGGAAGCTTCCAGACATCCAAAGACCTGACGGAGTGGGGCCATGTGGGCCCCAGACACAGGGGCGGCGCGGCCACCCCCCTGGCCGCGCCAGCCCCGTGTGAGGGGGCGTGGTCCCTCCTCTGGCATCGTCCCTTCGCCTATATATACCCCCTGACGAGAAAAACCTAAGGCCCGATCAGTTTTCCAGAATACATCGCGATCCGCCGCCGCCGTCGACCCGAAGATCGGGAGGGTCCAGAAGCTCTTCTCGGCACCCTGCCGGAGAGGGGAATCGCCATCGGAGGTCTTCTTCATCGCCATGCTTGCCTCCGGAGCGATGAGTGAGTAGTCTACCTTGGACTATGGGTCCATAGCAGTAGCTAGCTGGTTGTCTTCTCCACCATGTGCTTCATGTTTAGATCTCATGAGCTGCCCTACATGATTGAGATCACCGTTATGTAATTCTATGATGTTGGTTTGTTGGGATCCGATGAATATTGGTGTTTATGATTAAGTTGCTGTACTGAATTATATCTTTTGTTATCTCTATGTTGTTTATGATCTTGCATGCTCTCCGTTGTTAGTAGCTATCTTGGCCGAGTAGTTGCTAGTGACTCCAAGAGGGGGTATTTATGCTCGATAGTGGGTTCATGTCTCTATTTCACCTGGGGGAGTGACAGAAACCTCTAAGGTGGTAGATGTGCTGTTGCTACTAGGGAGAAAACAGCATTCATATGCTCAAGGGCATATGCTTTGTTTACATTACACACTTTGCTTAATGCAATTATCTGTTGTTCGCAACTTAATACTTCTAGGGTGTTCGGATGATATCCCCGGGGTGGATTATTAGTCATAGATGCAGTTGGATGGCGGTCTATGTATTTTGTTGTAATGCCCAGAGTAAATCTCATAGTGATCTTCTTGACATATCACATTATCTTTATTCTATCAATTGCCCAACTGTAATTTGTTTACCCAGCATGTTATTTTATCTATGGAGAGACACCACTAATGAACTGTGGACCCCGGTCCTATTTTAATCATATTGCAATCACCTGTTTACTTTCCCGCACTGTTTACTTTACTCGCATATTACTACTGTTTTCCACTCGATACACTCATAACCTTTGTTTCAAGCAAACCGGTGAGATTGACAACCTCATCGCAAGTTGGGGACAAAGTATTTGTTTGTGTGTGTGCAGGTTCCGCGTTGCTGCTGGCCGAAGACGAGTCAACAAGTGTCGTAAACAGCGCCCTTGTTGGAGTGTTACTAAGCCAGTCTGCATCACCTTCAGTCGTCACCGTCTCTCTTCTTCAAGATCGACATTAAACCTTGGTTTCTTAACTGAGGGAAAACTAGCCGCTACACTCATCATACCTTCCTCTTGGGGTTCCCAACGGGCTGGTCATCACCATGCACAAGGACTTACTGCTCCCACGTCAACTAAACGCCACAGTTTTCTGGCGCCATCACACGAGTAGCAGCTTCTTTTCTGGCGCCGTTGCCGGGGAAGAGAGAAGACTTCTGCGAGGGGAGTTCTTCGCACACACATTCTTTACTTTGTTATTTGTTTTGCTTTACTTTATTTTATTTTACCTGCATTGTTTTTTATCGAAAACCCAAAAAAATTAGAATCCTTGGTAGTTGTTTTTACCTTACTTTAGTTTATCATGCTGTTCCCTAAGTTCGTTATGGAGGACCTCTCAGTAGGTAGTGGTTCGATTATTGGCAAAAGTAACATTGAGGAGTTCTTTAATCACATTAGTATGCATGAGGAAGATGAGGAAAAGTCTTGGATTGAACTTGCTCCTAGTATTGAAGTTGCTTCTGTTATATTAATTGACATGTTGGAAACTAGGTTTGCTAGTCTTAATCCTTTTATGCAATACATGTTCCTTAAGCTTCATGAAATTGAGGATCCCGAAAAGAAGGCTTTTATCTTGGAAACTTTGCGCCTAGAATTTAAGGATGTCGTTGTTGAAGCTAGGAAGGTCCTTAAACATTTTAATAAACTCGGTTCACCTATAAAGGTTATTGATACTAATGACGGGGCCGAGATACCTATACCTTGCAAGCTTTTGGGATTGAGTGATGCCTTCGAAAACAATTTTGCCTGGATTTGTCCTGAAAATCTTTTTGATGAGAATAGTGTACCAAAGCATGATCACAAAGGGTCTTCAAAAACTTATGTGGATGAAATACAATTCCTTATTGATAAGACCTCTTCTAGTTGATCTTAATGCTTCTGCTGATATTACTTGATTCGCAATTTTCTGCGCCTAGCTCAAAGGCGTTAAAGAAAAGCACTCTTGGGAGATAACCCATTGTTTACTTTTTAGTACTTTTCCTTTTATTTGAGTCTTGGAAGTCATTACTACTGTAATGACCGCTCCTTATCTTGTTTATTTCGTTTTTGTGCCAAGAGAAGCCTCTAATTTGAGTGAGGTAAAGATTTGGGGTTATTGCTGTCCTGAAACTGTTTTCGGTGCTGCACCGTAAAAATTCGTGAAAATTCTCTGTATATCTTTTGGACCTGTGATTTCTTGTGCATATGCCCCAGGTTATATCCAAACTTTTCTTAGTTGAACACTTTTTGATTTGAGTAACGCAAAATCCCTCAAAAATTCGTCCTTTGTCAGCTGCCCAGTTTTGACAGATTTCTGCCAATATTTGTTTTTGCCACTTTATCGCTTACTTTTGAGTTCTTTTTGATCATGGAACTCTTGTGGAAGTTTCTACAGTAGTATATACTTTATATGTGGTGGTTTTGGGTTGAAACCTGAAGCTAAAAGAGGTTGAATATATTTTATGCTTACACTAATGTTGCTAATAGAATTGTGTTTAGTTTTGTATGAAGGAAGTTTTCAAGTGTAGGGATTGGAGAATGATGAGATGAGTTGAAGAATGGACAAAAGCTCAAGCTTGGGGATGCCCATGCATCACCCCAAGAAATATCCAAGAAGTACAAGCATCAAAGCTTGGGGATGCCCCCGAGGCACCCCTTCTTCATCGGCAAAAATCAGGTCACCTTTCAAAACACTATATTTTTATTGCTTCATGCACTATGTGTTTTTCTTGGAGCGTCAGTTGTTTTAGTTTTCTTAGTTTGTTTAGTTTGTTTGTTTGCTGCAATAAATGGTTGGACCCCAACAAATTTCCTTTGGAGGAGATGTACTCGTTTTCATTTGCAAAGAACGCTCTAGTTTTCACTCTTATTAAAAATCGAGTGTTCTTCTTTTTCTGCTACTGCTTTTGGTTTTCGTTTTCGCCTTGATTTGCGTTCAGATCTTCTCATATCTTTTCATCAAGGTGCATTTTTGCCTCTGGTCTTCATTGGTTTTCATCAAAAGAGGTGTTTATAAAAATTTCAAATGGTGTTGGAAAAGAGAAAAAGCTTTGTGCAAAATAGTGGTACAAGAAGGAGCTTGTGTAGACTGCGGCTTAGGCTTTTTCATGTCATGCTTGATGTCTTTTTGATAGTATGCTTAGTGGTTTTGCTGTAGCATGACTTGTCTCAAATAACTGAGATTGCTTAATGAGCCTTTGAAAAAAATCATGCGTTGTTTTTATTGTATGGAAGCATTATTTTGGTTTTCTCCTTGATGCTTTATTTGGGTTGACTTGGCGCATGCTCACACATGTTAGACTCTTACAAAGTCGCCTTTAGCCTTCATGATCATTTAGTTTTTGACTTTTGATGCCATCGTATGCTTCTTTTAATGTCGCTTGTCGCTTGCATGATTATGGCCATTACTGCTCTCTTAGTTGGTCGCTCCCAGTCTTTTGCTAGCCCTCGCCTTGTACTGAGTATGAGCTCTACTCGTGCATCCAACTCCTAAAAGCCAAAGTTTTCCAAAGTGTCCACCATACATACCTACTAGCAATTTGCTATTCCAAGTAAATTTGACTTGCTTTTATATTCTCTTCAAATTAAACTCTTACCAGTGTTATGCGAAATTCGGTCAGTAAAGCTCTCACGAACCGGAAGGCACACTTTACTTTTTCCTGTTCTTAAAAATTTGATATTGTGGTCTTTTATGCTGAGTTATTATGCTTGCAAGTTGTAAGTTGGATTCTAGCCCAGCCATGCTGTCATGGGGCAAGCTTTCAACATTGCACTTCTTTTTGAGTTGATATCAGTGATCTTTTGTTTATGGATGCCCGCTGTGTGAAATGAATTGGGAATCTTGTGAGGATCATGGAGTTTTATATGTGTTAGGGAAACGCCGGGCCGCCAATCTAAGCCATGCATAATTCATGGTGGAAATTTGTAGCATACCCATGGTGAACATTCGACGACGCATCTCACAATAAAAAGCTAAACAATATAGCAAATAAAAGAGATGTCGAGGTGTTCATTGTCTGCTTGTCCTATCATTTTGGTGTGGGCTTGTTCCATGTCATCGGGCACGGAGGTACCCCATTGGCGGTTCTCAATGATATGCATATACTTACAATGACAAGAGCCTTGCTTGGGACTCTAAGTAAATTAGCATGGTTTGGGTACTCGTATTCACGGGACACGAGGTTTTCAACTTATGATTTGTCAAGCATATGCATCATAACTGTTCTCGCATTAACTTTAACCATTCAAGATGCTTATGATGGGGGCAATGAGAGCTCAAAGCCGGTAAGTACCATAATTTTTGAAGGTTATAAAACTTGCAATCACTGCTTCCCTCTACGAAGGGCCTTTCTTTTACTTTTATGTTGAGTCACCACCTTCTTTCTTTATGCACCATTAAGAGAGCATAGTTGTCATTCTTAGTGTGATATGCATTGTCCCAAAGTTCATTGATTGACTCATATTGTTGGTTTCACTTGTTCTTAAATTATTTGTATCTAGTCGCCCTCTTAAACTTTGAGGTGTCCTATGCATTTATGTTTTGCTCTCTTTGAAGGACAAGCTGAAAACCATTTGTATGTTTTTCCTTATGATTTGAACACACGTTTGACTTTCATTGTTTCATTATCATGATCTTTTGTTTGTGTTCATTTACATGTTTACAACATGGTTGCTAAGTTCTTATTGTCATGATTATATCTTTCATGCCCATGTTTTAAGTTCTATTGATCCCAGCTCACCAATGCTTGCATATATGATCAAGATTGTGTAGGTGCATGTCACCTCAAAAATTATTCTTTGTTATCACTTACCTACTCGAGGACGAGCAGGAGTTAAGCTTGGGATGCTTGATACGTCTCAAACGTATCTATAATTTTTGATGCTCCATGCTTGTTTTTACATCATTTGTATATTGTTTCGTTACACTTAGTGGCATTTTTTATACATTTTCCGGAACTAACCTATTAACGAAGTGCCACAGTGCCAGTTTCCTGTTTTTTGCTGTTTTTGTGTTTCAGAAGTGATACACAGGAAATATTCTTGGAATTGGACGAAACAAGTTCCTAAAGTCATATTTCACGGGGAAGCTTCCAGACATCCGAAGACCTGACGGAGTGGGGCCACGTGGGCCCTAGACACAGGGGCGGCGCGGCCACCCCCCTGGCCGCGCCAGCCCCGTGTGAGGGGGCGTGGTCCCTCCTCTGACATCGTCCCTTCGCCTATATATACCCCCTGACGAGAAAAACCTAAGGCCCGATCAGTTTTCCAGAATACATCGCGATCCGCCGCCGCCGTCGACCCGAAGATCGGGAGGGTCCAGAAGCTCTTCCCGGCACCCTGCCGGAGAGGGGAATCGCCACCAGAGGTCTTCTTCATCGCCATGCTTGCCTCCGGAGCGATGAGTGAGTAGTCTACCTTGGACTATGGGTCCATAGCAGTAGCTAGCTGGTTGTCTTCTCCACCATGTGCTTCATGTTTAGATCTCATGAGCTGCCCTACATGATTGAGATCACTGTTATGTAATTCTATGATGTTGGTTTGTTGG
This sequence comes from Dactylis glomerata, assembly GCA_007115705.1. Taxonomy (NCBI): domain Eukaryota; kingdom Viridiplantae; phylum Streptophyta; class Magnoliopsida; order Poales; family Poaceae; genus Dactylis; species Dactylis glomerata. The sequence goes on from QXEO01000727.1 coordinate 42,675, forward strand.
GATCCGATGAATATTGGTGTTTATGATTAAGTTGCTGTACTGAATTATATCTTTTGTTATCTCTATGTTGTTTATGATCTTGCATGCTCTCCGTTGTTAGTAGCTATCTTGGCCGAGTAGTTGCTAGTGACTCCAAGAGGGGGTATTTATGCTCGATAGTGGGTTCATGTCTCTATTTCACCTGGGGGAGTGACAGAAACCTCTAAGGTGGTAGATGTGCTGTTGCTACTAGGGAGAAAACAACATTCATATGCTCAAGGGCATATGCTTTGTTTACATTACACACTTTGCTTAATGCAATTATCTGTTGTTCGCAACTTAATACTTCTAGGGTGTTCGGATGATATCCCCGGGGGTGGATTATTAGTCATAGATGCAGTTGGATGGCGGTCTATGTATTTTGTTGTAATGCCCAGAGTAAATCTCATAGTGATCTTCTTGACATATCACGTTATCTTTATTCTATCAATTGCCCAACTGTAATTTGTTTACCCAGCATGTTATTTTATCTATGGAGAGACACCACTAGTGAACTGTGGACCCCGGTCCTATTTTAATCATATTGCAATCACCTGTTTACTTTCCCGCACTGTTTACTTTACTCGCATATTACTACTGTTTTCCACTCGATACACTCATAACCTTTGTTTCAAGCAAACCGGTGAGATTGACAACCTCATCGCAAGTTGGGGACAAAGTATTTGTTTGTGTGTGTGCAGGTTCCGCGTTGCTGCTGGCCGAAGACGAGTCAACAAGTGTCGTAAACGGCGCCCTTGTTGGAGTGTTACTAAGCCAGTCTGCATCACCTTCAGTCGTCACCGTCTCTCTTCTTCAAGATCGACATTAAACCTTGGTTTCTTAACTGAGGGAAAACTAGCCGCTACACTCATCATACCTTCCTCTTGGGGTTCCCAACGGGCTGGTCATCACCACGCACAAGGACTTACTGCTCCCACGTCAACTAAACGCCATAGTTTTCTGGCGCCATCACACGAGTAGCACACAACTATCCAAATATGTCTTAGATTCATCCGTTAGTCCATTATAAAATATATCAAGGAGTTCATTTTTAGGCAATGGTTCTTTAGGTAAAGCTCTAATTAAAGAACAAAACCTTGTCCAAGATTCAGGCAATATCTCTCCTTTTCCCTGTTCAAAATCAAAGATTTTCTGCACAGCAGCATGTTGAGCACTAGCAGGAAAATATTTCTGAAAGAAAGCATTAACCAAAGCAATAGGACTATTAAGAGATCCAGGAGACAAGTTATTAAACCAAGTTTTAGCTGCATCTTTCAACGAGGAAGGAAAAATCTTAGCAACAAAGTAAGTGCGAAGCTTAATATCATCAGAAAATAAGTTACTCAAAGTAGAAAGCTCATTCATGTGCTCCATAGCACTCTCATCTTTAGTACCACAAAAAGGAGTTTTCTCAACAATAGATATGTAAGATAAATCCAACGAGAAATCATAATCCTTGTCTCTAATATTTATGGGAGAAGCAGCAAACTTAGGATCAGGAGACAAATTATATCTAACAGTACGTCTAGCAAGGAGTTCTTTAACTTCAGCGGCATTACGAGTAGCACATGCTTCAGCAATAAAGTCATCATTAAGCTCAATATAAGCATCATAAAAATCATAACTAGGGCATTCCCTAGACTCAGGTGAACTAACAGGTGTAACAGTGGTGTTTCCCAATGTTCCTTGTGCGTGGTGAATGACCAGCCCGTTGGGAACCCCAAGAGGAAGGTGTGATGAGTATAACAGCTAGTTTTCCCTCAGTTAAGAAACCAAGGTTATGTCGATCAGGAGAGAAGCGGGCAATAACGACTGAAGGTGATGCTTGCTAGTTTGCGACTAGCTTCGGACAATTTATATATGGCGCCTCGTCTAAGCTTTGCTTGCTAGCTACAACGCAGAACCTGCACACAACACAACCAAGTACTTTGCTCCCAACTTGCGATGAGGTTGTCAATCTCACCGGCTTGGTTGAAACAAAGGTTATGAGCGTATCGAGTGGAAAACAGTAGAAGTATGCGAGTAAAGTAAACTGTGCGAGTAAAGTAAACAGGTGATAGCAATATGATGGAAATAGGACCGAGGTCCACAGTTCACTAGTGGTGTCTCTCCATAAGATAAATAACACATGCTGGGTAAACAAATTACAGTTGGGCAATTGATAGAATAAAGATAAACGTGATATGTCAAGAAGATCACTATGAGATTTACTCTGGGCATTACAACAAAATACATAGACCGCCATCCAACTGCATCTATGAATAATAATCCACTTGTGGCGAATCAATCCGAGAACTCCACAAGTATTAAGTTGCGAACAACAGATAATTGCATTAAGCAAAGTGTGTAATGTAAACAAAGCATATGCCCTTGAGCATATGAATGTTGTTTTCTCCCTAGTAGCAACAGCACATCTACAACCTTAGAGGTTTATGTCACTCCCCCAGGTTAAATAGAGGCATGAACCCACTATCGAGCATAAATACCCCCTCTTGGAGTCACTAGCAACTACTCGGTCAAGATAGCTACTAACAACGGAGAGCATGCAAGATCATAAACAACATAGAGATAACATAAGATATATTTCAGTATAGCAACTCAATCATAACACCAATATTCATCGGATCCAAACAAACCAAACATGGAGAATTACATAACGGTGATCTCAATCATGTAGGGCAGCTCATGAGATCTAAACATGAAGCACATGGTGGAGAAGATAACCATCTAGCTACTGCTATGGATCCATAGTCCAAGGTAGACTACTCACTCATCGCTCCGGAGGCAAGCATGGCGATGAAGAAGACCTCCGGTGGCGATTCCCCTCTCCGGCAGGGTGCCGGGAAGAGCTTCTGGACCCTCCCGATCTTCGGGTCGACGGCGGCAGCGGATCGCGATGTGATCTGGAAAATTGAGCGGGTGCTTAGGTTTATTCCGTCGGGGGGTCTTTATAGGCGAAGGGGCGATGTCAGAGGTGGAGCCATGTGGCCTCACACCATGGCAGTGCGGCCAGGGCCTGGGCCACGCCAGCCTGGTGTGTGGGGCCCCTGTGGTTCCCCTCCTACTCTCCTTCGGATCTCTGGAAACTTCCGGACAAAATAAGACTTTAGGAAATTGTTTCGTCCAATTCCGAGAATATTTCCTGTGTATCACTTCTGAAACACAAAAATAGCAGAAAACAGGGAACTGGCACTGTGGCAACTTGTTAATAGGTTAGTTTCGGAAAATGCATAAAAGTGCCACGAAGTGTAACGAAACATTAGGCAAATGGTGTAAAAACAAGCATGGAGCATAAAAAATTATAGATACGTTGGAGACGTATCAAGCATCCCCAAGCTTAACTCCTGCTCGTCCTCGAGTAGGTAAGTGATAACAAAAGAATAATTTTTGAGGTGACATGCACCTACACAATCTTGATCATATATGTAAGCATTTGTGAGCTGGGATCATAAGAACTTAAAACATGGGCATGATAGATATAATCTTGACAATAAGAACTTAGCAACCATGTTGTAAACATGAAAATGAACACAAACAAAAGATCATGAAAATGAAACAATGAAAGTCAAATGTGTGTTCAAATCATAAGGAAAAACATACAAATGGTTTGCAGCTTGTCCTTCAAAGAGAGCAAAACATAAATGCATAGGACACCTTCAAGTTTAAGAGGGTGACTAGATACAAATAATTTGCGAACAAGTGAAACCAACAATATGAATCAATCAATGAAAACTTTGGGACAATGCACATTATACTCAGAATGACAACTATGCTCTCTTAATGGTGCATAAAGATAGAAGGTGGTGACTCAACATAAAAGTAAAAGAAAGGCCCTTCGCAGAGGGAAGCAGTGATTGCAAGTTTTATAACCTTCAAAAATTATGGTACTTACCGGCTTTGAGCTCTCATTGCCCCCATCATAAGCATCTTGAATGGTTAAAGTTAATGCGAGAACAATTATGATGCATATGCTTGACAAATCATAAGTTGAAAACCTCGTGTCCCGTGAATACGAGTACCCAAACCTCATGCTACTTTACTTAGAGTCCCAAGCAAGGCTCTTGTCATTGTAAATATATGCATATCATTGAGAACCACCAACGGGGTACCTCCGTGCCCGATGACATGGAACAAGCCCACATCAAAATGATAGGACAAGCAGACAATGAACACCTCAACATCTCTTTTATTTGCCATTTGTTTAGCTTTTTATTGTGAGATGCGTCGTCGAATGTTCACCATGGGTATGCTGCAAATTTCCACCATGAATTATGCATGGCTTAGATTAGCGGCCCGGCGTTTCCCTAACACATATACAAACTCCATGATCCCCACAAGATTCCCAATTCATTTCACACCGCGGGCATCCATAAACAAAAGATCACGATATCAACTCAAATAAGAAGTGCAATGTTGAAAGCTTGCCCATGACTGCATGGCTGGGTAGTCTCCAACTTATAACTTGCAAGCATAACAACTCAACATAAGAGACCACAATGTCAAAATTTTAAGAACAGGAAAAAGTAAAGTGTGCCTTCCGGTTCGTGGGAGCTTTACTGACCGAATTTCGCATAACACTGGTAAGAGTTTAATTTGAAGAGAAAATAAAAGCAAGTCAAATTTACTTGGAATAGCAAATTGCTAGTAGGTATGTATGGTGGACACTTTCGAAGACTTTGGCTTTTAGGAGTTGGATGCACGAGTAGAGCTCATTCTCAGTACAAGGCGAGGGCTAGCAAAAGACTGGGAGCGACCAACTAAGAGAGCAATAATGGCCATAATCATGCAAAGCAACAAAGCGACATTAAAAGAAGCATAAGATGGCATCAAGTGTCAAAAACTAAATGATCATAGAGGCTATTGGCGACTTTGTAAGAGTCTAACATGTGTGAGCATGCGCCAAGTCAACCCAAATAAAGCATCAAGGAAAAAACCAAAATAATGCTTCCATACAATAAAAACAACGCATGATTTTTTCAAAGGCTCATTAAGCAATCTCAGTTATTTGAGACAAGTCATGCTACAGCAAAACCACTAAGCATACTATCAAAAAGACATCAAGCATGACATGAAAAAGCCTAAGCCACAGTCTACATAAGCTCCTTCTTGTACCACTATTTTGCATAAAGCTTTTTCTCTTTTCCAACACCATTTGAAATTTTTATAAACACCTCTTTTGATGAAAACCAATAAATATCAGAGGCAAAAATACACCTTGATAAACAAATATAAGCAGATCTGAACGCAAAGCAAGGTGAAAATGAAAACCAAAAGTAGTAGCAGAAAAAGAAGAACACCCGGTGAAATTGTAAGAATGAAAACGGAGTGTTCTTGACAAATGAAAATGAGTACATCTCCTCCAAAGGAAATTTGTTGGGGTCCAACCATTTATTGCAGCAAAAAAAACTAAACTAACTAAGAAAACTAAAACAACTGACGCTCCAAGAAAAATACATAGTGCATGAAGCAATAAAAATATAGTGTCTTGAAAGGTGACCTGATTTTTGCCGATGAAGAAGGGGTGCCTCGGGGGCATCCCCAAGCTTTGACGCTTGTACTTCTTGGATATTTCTTGGGGTGATGCATGGGCATCCCCAAGCTTGAGCTTTTGTCCATTCTTCAACTCATCTAATCATTCTCCAATCCCTACACTTGAAAACTTCCTTCATACAAAACTAAACACAATTCTATTAGCAACATTAGTGCAAGCATAACATATAATCAACCTCTTTTTGCTTCAGGTTTCAACCCAAAACCACCACATATATAGCATATACTACTGTAGCAACTTCCCCAAAAGTTCCATGATCAAAAGAACTCAAAAGAAAGCGATAAAGCGGCAAACATAAATATTGGCAGAAATCTGTCAAAACAGAACAGCTGACAAATGTCGAATTTTTGAGGGGTTTTCTGTTGCTCAAATCAAAAAGTGTTAAACTAACGAAAGTTTGGATATAACCTGGGGCATATGCACAAGAAATCGCAGGTCCACAATATATACAGAGAATTTATACGAATTTTTACGGTGCAGCACCAAAAACAGTTTCAGGACAGCAACATCCCCAAATCTTTACCTCACTCGAATTAGAGGCTTCTCTTGGCACAACAACAAAATAAACAAGATAAGGAGTGGTCATTACAGTAGTAATGACTTCCAAGACTCAAATAAAAGAAAAAATACTGAAAAATAAAAACATTGGGTTATCTCCCAAGAGTGCTTTTCTTTAACGCCTTTGAGCTAGTCGCAGAAAATTGCGAATCAAGTAATATCAATAGATGAAGTGCTAGGATCAGCGGGTGCCTTACGTCTTCCTTTCTTACCTTTGCTCTTAACTCTAGGAAAGACATGGCTATTGCAAGGTGGAGAGATAAATCTTATGTTGCCTTTTCCCACATCAATGACGGCGCCTAGGAGCTTTAATAGAGATCTTCCAAGTGTGATTTGTCCTTTTCCTACACATTCAATGACAAGATAATCAGTAGATATCATTCTTCCTAGGACTTTTGTAAAAACTCCTTTAGCTATTCCAATGGGAAATATAGTGGCATTGTTAGTAAGAAAAATTCCTTCTCCCCCCTCAGAAAGTTTCCAAAGGCCCAAAGATTCATAACATCCTTTGGCATGAGACAAAATTCAGACATAATATCACAACGAGCATGAAAAGTTTCACCACTAATGGTGATTTTTACCGTAGGATACCAACTCGAAGGTTCAGAATTTGTTGGCACATAATCAAAATGCTGGTGCAAAGTATTGTAGCAAGAATTCAAACTAGCAGTGCGAGTCTCAAGAGTATCAAGTCTATTAAAAATGCACACAAGAGAGGAATTAAAATAGGTTGGCATGCTATAAATTGTAATCAACTTTTTTATAATATTGAAGGCTTGATCTCCATCACAATGAAGGAAATCTCCTTCTGCAGTAGCATCCAAAGCATATCTATAACGAAGAGCAAGTCCAAAGTAAAAGCTACTAAGAAGCAAACTCAAAGTCATTTTAGGTTCAGTTTTTCCATGCCAATCATAAATTCTAGACCAAGCTTCTTTAAAACTTTCCTCATCCTTTTGTTTAAAAGTGAAAATCATATCCTCGGGCGACATAGTAGTAGCAACTGAACTAGACATAATAAACAACTACCAAGAATTCTAATTTTTTGGGTTTTTGATATAAAATGATACATGTAAAATAAATAAAGTAAAGCAAAACAATAACAAAGTAAAGGATGTGCGTGCGAAAACTCCCCTCGCAGAGGTCTTCCACTCTTCTCCCCGGCAACGGCGCCAGAAAATAGCTATTCCTTATGCGTGGTGAATGACCAGCCCGTTGGGAACCCCAAGAGGAAGGTGTGATGAGTATAGCAGCTAGTTTTCCCTCAGTTAAGAAACTAAGGTTATGTCGATCAGGAGAGAAGCGGGCAATAATGACTGAAGATGATGCTTGCTAGTTTGCGACAGCTTCGGACAATTTATATATGGTGCCTCATCCAAGCTTTGCTTGCTAGCTGCAACGCGGAACCTACACACAACACAACCAAGTACTTTGCTCCCAACTTGCGATGAGGTTGTCAATCTCACCGGTTTGCTTGAAACAAAGGTTATGAGCGTATCGAGTGGAAAACAGTAGAAGTATGCGAGTAAAGTAAACAGTGCGAGTAAAGTAAACAGGTGATAGCAATATGATGGAAATAGGACCGGGGTCCACAGTTCACTAGTGGTGTCTCTCCGTAAGATAAATAACACATGCTGGGTAAACAAATTACAGTTGGGCAATTGATAGAATAAAGATAAACGTGATATGTCAAGAAGATCACTATGAGATTTACTCTGGGCATTACAACAAAATACATAGACCGCCATCCAACTGCATCTATGACTAATAATCCACTTGTGGCGAATCAATCCGAGAACTCCACAAGTATTAAGTTGCGAACAACAGATAATTACATTAAGCAAAGTGTGTAATGTAAACAAAGCATATGCCCTTGAGCATATGAATATTGTTTTCTCCCTAGTAGCAACAGCACATCTACAACCTTAGAGGTTTCTGTCACTCCCCCAGGTTAAATAGAGGCATGAACCCACTATCGAGCATAAATACCCCCTCTTAGAGTCAGTAGCAACTACTCGGCCAAGATAGCTACTAACAACGGAGAGCATGCAAGATCATAAACAACATAGAGATAACATAAGATATATTTCAGTATAGCAACTCAATCATAACACCAATATTCATCGGATCCCAACAAACCAAACATGTAGAATTACATAACGGTGATCTCAATCATGTAGGGCAGCTCATGAGATCTAAACATGAAGCACATGGTGGAGAAGACAACCATCTAGCTACTGCTATGGACCCATAGTCCAAGGTAGACTACTCACTCATCGCTTCGGAGGCAAGCATGGCGATGAAGAAGACCTCCGGTGGCGATTCCCCTCTCCGGCAGGGTGTCGGGAAGAGCTCTGGACCCTCCCGATCTTTGGATCGACGGCGGCGGCGGATCGTGATGTGTTCTGGAAAATTGATCGGGTGCTTAGGTTTTTTCCATCGGTGGGTCTTTATAGGCGAAGGGGCGATGTGAGAGGTGGAGCCAGGTAGCCTCACACCATGGCGGCGTGGCCAGGGCCTGGGCCGCGCCAGCCTAGTGTGTGGGGCCCCTGTGGCTCCCCTCCTACTCTTCTTCAGATCTCTGGAAACTCCCGGACAAAATAAGACTTCAGGAACTTGTTTCGTCCAATTCCGAGAATATTTCATGTGTATCACTTCTGAAACACAAAAACAGCAGAAAACAGGGAACTGGCACTGTGGCAACTTGTTAATAGGTTAGTTCCGGAAAATGCATAAAAGTGCCACGAAGTGTAACGAAACATTAGGCAAATGGTGTAAAAACAAGCATGGAACATCAAAAATTATAGATACGTTGGAGACGTATCACCCAACTTAGCTCTAGCAATAGTAGCATCTAAAAAGGAACCTAGTGAACTACTCTCATCGAGCACAGTAGAAATATCATCTAAATTATCAGTGGCATTTTCAAATTCAGTAGAAGTAGTAGCAGTAGCGTGTGCATGTGGTGGTGTAAGCAACTTACTCATAACAGATAGCGAATCAAGAGCAACAGAAGTGTTAAGAGTTGTACCTCTTCTTGTAGTGGATGGCAATATAGGAACTTTTCCATCACGAGGTTTACCCATGATGAAAGGATTGCAACGAACAATATGAATACCAAGTGAACTTACAAATAAAGCTATGCTCCCCGGCAACGGCGCCAGAAAATAGTCTTGATGACCCACAAGTATAGGGGATCGCAACAGTCTTCGAGGGAAGTAAAACCCAAATTTATTGATTCGACACAAGGGGAGCCAAAGAATATATGTAAGCCTTAACAGACGAGTTGTCAATTCAGCTGCACCTGGAAACAGTCTTGCTCGCAATAGTTTATCAGTAGCAACAGTTTTATAGTGGTGATAGTAGTGAAATAGTAACAGCAGCAGTAAAATAACAGCGGTAATAGTAACAGCAGTAAACAGTAGGAACAAATACTGTAGGCATAGGGATGGATGTACGGGCGTTGCATGGATAAGATGATTTATGAAATCAATAAGACATGGGCATTGCAGATAAATATTGATAAGGCATCCTAGTACTAACAATCATAGGCATGTGTTCCGTATATAGTCGTACGTGCTCACAAGCAGAAACTTGCACGACATCTTTTGTCCTACCAGCCTGTTGCAGCAGGGCCTCAAGGGAAACTACTGGTAATTAAGGTACTCCTTTTAATAAAGTATCGGAGGATAATATTAACACTCGGTGAACACATGTGATCCTCACATCATAGCCATCCCCTCCGGTTATCCCAATTTATGTCACTTTGGGGCCTCGGATTCCGGACAACAATATGTGTATACAACTTGTAGGTAAGACCATAAACAACAAGTATCATCATAGAAATAATAACACGTTCAGATCTGAAATCATGGCACTCAGGCCCAAAGTGACAAGCATTAAGCACAACAAGTTACAACAATGTCATAGGCACTAAATAAAGATACTAGGCACTATGCCCTAACAATCTCATATCAAATTACATGAACAATCTCATCCAATCCCTACCATCCCCTCACCTACAGCGGGAGAATTACTCACACATGGATGGAGGAGTCATGGATGGTCGATGGAGTGACGTCGGTGATGATGGTGATGAAGATCTCCTCCAAATCCCCGTCCCGGCAGGGTGCCAGAACGGAGTTTCTGGTTCCAAATCGTGGTTTCTGATGGCGGCGGCGCAGCGAAAGTCTATCTGGGAAAAACGTCATCTCCCCGATATAATCGAGTCAGGGGGTATATGTAGGCGAAAGGAGAGGTCGAGGGGACGGCCGAGGCGTCCTCACACCAGGTGGGCGCGGCCAGGGCTGGGCCGCGCCCCCTGTGTGTGTGGGGCCCTCGAGCCTCCCCTCCGTCTCGTCTTCTAGCTCCGTGGGTCTTCTGGTGAAATAGAATTTTTAATGATTTTTCCCGAATTTTTACTGAAAGTTGGATTTCTGCACAAAAACGAGACACCAGAGCAATTCTGCTAAAAACAGCATCAGTCCGTGTTAGTTGTATTCAAAACACACAAATTAGAGGAGAAACAATAGCAAAAGTGTTCGGGAAAGTAGATACGTTTTGGACGTATCAGCGGTCAGAGGATGAGAGCCTAGTGGCGAGGCGCCGAGCATTTTATAGCCGGAAGCAGGCGGGAAAACGAAGGAGAAGGGGCGCGAAGCGGCGGGAAGCGGCAAGATGGCATTCATTTCACGCTGACACGTGCTCCGATGTGACGGCTCGCTGCGCCGCTGCAAGGCTGCTATCGTTTGCAGCGCCATTTACTCGTCGCAGGAGACGAGGCGAGTGGAGACGACGAAGCGGCGAGGTAGTCCCTGACAGTGGGCCACGCGGCGAGTCATGCGTCCAGCCGGCGCCCCCGCTCGCCCCCCGTGGACAGGGTTTGGATCGGGTGCGCCGAATAAAAAATGTGCCGCACCGGATGGAAGTTTGATTTGGGGGGCGCGGCTGGGCGGGCGAGTGGAAATGCTCTTAATCAGCCCAAACACCCGCTGCAGCGATCGGAGAGACGAAGGACTAAAGAAAATTTTATCTACACCGGCGTCGCCGCGAGAGTCGCAAACCCTAGCGAGAGAGAACTACTTCCCCGTTTCAAAATATAAGTTGTTTTAGCTTTTTTTGTGAAGCAAATGTATCTTTAACTGGCGATTGTCTGATTGCGGCCCATTGACTAACGATGGATGGCGTGCGGCAACTTGCCGGCAAGAGCGCATATCCACTGCTGTGAGGTTCAACGTCCCGCACGTCGGAGTCGGACTCGTCTTTCAATTATCTCCTCTGCCGTCTCGCTGGTCGCTGATCCAAAACGACCAGAGACCAAGCCATGGTGGTCAGAGTCAATGGGACAGTACAACTTGTTTCGCTCCAGCAAGATCATGTCAACTGAAGACAACATAAAGTGTAGAAGCACCATTGTAATAGCAAAGAAGATGGTTAGCGTACTTGGGGTTAGTGATATGTGGACCAAGATGAGGAGCACCAAGCATGCCCAAGTCACGAAGGAGATCAAGGAGCTCATCCACGGCTGTTTCTCGGGACGTTCTATCGTGATGCGTGTTCCGAGTGCTTATTCGCTGCTATTCACCCGCCCCTTCGAGCACGCCTTGCTGACGCTACACCTTTGGACAGACGTGTTGCTGCACAAGGCGGCCAAGTCCACCCAAGATCCTGAACAAGATCAGGTTGCGCGGCGTCTTATGGATACCTGCAAGATGCTATCGGAGTACATGATGTACCTGCTGGTGGAGCACCCTGCCATGTTACCCGTCAGCACCAATGTGCAGGATGTATTGGCATCGGAATCGGACCGGGTCAGGCTTGCATCTAGCAAAGACGACATTTTTGACAAGTATTACGAAGGCGATCGCTTAGGTGTTTCTGCCTTCTGGTGGAATCGAGAAGGGGTGCTGCAAAACGAAGGGGGCGTCCACGCCGAGCTGAGGAGACTGCAGCAGGTGTGGGTGCGAATGCTGGTCTACGCGGCTGGGAGGTGCCGCCCGGAAGAGCATGCCCGCCGGCTGAGCACCGGTGGTCAGCTCATCACCTTCGTTTGGCTGCTCATGGCGCATCGGCGTTTTGGAGATCTGGGCGTTAGCATCAATCTTATCACAGACCCGGGCATCCGTCTAACACTTTTTGATTTCGATAATTCTCCCCTCATGTTCCACTAGCTCCGTTCCATAAAATAAAAAGGCACATTAATTGGAGCAAAAATCAAATCTTGTCAAGTTTGACCAAATTTTATATAGAAGAACAATTGTGGATGTTTTTTCCTAAAATATGGTCAAACTTTACACCATTTGATTTTAGGAAAAAATTATGTGCCTTCTTCTACGGAACAAAGTTAGTGGTATCTGGTATTGTATTGTAACTCCACTTATTATTAACCGAATGATTGTTTTTTTTATATACTCTATTTGTGCAGGTCAATGCATGTATAGTAGTATGATTTATTTGATGGACCACTTCGCTCTATATGTGTCATATAATATTATACACTACATAAAATTTGTTGATTCTAGCGCGATGATATCAGTCTGGGTAAATGTAGAGACCCAAAACTATCTCACCCATGTTGCTGACACGTACGTTTTCAGTATAGTAGATCCAATTAGTTTGCTTTTCTGTCAGTTTTTTGGAGCTTTCACACGTTATTTGATGAATCCAGCTAGCTTCTGTATTTCTCTTATCCAAATCAGTAACAAAATCTGAATCCACGTAGCCAAGTTTCTTTCCAGTTTTACTAAACTTTAAATAAGCTTTAGAAGTGTCACCAAGATACTGAACAACCTTTCAATATTCTTTACCAGGATTAGCCATGTATCTGCTCACCAAACTCATAGCATATGATAAATTAGGACGGGAACAAACTATAGCATACATCAAAGAACCAACAACATTAGAGTATAGAACTCATGACATGTACTCAATATCTTCATTACAAATAGGACATTGGGTTGAGGACAATATGAAGTGTGGTGAAATATGTGTAGTGACGTTCTTTGCATCAATCATATTAAAACGATAAAGATGTAATTGTGTTGACTAAGAAATAGCAAAACAAAAATTGCTATCTGTTGTAATTTTCATACCTATTATTTTCTTAGCAGCACCAAGATCCTTCATCTCAAACTCACTATGCAGCTATGCCTTCAATGTAGTAATCTCTTTCTTGCTCTTGGCAGGAATCATGATATCATCTACATATAACAGCAAGTATATATGAGATTTATCAACAAACTTAATGTAAACACAACTATCATATTGTGATATCTTAAAATCATGTGTAAGCATAAATGAATCAAACCTTTTATATAGCACTGTCTAGGAGACTTTTAAAACCATAAAGGGAACTCTTTAATTTGCAAATAAGATCCTTCTTAGCAGGCACTATGAATCCTACAAGTTGGTCCATGTAAATTTCCTCCTCCAGTTCACCATGCAGAAAAGCACTGCTAAAGCTTAAGATCACGCATAGCAACCATACCAAAAAATGTACGAATAAAACTATGCTTCACAACTAGAAAGAACAAATCATTGTAATCAATACCTAGAATCTAGTTGAAACCTTTATCTACTAACCTTGCCTTAAACCTTGTAGGCTCTAGGAGACGAACCTTCATTTCTTTTAAATATCTATTTATAGCAGACAACCTTTTTGTGTTTAAGCAAGCATACAATATCACATGTGTAATTTTTCTCAAGGGATTGCATCTCCTCTTGCATAACAGAAATCTACTTCTCGCGGTTAACGGATGCAATGGCTTCAGTATATGTAGCAGGCTTAGAATCATTTTCTACCTGTTTAGTACAACTCATAGCATAATTAACAATGTTACAGTCTTCAATTAAATGCTTATGATGAGCAATGTTTCTACTTGGATGGTCAGTTGCAACGGACTGACTTTGCTGCAAAACAGGTGGTGAGAGTGAAATAAAATGATTATCATTAAACTGAGGCTTATGAACAACATCATTATTTTTAGCAGTTTCATTTTCTATCTCGTCCATGTGCTCCACTAGCACGCTACTTCTCTATTATTCACCATCAGAATCATTAAAATTAGCAGAAATCTAACTATCAGTAAACATAACAGCCTCATTGGAAACAACATTCCTGTTCATAAAAATATTTTTAGTTTCAGGATTCAATAACTTATATGCTTTAATTCATGAATCATAACCAAGAAATACACACTTAGCAGCTCTAGGCTCTAGCTTTCCATTATCAATGTGTGCATAAGAAGTGCAACCGAATACTCTCAACTATGAATAATCAACAGGTGCACCAGACCATACCTCAATGGGAGTTTTCTTATCAAGTGAAGGACAAGGTAACCTGTTGATCAAATAGCATGCGGTGGAGGCCGCTTCAGTCCAAAAACGTTTGTTCATACCTGTATTGGTAAACGGTTATATTCATATGCTCTGTCACACCATTCTGTGTAGAAGTGTATGAGATGGTGTGGTGCTTGACAATGCCTTCATCGGTGTAGTAATCATTAAATTCATTTGAAAAGTTCCCATACCATTGTCAGTACGAAGCAATTTTTATCTTCTTGTCAGTTTGTTTTTCAATCATAATATTCCACTTTTTAAAAGCATCAAACGCTTCATAGTTACATTTTAGGAAATAAGGTCACACTTTTCTAGAGTAGTTATCAATAATAGTAAGAATGTAACTAGCATCATCAAGAGATTTCTTATGAAAAGGACCCCATAAGTCAGCATGCACATAATCTAATATCCCTTTAGTGGTACGAACAGAAGCATTGAACATAACTTTAATGTACTTACCAAATATACAGAGCTCACATAACTCTAACTTACTCATGTTGCAACCATTAAGAAGTTCTCTCTTGATCAATTCTGCCATGTCATGTTCACTCATATGGCTAAGACGTGCATGCCAGAGATTAGTCTTTCTATGTTCATTAGTAGAAGGTCAACTCGGAGGGGACGACAGACTCGAGGAGGGTGAGGAGGAGGGCACCAGCCAACAATACTTCACTATATGGAGAGTGTTTACAAACAATGTGGTTATCTTATGATGCGACCCCTAGCTGGCGGCATACAAGAGGTATAAATAAGTAGTGATAATGATCCATACCGGGGAGGGGGGGGGGGCAAGCCCCCCCTCTCCCAAGCGCTCCATAGTACTAGCTAGCTAGCTCGTCTGCAATTTCCACTGAATGCACTGCGAGTGTGGATAAGAAGGATTGTGTCATCTGATGTTCACTCGACTGGCGTGGCCTGTCTTTGTGAGGATCCGACCAGAGACCAAGCCATGGTGGTCAGAGTCAATGGGACAGTACAACTTGTTTCGCTCCAGCAGGATCATGTCAACCGAAGACAACATAAAGTGTAGAAGCACCATTGTAATGGCAAAGAAGATGGTTAGTGTACTTGGGGTTAGTGATATGTGGACCAAGATGAGGAGCACCAAGCATGCCCAAGTCACGAGGGAGATCAAGGAGCTCATCCACGGCTGTTTCTCGGGACGTTCTATCGCGATGCGTGTTCAGAGTGCTTATTCGCTGCTATTCACCCGCCCATTCGAGCACGCCTTGCTGACGCTACACCTTTGGACAGACGTGGTGCTGCACAAGGTAGCCAAGTCCACCCAAGATCCAGAACAAGATTAGGTTGCACGGCGTCTTATGGATACCTGCAAGAGGCTATCGGAGTACATGATGTACCTGCTAGTGGAGCACCCTGCCATGTTACCCGTCAGCACCAATGTGCAGGATGTATTGGCATCGAAATCAGACCGGGTCAGGCTTGCATCTAGCAAAGACGACATTTTTGACAAGTATTACGAAGGTGATCGCCTAGGCGTTTTTGCCTTCTGGTGGAATCTGTTGAAGTGTATAAGTGAATTGCCTAGCTCTTTCCATCAGTTCGGACTTTTGGTTGCGTTGGCTAGTGCATGAAACTTAACATGGTATCAGAGCCTAGGGTCTCGAGTTCGAGTCCTGGTTTTCGCAATTTATTGTAAAATTGTTGTTGCCCCCCTTTGTATCCACGTGTTGACTTTATCTTCTCCCGTTTGTGTGTTGATTTTCTCTTCTCCTGTATGTGTCCACATGTTGACTTTCTCTTGTCCCGTCACACGTCAGTGGGGGTGTTGAAGTGTATAAGTGAATTGCCTAACTCTTTCCATCAGTTCGGACTTTTGGTTGCGTTGGCTAGTGCATGAAACTTAACAGAATCGAGCAGGGGTGCTGCAAAATGAAGGGGGCGTCCACGCCGAGCTGAGGAGACTGGAGCAGGTGTGGATGCGAATGCTGGTCTACGCGGCTGGGAAGTGCCGCCCGGAAGAGCATGCCCGCCGGCTGAGCACCGGTGTTCAGCTCATCAACTTCGTTTGGCTGCTCATGGCGCATCGGCGTTTTGGAGATCTGGGCGTTAGCATCAATCTTATCATAGACCCGGGCATATGTCTAGCACTTTTTGATTTCGATAATTCTCCCCTCATGTTCCAAAGAGCTCCGTTCCATAAAAGAAGAAGGCACATTAATTTTAGCAAAAATCAAATCTTGTCAAGTTTGACCAAATTTTATATGGAAGAACAATTGTTGATGGGTTTTTCAAAAAACTTGGTCAAACTTTACACCATTTGATTTTAGGAAGCAATTATGCGCCTTCTTTTAAGGAACAAAGTTAGTAGTATCTGGTATTGTATTGTAACTCCACTTATCATTAACCGAGTGATTGATTTTTTCATGTACTCTATTTGTGTAAGTCAATGAATTTATAGTAGTATGACTTATTTGATGGACTACTTCGCTCTACATGTGTTATATAATATTATACACTATGTAAAATGTGTTGATTTTAGCGCGATGATATCAGTCTGGGTAATGTAGAGATCCAAAACTATCTCACCCATTTTGCTGACACGTACTTTTTCAGTATAGTAGATCCAATTAGTTCGCTTTCCCTTCAGTTTTTTGGAGCTTTCACACGCTATTAACGGTTATGCTTCTGGTTTCCCCGTACCACGTGCGTGTTCGATGAATCAGCTAGCTGGTTACTTCTATATTTCTCTTATCCAAATTAGTAGCAAAATCTAAATCCAAGTAGCCAAGTTCTTTTCCAGTTTTACCAAACTTTAAATAAGCTTTAGAAGTGTCTCCAAGATACTGAACAAACTTCCAATATTCTTTACCAGGATTAGCCATATATCTACTGACCAAACTCATAGCATATGATAATTTAGGACGGGAACAAACCATGGCATACATCAAAGAACCAACAACATTAGAATATGGAACTTGTGACATGTACTCAATATCTTCATTAGAAATAGGACATTGGGTTGAGGATAATATGAAGTGTGGTGCAATAGGTGTAGTGACATTCTTTGCATCAATCATATTAAAACGCTAAAGATGTAATTGTGGTGACTAAGAAAATAGCAAAACAAAAAATTCTATCTCTTGTAATTTTTATATCTATTATTTTCTTAGCAGCACCAAGATCCTTCATCTCAAACTCACTATGCAGCTATGCCTTCAGTGTAGTAATCTCTTTCTTGCTCTTGGCAGCAATTAGCATATCATCTACATATAACAGCAAGTATATATGAGATCTATCAACAAACTTAATGTAAACACAACTATCATATTGTGATATCTTAAAATCATGTGTAAGCATAAATGAATCAAACCTTTTATATAGCACTGTCTAGGAGACTTTTAAAACCATAAAGAGAACTCTTTAATTTGCAAATAAGATCCTTCTTAGCAGGCACTATGAATCCTACAAGTTGGTCCATGTAAATTTCCTCCTCCAGTTCACCATGCAGAAAAGCACTGCTAAAGCTTAAGATCATGCATAGCAACCATACCAAAAAATGTATGAATAAAACTATGCTTCACAATTAGAGAGAACAAATCATTGTAATCAATACCTAGAATCTGGTTGAAACCTTTAGCTACTAACCTTGTCTTAAACCTTGCAGGCTCTAGGAGACAAACCTTCATTTCTTTTAAATATCTACTTATAGCAGACAACCTTCTTATGTTTAGGCAAGCGTACAACATCCCACGTGCCATTTTTCTCAAGGGATTGCATCTCCTCTTGCATAACAGAAATCTACTTCTCGCGGTTAACGGATGCAATGGCTTCAGTATATGTAGCAGGCTTAGAATCATTTTCTACCTGTTTAGTACAACTCATAGCATAATTAATAATGTTACAGTCTTCAATTAAATGCTTACGAGGAGCAATGTTTCTACTTGGATGGTAAGCTCCAATGGACTGACTTTGCTGCAAAACAGGTGGTGAGAGTGAAATAAAATGATTATCATTATTATTAAACTGAGGCTTATGAACAACATCATTATTTTTAGCAATTTCATTTTCTATCTCGTCCATGTGCTCCACCAGCATGCTACTTCTCTTTATTCACCATCAAAATCATCAAATTAGCACAAATCTAACTATCAGTAATAATAATAGCCTCATTGAAAACAACATTCTTGTTCATAAAAATATTTTTAGTTTTAGGATTCAATAACTTATATGCCTTGACTCATGAACCATAACCAAGGAATACACACTTAGCAGCTCTAGGCTCTAGCTTTCCATTATCAACGTGTGCATAAAAGTGCAACCAAAAACTCTCAACTGTGAATAATCAACAGGTCTACCAGACAATACCTCAATGAAAGTTTTCTTATCAAGTGAAGGACAAGGTAACTTGTTGATCAAATAGCATGTGGTGGAGGCTGCTTCAGTCCAAAATCATTTGTTCATACCTATATTGGAAAGCATACAACAAGCCATGGAGATAACGGTTATATTCATATGCTCTATCACACCATTCTGTTTAGGAGTGTATGGGATGGCATGGTGCTTGACAATGCCTTCATCGGTGTTGTAATCATTAAATTCATTTGAAAAGTTTCTATACCATTGTTAGTACGAAGCAATTTTATCTTCTTGTCAGTTTGTTTTTCAATCGTAACTTTCCACTTTTTAAAAGCATCAAACGCTTCATAGATACATTTTAGGAAATAAGGTCATGCTTTTCTAGAGTAGTTATCAATAATAGTAAGAATGTAACTAGCACCATCAAGATATTTCTTATGAAAAGGATCCCATAAGTCAGCATGCACATAATCTAATATCCCTTTAGTGGTACGAACAGAAGCATTGAACTTAACTTTATTGTACTTACCAAATATACAGTGCTCACAAAACTCTAAATTACTCATGTTACCACCATTAAGAAGTTCTCTATTAATCAATTCTGCCATGTCATGTTCACTCATATGGCCAAGACGTGCATGCCAAACATTAGTCTTGGTATGTTCATTAGAAGAAGGTAGGCTCGGAGGGGACGATAGACTCGAGGAGGGTGATGAGGAGGGCACCAGCCAACAATACTTCACTATATGGAGAGTGTTTACAAACGATGTGGTTATCTTATAATGCGACCCCTAGCTGGCGGCATACAAGAGATATAAATAGGTAGTGATAATGATCCATACCGGGGGGCAAGCCCCCCCTCCCAAGCGCTCCATAGTACTAGCTAGCTAGCTCGTCTGCAATTTCCACCAAATGCGAGTGTGAGTTGTAATTTGAGTGTCGTGGAATTAACACATACATAAAAATAACCAACAGCCACAAAGTGAATAGAGTTTCTTTAATGGATTACTATTATGGCACCAATGCTTAGCAGCATTGAGTGTCGTGGATCATTATGCGGGAGTACATGATTGCATCGCACCAATGCTTAGTAGCAGTACAAACGACGGTCACTTGCAAGTAGCGGTCTACATGCTCGGCTTACTTGGCGCGGCGCTTGAGCCATCCGAGGACGAGGACGATGGTGAGGGTCGCCAGCGCCCCAGCAGCCACCATGCATGCTGCTACCTCCATCGACCACCAGCTGGCGGTCGGCGCCATGTCGGGCGGCGGCGATGGCGGTGCGTCGTAATTGATGCGTCCGTCCACGTCCACTCAAGGCTTGAGGGAGGCCACCGTGTCGCCGCGGAGCTTGAGTGACGCCCAAATGATCTCTTCGTGCAATTTCGCATGCCACATGCCGTCCGTCTCCCCTGTTGGTGAAATTTGGTGATGGGAAGTGAAAATTTTGTATTCCAGTAGTATCAGTTCTTGCATTGGTATCTGAAATTTGGTAATGTGAAGTGGGATTTTGCACGCCACTATCTTTGTATCTACATCTACACTAATATAAAAAGAGGCAGAGAGTCTCATCCAACCAAGGATTTGGTTCCCGAATGAGAAAAAATCTCGAGGGGGCTCGGGATTCCCGGTTACCCCGACCGGTTTCCGGACGAATTCGGAATTTAAATCTTGAATTCAAAATATCTCTAAAACTACATATCTTGTTTGAAATTGCATTTAGGCACATGAATGCCTGTAGCTTAGCTGTTTGACCTCACGCATATTAAGGACTTGTCATCTAACTGCGGGTTTGAGCACCATCAGCCACATTTTTTGCATTATTTGTTTATTTGAATCGTCCACATCCTGTATGAAATTTTAACCTGTAAAATCAAAAAGGATGGACGTGGGTTTCGAACCTGGAAGCTCCGTGTCATTTTTGTTGAAATATTATGGGGTAGATCTTATTTATCTAGAATTGCGGCGTTTAAATTCAAAAAATTCAAAAAAATCGGGTTTTTTTGTTCGATATCTCAGTTTCCCGGTGGTGCTTGGGATTCCCGGTTACCGGCCGGTAACCAGATTTACCGACCGGTAACTAAAACCTTGCATCCAACAGATCTTAGCCGTAAAATAGATATATCCAACGTCTCAAATCTAAGCCATGTTTGACGCGAGGCAGACAATTCCCATCGCGCTAATCACTTTCCCCCGCTAATCCCAGCTAATAACTGCCAAAGGAAACGGTTCACCACGACCTCCCCAGTCTTCTTGCCGGTCGCCGCCAGACAGTCTTCTCGCCGCTGCCCGCAGACCTTACATTGTCGCTGCCCCCTTTGGCTGCTGCAGTCCTCCCGCCGTCGTCGCCATGCCTCAACGCCGGACGCCCTCCACAACGCGGAATCGAGGCCTCCCTGCATGCCCGGGAATCAAGGCCGAACTGGCCGCCGCCCTCCGGGGAGGCGAGGCCGACCTCCACAGCCTGCACGATGCCGCACTAACACCCGTGCCGCCCCCATGCACGCCGCCGCCCGCGGCGACATCAGGCCGCCCCCGCGGCCTCTGCAATCGCCCTGCCGGACGTGATTTGGGCGACACTCCACTGCAGGCCGTCGAGCCGCATGGAGCTTGCAGATTTTCTCGAAACAGGCTTTCGCCCCGCTATATTAATATAGCAACCACACGATATAATCAGATTTGCTGGGGCCGCAGCACAACCTAGCCCAAAAGAAAAGAAAAAGAAACAAATGCCGACACCGGCAGATCAACAAACAAAGACGACCCGCCACCGCTGCGCCATCCGGAGAATTCCTACCACGTTCCTAGCACATCGAACCGTCGCGTACCAAGCAACACCTTCAAGAAGGAAAGCGACGACGACGCCGCTGCTGCCTGGACTAGTCCTAGGGTTTCCCCCGGTACGCCGAGGGGAGTGGGAAAGGGGTACACCCGAAGCCCTTCAGGAAGGAAGGCGACACCCGCAGGCGTCACCACGTCGGTGCCGGATGAACCAACAGGGATTTCTCCCGACCCCAAAAAAACCACCACCCCAGACCATTCGAAGTGCTCCACCCAACTTGCCGCCCACCAACATGCGCCACCACGATCTTGCGCCATCCTTGTCGTCTCACTGTGATCATCGACACGAGGCCTAGAGGAAAGGAAAGGAGACAGCGGAGACAAGGACAACAGCATCGCAGCCATGCCAGAGGGGACTACCTCCACCGCTATCGCGGTAGCTGACCGGACGCGGCAACAAGGTCAAACCAGGCCCTTACTGGCCCGGCCGGGCCTGGATAGGCCCGTGAAGCCCCCGTCGCCACGATGCTGCTAGCTGGCTGGAACACCGTCACCACCGTCATCGCCGTCACCCCTTCTCCACCTCCAGGGAGCCTCGCCGCCACGCTGAGACCAGCCAGCCCGCCCCTACCTAGATGGGCCCAAAAGGGGCCAGATCTGGGCCGAGCGGGCGCCGCCGGCCACCAGAACCACGGCTTCGCCCCGCAGACAACGCCCGCGCCGCCGCCTCGAGGAGCACCCACTCGCGGGAATCGAGCCGCCGAGCCAGACCGCCGCCGGCCGAAGCGCACCGTCGCCAGCAGGCAGCCCCGCGCCGCCCGCCGCGCGCACGGGAAAGGGCCGACCCGCTGCCGCCAGCACCACCCGGGAAAGGCCCGGTGGCCACACCGGCGGCGGCGGCAGGGGAGAGAGGAGGGGAGGAGGCCTGGGGAAGGGCGGCGCCTAGGGTTCGCCCGTCGCCCGCGGGGAGGGCGAGCGAGCGAACGGGTCCCTAAAACCAATTCGAGCTCCCCGAGCTTGCAGATTTTCTCGCGCCCAGGATGGAAAAATCGCCGTATCCGCAATCGCCGTTTAACTCTAAATGACGCAGATCCTATGCCCTCTTCGCCCGCCCAGGCCGGCATGACCGGACAAGGACCGGGAGCTCCTTCAGGCGACGCGCCCACACCATGTTTCGGCCGTTCGCCCGCTGCAGCAAGCGAAGCTAAAGTGCTAAACTAACCTTGAGCTATTTTTTAGCTTATTTTTTTATTGCTCTGTTCGTTTAGGGTATGGACCAACAATCACCGTGAACAACGTGAGATTCCCTAGCCAAATAACTCTAATTTCATGTTTCAAATTCCTATTTTTTGCTGTTTTTTACTCCTTTTTTCTGCAAGCAGTGAGATATTTCGAATCTCGTTGCAGGCTTGCGGAGTTGTGGTTCGAAGCATGGATTGTGCTCTGTATTGTACTATGGCAATAAATAAGTTGTAAGCTAGTATTTCTTACTGTTACCATTGGATGTCAGATATCTTTAATTCATGTGTGTTTTATCTATTTTTCATCTATCAACTGATTTGTTTTTTTTTTACAAGAAGCCAAATATAACAGCTTCGGTTGAGAAATTGATTGTTCAGTTGAATGATCTCCTTTTGGAGTGTTCAGAATGATCTTTATTCTAGCCCCGGTATGGTCGTTATAGATGCTATTACAAGGATGTGGCACTACAGGCAAATAGAGCAATTGCTAGATGTATAAAGCGCTTGGGATAATATTTACTCAGCTTCAACCATAAGCTGATTCGTAGTCAATGTTTGTCTAAAATTCACAGTGATAAACTTTCAGCATGTTGACTGTTGTTGCAACCAAAATTACCTGCGTTCTGGTACTCATATGTGTTCTTTTTCTGTTGATTATGTTTTCTCAGATTGGCATGGGTTTCTATATCGAAGGTAATTTGTTTTACATTGGCTTTTGGTTTTCAGAGAATTCAGAAGAAGCACCTACACCACCTTTCACTGAATAAATCATGTACGAGGCAATGTTTGCAGCCCTCATTCCAAGAGTATTTACATACACGGCCAGCTGGTTTTAGAGATACAAAATTGTTGGCATCAATTGGTCGGCGCATTTTGTCCTAGCACTGGCGGTAAGTGGAAGTACTGGTCTGAAATAGTTCATGTTGTATCAGTTTTATGATATTGAACTAAAGATGTACCTAATTATGATATAGGGTTTTAATTTGGATGATGACTCTTTTACTTAAAAAGTACTGCTATCTTGGATAAAAGGGAGAGGCGAGATATTTAGTCAGATTTATGTTCTTTTTTTTTCAAATAATGGGCGCTTTATTACTAAAACAAGCAATACACCTGGACTCTGCGTAACTAAGATGCACACAGCCGTCCAGTAGTCAAAAGATTTATGTTCTATAGAGGAGGCAAAATATTATTTGACAATTTGTAGCTATTTTTTTAATATGGATGTTGTAACTTATGATCCGTATTGGAACTGTTCAAGGAATACACTGTCAGCTCTACTTTCTGGCAATGTTTTTTTTTTCATGCATGTTGTTATTTGTTTATGATTTGTGCACAAAACAAGCAGCCAAAAGTTGGCGCACTTAACAGGGTCCCAATAACTCATTCTTGCTCTTATTACTTCAGGAGAAAGTGAAAAGTTTTGTCTGAAATAACCGACTAACCCTTTGATTTCATTTCACATCTTGTAATGTGCAGAATTCTTTGGTTCAGGTTTGCTAATATGATATGTTATGTACGTAAAAAACTAAGCAATTGCATTTAATAATTTTGAAATGGTATTGATCCAATTGAAATTCAATAGCATTGCATTGAATTGAAATGTTTGGTTTCCCATATTTGTTTTGCATTTATACATGTGTGTTCCACTGATCATATTATTGTGGATTCTAGAGAGGAAACATAAATTGCAAATCTTTTTTTTTTTAGAAAAGGGGCAGCCCCAGCCTCTGCATCAATCGATGCATACGGCCGTTTTTATTACTTTATTAAGGAGTTTTACAATGTAATACAGATCATGGATCACAAAGGGTCTCCACAAAAATCAGCCAGACAAAAATAGCTAAACGATGGCAGCAATAATATGTCTTCATGTCAGTCTTCTAGTAGCACGCCATCCGAACTGGCTGTATAAATCCCGCGCAACCGTATGCAGGCAGTTGCACCCAAAATCCATGGCCGGGCGGTCCTCCTCCGGCTGAAGAAAGGACCACATATGGATCCAGTGAGTAGCCAAAGGGATAACCTGCAAGAATGATGGAAAAGCTTTTCCGTTAAAGATAAAATCATTTCTGACGTTCCAAACTGCCCATATCAAAGCGCACACCCCAACTCGAATACGAACTTTATCTTTCTTAGCTACTCCATTTAACCAATTGCCGAACAAGTTTGTGATATTTGATGGAGGTGGGATATTAAAAGTCATATAAACAATGCGCCAAATCATCTTAGCAAAGGGGCATAAGATAAAAAGATGATCAATTGTCTCATTTTGATCACAAAAACAGCATTTAGAGCAACCATGCCAAATTCTTTTAATCAGATTGTCTTTTGTAAGGATTACTTTCTTGAAAACAAACCACATAAAAATCCTAATTTTCAGTGGTACCTTCATCTTCCAAATATATTTCTTTAGAAATGCTGTATCTCCATCCAACAGGTCAAGGTACATTGACTTAACCGTAAAAACACCGGAAGCAGTTAAATTCCACTTAAAAATGTCCTCAGTATCATTTAACTCAATGGAAATTAGTCTTTGTAACAGATTAATCCATCTATCCCATTTGTTCCTATTTAGAGTTCTACGAAAACCGATATTAAGCTGACCCGCCCCACACACATGGGCTACCGTGACATTTTTATGGTTAACAATGTTGTATAGAGATGGATATTCCTCAGCTAAAGGCTTTTCCCCGAGCCAAGTATCCTCCCAAAATCTTGTACTTAGCCCATTCCCAACGACAAAAGATCCCCGTTGTAAAAACTCATCCTTGACCTCCATTAATCCCTTCCAAAA
This sequence comes from Dactylis glomerata, assembly GCA_007115705.1. NCBI lineage: Eukaryota > Viridiplantae > Streptophyta > Magnoliopsida > Poales > Poaceae > Dactylis > Dactylis glomerata. The sequence goes on from QXEO01000727.1 coordinate 68,278, forward strand.
AGGCGAGTCGGTTGGTTTTGCTGTAACCTGAGAGAGAGTTTTAGATTGCAAATATTTATTTTGTAGAAGTTCTTGCCAAACACCTTCTTCATTCAAAAGTTTAAAAAGCCATTTGCTAAGTAAACTCTTATTTTTAAGTTCTAGAACCTCGACGCCTAGACCCCCTTGATCTCTAGGTCTACAAATAATATTCCACTTGGTAAGTCTATATTTCTTTGTGTGTTCATTACTTTGCCAGAAAAATCGGGAGCGATAATAATCGAGTCTCTTCCTAACCCCTTTAGGTATTCGAAGAAACGACAACATAAACATGGGCAGACTTGTTAGAACTGAATTTATTAGCACAAGACGATCACCATATGACAACATTTTCCCACTCCAACTACTGAGTTTCTTCTCGAAACGTCCTTCAACCGGTTTCCACTCTCCATTCATTAATTTTCTAAAATGAATTGGTATCCCAAGATATTTAAACGGTAAAGCGCCTATATCGCAACCAAATAGAATTTTGTACTCATCCTGAACTTCTTTAGCCTTTCCAAAGCAGAAGATTTCGCTCTTGTGGAAATTTATTTTTAGCCCCGATAGCTGTTCGAAAATACATAATATAAGTTTCATATTCAGCGCTTTATCTAAATCATGTTCCATGAACAGAATGGTGTCATCGGCATATTGAAGAATGGAAACCCCACCCTCCACCAAATGGGGAATGAGACCACTAACTTGGCCATCCTCCTTGGCTCTATTGATTAAAATAGCTAGCATGTCAGCCACAATATTGAAAAGAATTGGTGAGAGTGGATCCCCTTGTCGAAGTCCTTTCTTTGTTTGAAAGTAATGACCTATGTCATTATTAACTCTAATGCCCACACTCCCTTTCGCAATAAAATTTTGAATCCATTCACACCACTTGGGGTCGAAACCTTTCATTCTAAGGGCTTGTTGCAAGAAAGACCAATTTACTTTGTCATAGGCTTTTTCAAAATCAATTTTAAACAAAACCCCATCCAATTTTTTTCTATGAAGTTCGTGAATGGTTTCATGAAGGATGACAACCCCTTCCAAGATATGCCGGCCCGGCATAAAAGCCGTTTGAGTTGGATGAATAATTTTTTCAGCAATGCTAGAGATTCTATTTGTACCCACTTTAGTAAAGATCTTGAAACTCACATTCAGTAAACAAATTGGACGGTATTGCTGAATCTGAACAGCATTTTCTTTCTTAGGCAACAAAATAATCGTACCAAAATTCAGACGAAAAAGTGGCAATTCACCCTTGTGAAAACTACTGAACATTTCCATCAAATCCCCCTTAATGATACCCCAAAATTTTTGGAAGAATTCAGCCGGAAAACCGTCCGGACCAGGGGACTTATTTAACTCCATTTGCATAATTGCATCGTGGATTTCATTTTCAGTAAACTCAGCAGTTAAAATTGCATTTTCCTCACTAGAAATCTTTTTGACATCATGTGTAATAGACTCATTCATTACACAAGTGCTAGGAGGGGGCGGCCCAAACAAATTCTTATAGTATTCCGAGATGTACGTTTTTAGATTATCTTGCCCAATAATTGTACCCTCCTCTTGCTCGAGTTGAAAAATCTTTTTTCTACGATGTTTCCCATTAGCAATTAGATGAAAATATTTTGTGTTATCCCCACCTTCTTGTATATGTTTTACCTTTGCTCTTTGAGCCCACTTAGACTCCTCATCCCGCATTAGTTTTGCAACCGCATCATTAGTGCTACGCAGCGTATGTCTTTCATCTTCATTTAGAGGAGTTATTTCAGCTTTCTTATCTAAAATATCTATGATATTCAACAAGCGTTCCTTTTCAGTTTTATAAACACCACTCAAACTTCTTGCCCAACCACGGAGGAATTGTCTAAGATGTCTTATTTTATTTTGCCACTTATCCAAAGCATTAGTCCCCGAAGAAACTGACTTCCACTCCCGATCAACTAAATCATAGAAGCCCTCTATTTTTAGCCAAGCTAATTCAAACGAGAAGGTTGCTTTGTTACCAGTAAATGCTTGATCTCCAGAATCTAATAAGAGTGGAGTATGATCAGAGCCCGATCTTGTGAGAGCTCTAACAGAGACAAGTGGGAATTTTTGTTCCCACTCAACACTAGCCAAAAATCTGTCAAGCTTTTCATAAGTCGGGGTTTCGCGCCGATTGGCCCACGTAAATTGCCGACCCGACAAAACTAATTCTCTCAAATCTAAACTATCAATAATAGCATTAAAAATGAAAGGCCATCGCCCCTGAAAATTATCATTATTCTTCTCCTCGGGGCATCTAATAATATTAAAATCACCCCCCACGAGCATCGGTAAAGGTTCATTTTCACAAGCGGACTAGTTCTGCCAAGAAATCAGGTTTTAGCTCCTCTTGAGCTGCCCCATAAACAATAACCAGAGCCCATTTGAAGTTATCTTTTTTTGAAGAGACATAAAATTTTACACACCTATCACCTGTAATTACATCCTGAATAAGAAACGTTTCAGCATTAAAACCAACAAGAATTCCCCCCGATCTCCCAATTGGAGGAACGCAGAACCACTGATAATCAAAACCTCCTGCTAGATTATTTAAGAAAGGGGTTGAAAAATTATCTCTACCTGTTTCACTAATAGCAAAGAAGTCAAGTTTATGCTCTCTTATTGCTTCTTTAACAAAGAGGTGTTTAGCCGTATCCTTGAACCCATCCCCATTCCAAATACAACCTCTCATTATAACTTCTTTTTTAATCTAGAACTTCTACGCACAGCAATGGGAACTACTTTTTCTCTTCTCTTATATACTCTTGTAATTTTAGGTACGCTTATAGGAGGATTGGCGATCTCATCAGAGCCTAGTTGCTCTTCAGCCGTCAAATCCATTGACAGAGACGATGCTTTTTCAAAAATTTCACATTTTTTCCATTATCACCAATTTCCCCATGATCATTTTCAATCTTTTCATCTATATTTTTGGATAACATAATCAAGGTTCTCTCGTTGTCACTTTGTTTGATATTCAAAATTGTCGCTGCAATCTCATCATTTGAAGCCCCTAAACATACCCCAAGTTTCGAAGTTCTAGATAAAAAAGAAGCATCCGAAATAGAACTTAAAGAAAATTTGGAACGTGGATGAGTACCTGCATAAGAACCGCAGTTCTTTGCAGCAGCCAGCTGCTGGGCTCTTTCCAACTGAGTGGCATCAGCATTATGTTGAAGACGAATCCGATCGCTAGACCGAACCTCCACAGAATTCTCCGGAATGCCACCAAAAGCCACCAGATCATCATAAGAATAACGCCCACCAAGAAAAACTCCAGTTCCTCTAGCATCATCATGTCCTCTTGACATGTTGGTTGTCGGAGAAGCAGGCCACACAGCCGGAGCCACAACTGATGTCTGAGGCGAATTCAGACACATAGGTGTAGCGGGTTGAGACTGGGAAGAAACCGGTGGAAAACGAACCTCTTGCTCATCACTCAACAAAGCCAGGTCGGGCTCAGAAGATTCAATATTGTCACCATCCCCATCATGCTGAAAAACATCAGAGAGGCAATGAGAAGCACCCACAGAAACAGCAGAACTGTTTTCAACATCCAAAACCGGAGAACGCTCTGCCGCGGCAGAGAAAAGCACATAATTCTCTGCCACGGCAGGGAAAAGACCTGAAACGTCTGCCGCAGCAGACTTGGGTGACACAGCAGCAGCTATGCAATCATCTGGTGACACCGCAGAGGAGAAGCCTGAAACTCTAGGAGGTGCGGAAGCACAAAGCGGCGCTGGCAGGTCCTCCTCCTCCTCCACTCTGTCCCCCCAACGCAAGGATCTAGGGAAATCCACGACAGAAGCCGAAGCAAGCTTTGAAGGAGTACTAACTGTACCAAATTGCATTGTTAAAGGCGTGCTAGCAACCTGCTTGCCATTTTGAGATGAACCATCCACTTGTTTTAAATCAGACTTCGACTTAGAATTAAGAGAGACATTGGGATTACCCATATCCTCATTCTTTCTCTCCTCCTTAGGATCACCCTCATCATCAACATTTGCATCCATATCAATATCAGTACTCGCTTGAGTGATGCCACCTTCCACCTCAAAAGTTAAGCCATAACCTTGTCCTTCATAAACATGATCAGCCCCTGTAGGAATATGATTAATATCTGTTACCTCAACAAACATACGAACCTCATCATGGGATCTAGTGTATTCCATATCAATTTCAGTTGCCTTTCCAATGAGAGACCCCACAGCAAATAAAGCAAGATAATCACACCTTTCTTTATAAGGACAGCCACCCACTTTCACCCAAGTTTTTTGCAGCGAGAATTTATCTAGATCAGAGGCCGACCATTCTTTAAAATGGAGGAACATATTAGAGTCCACAGGTATGTCCTTGATCTTATTAACTCTATTCAGGTCAGCTTTGGACGGAAACACCACCTTGAATGTATGATCACCAACTGCCTGAATGTCCCACTGGTGCGAACCGGGCACAATCCAATCAAGTTCCTTGATTAATTCTTTGACAGTCATATCATCCCCGGAAACAGAAACCCGACCAACCTTGCCACTATCATGCTTGAAGTAAATATTAGAGGAAGCCGGCGCCTCATAAAATAACAATTCACTGCGGGTCAAGCCATAAGTGATAGCAGTAGGTTTCGGCATTGAAAGAAGAGGGCATTCTTTAGCAGGATGCTTCGCAGACTCACAATAGATGCATAAAATCGCCATAAACCCCGGAGTGATGCTAAAAACGATGCAAGGCATAACTTTGAGAACAAGGCATGTCCATCGGAGTGATGCTAAAAACGATGCAATGCAACATTACTAGTTCTACTAGTACAACACTGAATCCAGATAGAGTAGTGTGTACAAGTATAAAAAGTACTACTAGTAGCGTATCAGATGGTTGCATTCAGTGCTGATCGATTCATATGGAGCACTAGCTAACGTAGGTAGCTAACACTGCTGATCAGTTTTCTTGCATTCCTATCTTGCATCAGTATCTAAAAATGGTACTGTTATTTTCATAATATTTTCATAATATGTATAAAATCCATAGCTGAAGCCCATTTAGGTACTGAGAAAAAGCAACAAAAAAGGCTGAGCCACTTTGGTGTTTGCACTCTTGCCTCGGTATCAGTATAAACTTCAGAACAACAGAGATCAATTCTGCCTTTTTTTTAATCATGTTGCCCCTTCGAGATGGACTGTGTATGCAAGTTACAGACTCTGTCTTAATGAAGCAGTAGTGTCCACTCATTTGACTAAATGATTGATATGCAGTATTGGACGGCTAGCTAGCTTAGCTGTGTTCAGGCTGCACTCATTTGTTTCCACTTGTTTTTTTGGGGAAGAAGGAAACATGTCAGATTTAGCAGATAAACCATGCATGTTGCATACATTACATGGTTCAGGATTTCTGAATATACTCATGCATCTTACGGCTCAACTTCTGGTGGCCAAGTGATGATTTGCATCTTCAGTAAAAGTTCACATTGTTTTTCAGCTTCTACTACTCTTGTTTTGACGATCCATGAACCGGTGACTAGATACCTCTGTTTTTCATGAGCTGTGATATACTGCATGATATGCACTTAATTACAAACTAATTTTCTTGAGTTGTTTTGCGTCGCTTTCCTCGTCCCAAAAACTGAGCGCACTTGTTTTAGTTGGGTTTTTAATCACTCATAAGGTGAAATATCTTTGTTGTATCTTAGCTCCAGATCAGGAGTTGTGAAATCACTAGCCGCAAATAGCCATAGGTTATATATGTGTAACTAGGCTTCTTCAGGTTTCCTGTTTTTTAAAGGTTTATGTTCTTAAATGGTTGCATTTGCTGCTGATCGATTCATTGTGCACTAGCTAAGTTAGGTATCTAACAATGCTGATCAGTTTTCAGTACCCATCTTGCATTGCTATATCTTGCATCAGTATCTGAAAATGGTACTTCAGATATGAAGATTTCATGTTCCTACATAAACTCTGGTATTTTGTATGATCTGCCCCTTCATCTTTTCTGTTATGTATATAAGTACTCTTGAGTACTCCTACTGGCTTTTTGATCCCTATGCCCCTCTCATATCCAGTGTTGATTGACCATGAAACTGTGTGGCTTTGTGCAGTTTGTTCAGAGATATCAGTGACTACCCCATACATTAAACAATTTTCAGTTCTTCCCCACATAGATTTTTGTTTAGTAAAACTGCCTATTTCATGCATGATTACACGCTTGTGCTTTGATATATTTTCATGCATGATTATTTCATGCCTTTAAAATTGAATCGGTCCAAATTCAACAAATGAATAGGAACCATTACCTGCTCGGACGGGACAACAGACTCGAGGAGGGTGAGGAGGAGGGCACCAGCCAACAATACTTCACTATATGGAGAGCGTTTACAAACGATGTGGTTGTCTTATGATGCGACCCCTAGCTGGCGGCATACAAGAGATATAAATAGGTAGTGATAATGATCCATACCGCGGGGGGGGGGGGGGGGGGGGGGGGGGCAAGCCCCCCTCCCAAACTTGGTATTTATTTTGCATGATGCATTGAACTATCTATTTAAACCATTTGTAGGTAGTTCTGGTTTCCAAGTGAAACTTCTTTTAAATGGTTCTTTTTTTACGTTTGTTTGTCACTTTATGGTGGGCTCCCAGGTGAACTTGCAACCTGTTGTCAGACAAGTCGGAGGTGAGGGAGGACGGCGCGTCAGGGGCGCCGATCTTCAGGGAGGCCGGCGCGTCGGCGACGCCGACCTTGCGGGAGAGGAATGCTGCCGGCTCGGAGGGCATGGCGGAAGCGAGGATGGTGAGGAGGGCGAGGCGGAGGTTGGCGGGCGCCATGGCGAGGAGGAGTGTGAGGAGAAGGCAAGGAGGGTGAGGGGCATATATATAGGGCCCAAATCATCTCTTCTTGCGTATCATGTGGAGTTTAGCTTCATTTGATTTTATTGCTAGATCATGTGGAGTGGCTTCATACGCTTGTGCAGTATTGGAGTCAGGTAGATCCATAGCTGAAGCTCAATTAGGCCGATATAGAGGTGTGGCTGGCCACTAGACCTTTCATATGGGAGGTAGAGGTAGATTTAGCATGGGTGATAAGCAATCATTCCATATTTGTAGCCGATCTTGCTTCTGATATCAATGATTTCGTGGTACTAGGACTTTCTTCAGCAGGTAATCCTCTTTCAAAGGTGCTAAACTTAGACTGATCCTAGGTGTTGAAGTGTATAAGTAGATTGTACTAGCCCTTTCCATCAGTTCGGACTTTTGGTTCAAGTGGCTAGTGCATGAACCTTAACATGGTATCAGAGCCCAGGGTCTCGTGTTCAAGTCCTGGTTTTCGCAATTTATTGTAAAATTGTTGTCGCCTCCCTTTGTATCCATGTGTTGACTTTCTATTCTCTCGTCACACGTGAGTGGGAGTGTTGAAGTGTATAAGTGGATTGTACTAGCCCTTTCCATCAGTTCGGACTTTTGGTTCAAGTGGCTAGTGCATGAACCTTAACATGGTATCAGAGCCCCAGGTCTCGAGTTCAAATCCTGGCTTTCACAATTTATTCTAAATTCTTCCTCGCCTCTGGCGAGCTCTCCGCAGCCTCGCAGCCGCCGCCCGCCTCGGTCTCCTGCCGACGCGCCCGGCCGCCGCCGCTGCCTCTTCCTCGCCTCTGGCGAGCTCCTGCCGCGCCCGGCCTCCCGCTGCCTCTTTGCCTCTCTACACGTGTTGACTTGTCTTCTCGTCTCCCGTCACACGTGAGAGGGGGTGTTGAAGTGTATAAGTAGATTGTACTAGCCCTTTCCATCAGTTCGGACTTTTGGTTCAAGTGGCTAGTGCATGAACCTTAACACTAGGCACTGGTAGATCGAAGGGTTATGTTTTTGTGAGATCTGGAGATGATAGTGAGAAAACACATACCATGACTGAGAGGAATGAGGTGCATTGCTCTACTAGGCCCATGAGGAGGCCCTGCATCTCCCAGAAAGTGTTCCGGTTTAGTAAAATAAGTTACTCAGTCTATATACTTAATACTCAATTTAATTATAGGTTCATTCGTATAAATGTTCTTTGATTTGTATCTATTCCTTCTAGCTATTTCAGGTTTTCTGTTGAGGTAGTGTGAAAATTAAGTAATCTAAGTTTTCTATATGTTCATACGCAAATATCTGATTCAGATAGTGTATTACTTCTTGGGTGAGTTTAGATTATTTAAACCATTTGTAGGTAGTTCTGGTTTCCAAGTGAAACTTCTTTTAAATGGTTCTTTTTTTACCTCTGTTTGTCACTTTATGGTGGGCTCCCAGGTGAACTCCTGCAACCTGTTGTCAGACACATAGCTTGCTTCATATGGATAAACTTCAGATGTTAGGTGTTGATCAAAGGAAAATGACCTGGCATATAATTTTTTGGCGCCTAGCATTGTTGTGTGAATATGACCTGCTATGTATGCAAGGACGACTGCGATTAATATTTTACAAAGCGGTGTGTGTTGTGCATTCCAAGTTTTATTCAAAGCTCCCTATATTTTCTATCAGGAGCATTTTTTTTGTTCACAAACATACCATTTTGGACTGAAGGAACCTAATATATCATGGTTAGCACGAAAGGTATTCATGGAAAAGTTCTACAATTGCAGGGATGAATCACTGTCAGGTCAAGAAACACCTAAGAAGCATTCTTCACTAGGTAGTATTGCCTTGTGGTTTTGTGTGCCTTGCGCAAGGTGGCTTTGACTGCTTTGGGCGATCAGCCTATGATGTGTACATTACCTTACTACACAGGCCATTTTTGCCCCTGTATGTTTAGCGTTGCAGAGCGCCGGAGACCATGCACCACGTGATGCTGGAGTGCCCCTTCACCAGACATGTATGGCATGAGACGCTTGCTTGGCTAAGGATGACCGTCGTCCAGCCTGACAGCGAGGCCACTCTGACGAACTGGTGGCGCCAAGCTAAAGGGAACACCCCCAAATCGCTGCGCAAAGCCCTGGCCTCCACCACTCTGCTCATCCCTTGGATGGCATGGAAGCACCGGAACGACTGTGGACGGCCGTCGGTCACCACCCTCATTGCAAACATAAAGGAGATCAGAATGTGGGCTAGGGCTGGAGCCTTGGGGCTCAGAGTAGTGCTGCCATAAACATGGGACTTTCACTAATTCGAGCATTCTTGCTCTGTAACCTGCCTCTTAGGAGGATGTAACAAAACCTCTTATCTTTTCAATGAAATGAAACGCAAAGACTCCTTTGCGTTTTCTTGAAAAAAAAAGTTCAGCGTTGCAGCTGTTTGGTTTACAACTTCTACATTATTGACCGCATCTGTTTTCCCAATATGTCCGTGTCCATGTGCTTTTGTGAAAAGCTCTCCCTTGAGATTACAGTCATGTATCAAACATTTTATTCACCAAAAAATTCATTGCAAAACTAACCTCAATCATTAGGAATTTTTGGTGGACGGGTACCAGGGAAGAAACTAACTCCAAAAGTCTCTGCCTTAAAGCCTGGAAAGATATTTGCTCCCCAAAAAATGAAGGTGGCTTAGGAATTAGAAACTTGCAGGCTATGAACCTGGGTCTCATTTTAATGGCGGCCTGGAGAATTGCTGATCAACCAAATGATTTTCTCCATGCTGTGTTAAAATCCAAATATTTCCCAGATTCCTCTATTTGGAGACCCAAACCAAATACTCCAAAATCAGCTTTTTGGGCCTCCATTTTAAAGGTAATGCCTATCCTTAAAACTCACACTTTTTACCAACTTTCACAAGGTAATATTTCCATTTGGAGTACTCCTCGGTGTGACAATTGGAATCAGATCTATGACCACTTAATCATTCAACCTGATAATTATATTTATCCTGCTAAAGTTAAAGATCTTTGGATACAAAATGAGAAAAATTGGAACCACGATCTAATAGATAATCTTTTTCATAGTCAAATGGCTACCATTATAAAAAACACTACTATTAGAAGATTTCTTATGCTGGAGACTCACACCAACAGGCAAATGTAACTCCAAAAGTGCATACAGGGCTTGTCTTAAATATTTGCAGGAACAAGGAGAGCCAAGTCCACAGGAGGTAAAACCAGAAACGAAAACGCTTCTACGACAAATCTGGAAGAACAAGGAAATAACTCCTAGGGTACAAACTTTTGGCTGGAGACTCCTACAAAAAGCAATGCCAACAGGAGCAAGAGCAGGTAAGTATAGCGACCATATTTCCAAATTTTGTTGCAGGTGTGGTAGTGAAGAAAATGAGAAACATCTTTTCTTTACCTGTAACTTTGCGCCTCTTGGTTTAGTGAACCTTGGTATATTAGAACAGATATCCTCACAGCGAATTTGAATTCCATCACAGAAATTATTTTAAAACTCCTCAACATGAACCACCCAAATGCTACTCTTAACAATATCTTAACTTTCATGTGGTGCTTATGGAAATCCAGGAATGACTGCCTTTTAAATACAAAGCAAACACACCCAAATCAGATTCACCACATGACTAATGCTATCACAAAAAGCTTGGAAATGGTGGATATTGTGCAGGTCCCAAAATCTTACAGGTTACAACGTGAAGACTCAAGGAAAGAGAAGACAAGCAAGAAGGGAGAAACAATAAACACAGATCTTGCAAATACAGGAAACAAAATCTTCTCTGATGCAGCTTGGAAAACCATCAATGCTCCAGGTTCAAAAGGCCAAACTCAAACAGGAGTTGGAATCTACTGCCAGGAGATACAAGATCTGAATGCAACAATTCTAATACAGGCCTCAGTCACTCATGCTCCCTCTCCTTTCTACGCTGAAGCATTAGCTCTAAATCTGGCAGCAAGAATTGCAAATCATCTACAAATTTCACAGGTTTCCTTCCTAACTGACAATCAAACACTTGCAAGAGCAGCAGCTTCAAAAAGATCTTCAGACCCTCATATACCCTGGGAAATAAGGGAGCAGATTGCAATCTTCAGAAACAATACCAGGAACATTGAAGAACAGGTCTATCACATCAAGAGAGAATTTAACATTGTAGCTCATAGCTGTGCACAACAGGCAATTAGACAGGTTCAGTCTAGGCCTATCATTAGTTGCTCCAATTCAGCTCACCAAAATAGCAGGTGCCCTGTAATTCTAGCTCTCCAAAACCTTTCTATCCAGGGCTTTGTACTGCAGGTTGTAAGATGTTTAAGAGCTGAATAAAATCTTGGCGCCCCCGGCGCCTACCTGTGTTCAAAAAAAAAGATTACAGTCATGTACATCTGTTTGTCTTTATGAGTTTATTAGGAAGAGCATTGTTATCGGTCAATTAGATAAACAACCACACTTGATATTAATCAGTGTTATTCATGTGAAATACTTCAATCTAAAGTCCACGAATCTCATTTGTATATAGCTATGTAGACAGATGTAATACCACTGTTCACTAAAGACAATATAAACTGTCTACTTTTGCTCTATAAGTACCAAATTAATAAGATGTCGAGTGCTTATTGGAAAATTAGGTTGAATCTGATCTACTTTTTTTTTGGAAATGGTCGAATGAATATTGAAAAAAATAAGTTGTGATATCTTCTATTTATTGTCCATCTAATTTGTTTTTATTAATTTTGCTTGGTTTATTTCATACAATTTATCTTTTTGTGTTGTGTGCCCATATTCTGTCTGGTTACTTCAAGAACCGGGCCAGGTTTGCTATTTACATCTACCTTTTCACGTACTATGTGTGGGTAATTATAATCCCTTCAATGGGTCAATCAGATTCCTGTAACCGTTAAGTTTGGCCCATGATTTAAATATCCAGTCCTTTGATAAACCAGAGACGATAAGCTAGGTGGTAGAACCTTTACCTCATGGACTCACTCCTTTTTGTCTCCTCGCTAATAGTGTTTTGCTCTGTATTTACAACCAACCAATTAAGAAACATTGATATGATTTTTTCTCCTATCGTATGTGCCCAGGTTTCACTTAGTTGTATGATGGCGTGTATCCACTAAGAATTGTGATATGGTTTACAACCCGTTAAAAAATGTAATTATTTGGCAATTAAGTCAAGGTCAAATAACATAGTGCTGATGTACGGCATAAGTCCATTTGCAAATAAATTGATTCTAATTCATGAGTATTACTTTTCATTTTTTTTGTGTAATTTGGATTCCTTATTTACTTTATTATTTATTTGATGATCCATAATTCTTTGCATCTTTCAGTTTTCAACCAAGCCCTTTTGGTGAACGGCTTTGGGCCCTATAAGAAATTAGACCGCAAAGTTATTACTTCCTGTGTTCGGTTTTAATCGACGCGGGGACAGCAAGAGCGACCGCAACATATGTGTTTAAATCGGAACAGAGTACGTGAAAAAAAAATAGCCTCAAAAATTAGGTTGCCTTCTTCTCCCACGCGATAGCGGCTTGTCCAGTGATCCAGTCACCACAGCGCAGGTGCAAAAGCAATCGCCTCGTACATATGGTAGCAACTCTGTACACCCAAAATTTGAAACCTGGCTCCTCCCGTTGCTACGCTGCCTGCTCCCTGCTGACTAGAAGTTACTCCCTCCGTGCAGAAATATAAGACGTTTTGGAATTCACGTACAAATTTTCGCAGGCACGTTAATTTCTCGACTTTCCAAATTTGCCCTTCACTCGCTCCGCGCAGTCCACTCGCTCTGCGACTCGCTCCACAGAGACCACTCTCTCTCCATCTCCATCTCCCTTCCCCGCGTCGCCGTCAATCTTCCCACGCGTCGCCGCCGCCCTCCCCACGCGTCGCCGCCGCCCGCCCCAGTAGGCTTCGCCGCCGTCCTCCCCACGACGCTTCGCCGCCGCTCAGCTACCCTCGCGTGGATGCGCTCCCTTCCACCTTACCCTTCTAGCCGTGCTCCCTTCCACCAAAAGCTTGGACCTTTTGGTCCATGCCGGCGACGACTCGACGGATCCGGCGTTGGAGATGCTAGATCCAGTGGGCGTGAGTCGGGACGCGCCGGATCCGCTGTCCGCAGGGCCAGATGCGAGGATGGCGTGGTGCTCGGCGGCGGTGGAAGGGCGGTGGCTCTTGGCACTGCTGATTCAAAGGATGTGACGAGGCGGCCGCCGGCGCAAAGGTTGAGATAGCGTGGTGCTTCTTCGGGGACGAGCTCGTTCCACTCGGCGCAGAGCACGTCCCTCTCGCTCAGCGCGTGCTCCAGGGTGCGGACGTGCCTGCCGTGGAAGTTGCTGCTCGGGTACGTGCGGTTCCTGATGCCGCTGTACCGGAAGGCCAGGGCGCTCGCGCCGCCGAGGCACAAGCACACCAGGGTCGCGCCGGTGTCGAGGAGCCTGGGGCGCGGGTCCACGTCGAGCGTCGACTTGTGCCACGGCAGTGCCGACACGGCCGTCCGCGACGCCATCCTATACTGCAAGAAGTCCGGCGTAAGTGCATCTCCAAAAAATCAAACAAGCAAGCCTGCAGATTTATGTGCTCGCTTCCATGTTTTCTTAATTAACATGCTTGATTTGATATATCTGTTTCAGGGAAAAGATGTAGTGCCATGACGGAGATTAATTGACCGTGGATCACCCGGATGAGTTTCATGCCTCAGGCCTCAGCGTGACCTCCTCCACAGCCGGTAAAGATTCAGTTCTATACTCCTGCTTTCAAATTGTCTGTGTACTCCTTCATCGAGTAGTGTTTTCCATATATCGGTATAACTGCCAATTGCAAAGATTGTTGCCACCAGTAAAATCCTCATAGTGACCTCTGATGAAGCACCTTAAGCATTGTGGCCTGTGTTGGATGGCCTGTGTTGGATGGGATTGGAGTAACATGTTTTTGTGCGACTAGCAGTAACCATTTTCAGAAAATTAAGTTATTTTCTTATGCTTGCATAGACACAATCAGAAAATGTACTGAATTAACAATATTTAACTGAATTAAGATCCTTGCATCCTCACATGCGAATATAATGAAATTTACCAAGATTAAAAGTTTAAATAGGGAATCACAGCAATTCCTTGCATGTTGTGACAGTAGCTTGATTACTTGCTAGATTATCTCTGATAATTAATATGCATGTGCTTCTTGTTCCTTGAAAGCTTGTTCACTTGCTTCTTGCATGCCTCTTTGCACAACATCTTCTTGCACGCCTCTTTGCACAACATCTTCTTGCATGCCTTTTTGCACAACATCTTGCTTCTTCTTCCTTTGCCTTTTTTTCACTTGCATCATGTCATTTGTTGCTTGATCACTTGTTTGTTCACTTTCTTCTTGCTTCTTCCTTTGCCTTTTTTTCAATTGCTTCTTATTTTCTTTTCCATTTGCTTCTTGTTCCTTGAAGGCTTGTTCACTTGCTTCTTGCATGCCTTTTTGCACAACATCTTCTTGCACGCCTCTTTGCACAACACCTTCTTGCATGCCTTTTTGCACAACATCTTGCTTCTTCTTCCTTTTTTTCACTTGCATCGTGTCACTTGTTGCTTGCTCATTTGCTTGTTCACTTGCTTCTTGCTTTCTCTTCCTTTGCCTCTTGTTTACTTGCTTCTTGTTTGCTTTTTCATTTGCTTTTTGTTCTTTTTCTGCTTGTTCCCTAGCTTCTTGTTCACATGCTACTTGTAGGTTATGTTTGGCATTTGCATAAACCTCTGCTGGAATTCTTAGCCTTTCAGGTAGGATACGCAACTTTTCTAGTTTCCCCTTACTCCCATGCGGGGTATCGTACCCATTTCCACCTGCATGATTCATGATCTCAATCATGCAGGCCTGTAGACTTAGGAATATCCTATTTAGCTTAGAAGGCTCGTATTCATCGAACTCTTGCTGCACATTTTGAATCAAATCTCGGAGAGTTTTAGGGCTGCTGGTATCAGTTAGAGACTGTAGAGACGGGAAAAAACCAAGATCAAGCACGTTGAGATCTGGGCTGTTTGATGGCTGTTGAATCAGCTTTATGGCCAGTCCAGTTTTAGCCGCAATTTCTGCCACAGCTTCTTTGAATTGCTTGTCACTAGGTAGAATGTGAGGCGTCGCATTGTCTTGTTGTATCAGAATTGTTTGACCAACATCTTCTGCAGGCCAAGCTTCTACGATAGCAGGCAGTACCTTCTCAATTAGGAACTGCCTCATTATATCCCTATTCACTTTGATTGACTTTAACTCTAATGTGCCTTTTGGCCTGTTGTCACTTTTTCTTGCTGCTGGTATTTCCTTTACGAATGGCCATATACCTATCTTCCCTGAGAATGTGACACGGTCTGCTTTATCAAACCGGTCTGCTTTTTCAAACCTTGATCTTGCAATTGCAGTCAAAAACATTACCTTTCCAATGCAATTTTTATTCTGAACAGCCCTTATAGTGACGTCCTCCTCTGGGAGCAGATAGTAATTTCTGTCTTTCTTTGTCATGTAGAACCACTTTTCATCAATATGCACCATATTGTGCATATTGGTGAACCTTGGGGCTGCATCTCCTCTTGTCCTTTCATCAATCATTGACATGCAAAATTCGAGCCTATCCTTTTTATTCTTGTCTTTCAGAAATGGCTTCAAAGAATTTGATTGCCTCCTTAATTGCTTCATTTGGAATCTTGTGTACAAAGTACTAGGGCTTACTCCCAATTGCCAAGCAAGGGATCTGATTGTCGATCTCTTGTTTAGTGGGATGGTGGGGACAATGGATAGATCAATATTGATTGATTTCCTTCCACTTCTTCCTTTCCTCTTGTTTGAAACGTCGACCTCCAAACCCTGAGCAATTTGTCGCATAGCTATTTTCCATATTCGTTGTATAATTTGAATATCTGCTTGGAAAAATGCTGCTATATCTTTCTTGTCATTTTTTTTGAACTTGCCACCATTCCTCATACATAACGCATGCATTGCTACATAGGCACCATATCTTTGCTGATCAGATAGTGAATTTCTATGCCTCACTAATTGTTGACCCCCTACATCTTGTCCATCTTGCGCATCTTGTTCTTCCATTTCTGCATCTGTGAGTGCAAACTTCAATTAGTACATTGTAACCTCAAGCAAAAAAACAAGTGTAAATATTCAGCGCATTTGCTGAAATTAAATTGCAGAAGTGATGATGTATAAATGTATAGTGGCAGAAGTGATGATGGTTTCTGTAATGTCCAAATTGGTACTGTCAATACTCCATCTTACTCATCCATTTATATGCATAGAGCTCAAGTTTTTAACTAGTGATGGATGCAGATTACAACAAGTTTTTAAATAATGTTTGCTGTCAGTGCATGAATTAGCTTATGATCTTCATTTAGCATTACTCCTATGATCATACCCTGTCCAGTTTACGCACTGTCTGTTCAAAATACATCTTGCATCTTGTGAAACAGTTAAAGGGTTTGAACTGTTTTAGAGATGATTTATCTACTTTTTCTATAGATATGTGTTACTCCAAGAGACTGAAAAATTGCAACATCATCACCTATTCAAACCTGACAAATACTCTATGTTAAAATAATTGTCCTGTTTTTGCTATAGTTACTTAATGCTTGTGCTATAGAATAAATGCAGATAACTTGATATAACTTGATGTAACTGAAACTAAAACTTCGTTTTGCAGTAGATAATGTACCTGCATGTTCTCCTTCAGGTATATAGACATTGTCTTCTTCAGGTGGAGTGAAATTCAAATCTGGAAGCACCATAATTTGTTGATCGGACTGCTACTCTTTATTTAGGTACGGGCATGCTTCTGCGGTGATGTGCTGCTGCTATCTTTAGCATTTATTCTGATGTTTGCTGCTGCTGTTGCTCTATGTGAGTAGCACCTCTGTGTCGAGGCGCTTGGTGAGGAAGAACCTGGTCGCTGGTCGTCGACAAAGAGGCGAGGAGCACCTGGGCGAGGAGATCGTCGTCGAGGAGGAAGCGAGGAGCGCCTGGGCGGGGATCTGCCTGGGCCGGAGGAGATCGTCCTCCAGGATGCTCCTGGGCGAGGAGGAACTGCCTGGGCTAGAGGAGATCATCCTCCAGGATGCTCCTGGGCGAGGACCTGCCTGAGCCGGAGGAGATCGTCCTCCAGGACGCTCCCTGGGCGAGGACGCTCTCTGGGCGAGAAGCTGCCTGGGCCAGAGGAGATCCTCCTGGGGAGGAGATCCTCCTGGGGAGGAGACCCTTTTCCTTGGAGCACCTGGGCGAGGATCTGCTGCTGCTGGGCCGGAGGAGCAGGGGATGGAGGAGCTGCTGGGCGGAGATGGAGCTGCGGAGGTGGAGGGCGATCGAGGACGGCAGCGATTCAAAATCTGGGCGTACCGATTCAAAATTAGGGAAGGGTAGAGTTGTCTTTTTTCCACTTTTCACCTGGTCGGGACGAATTGTAAAACGTCTTATATTTCTGCACGGAGGGAGTACAAACGTACATCATGAGTCACTTGACCTATGACATGTACAGATTCCACTGCAATAACAGATGCATTGTCCATGCCGATACCTTCCGGATACAGATGGCTAAAATCTGAGCTGCATGCATTTTACCGTTTACAACGTCAGAATACAAAAACACCCGTAAGAACAAATTGGAAATCAACAATATGAAAACACTTGGTTCGGTCAATCAAATGGTGATTTGGCCTGCTGTTGAGTTCAGTATGGCTAGAATGAGGTTCCTTGGCGATTCACCCTTTCCTCTATATCTTCCATGGTCCAGCCAGGCACACAAAAACATGGATGCAGATTGCAACAGAGCATACACCAAAAATAGGAAACTAGTACACTTCTCCCAAATACATGGTTGCTTGCTTCTCGGCTCTTGCTACCCTCATCTTCCTCTACAATGCATCTATTATTGTTGTGCACGTGTACATGGTAGGACAAATCTCCCCTTGATGATTTGTCGAGAGCAACAAATTCAAACAGTACATACAAAAAGATCAGAATCGGATGATTCATTTCAGCATGGTTGCATAGCGTAACAAACTATACGAGTTTTATCACTGGAACCACAGGGCACCTTGCGAAAGGTTCGCCATGAGCGCAGTATATGGTACACATCAGGCCCGATGGTTTGATGATGACAGCAGGCCCATTTGTTCAGTGAGATTAGCCAGGTTGTCGGTCCTGGTCCACCCGTTCTCCTGGTGCGCTTCCCTTGCGTCGAGCAGCCCCGAATCGACCTCATCGTTGTCGACAGATAGAGGGCTAGCAACAAGGAACTGCTCCCAGAAAGAGTCGATGATGCCCGGGAGCTTCTGGGTGTCATCGCTAGACAAGATCTCGTCGGTGTCGATGGGGATAGTGTCGTCATCATCTTCAGGCAGAAGAGGAAATATACACTCGGGACCAGGCATCTCGAAGCCCCCTCCTCCAGGAATATTACTAGCGGCGTCTTCTGGTATGAGATCGTGCAGATCTGGGAATCCAGGAATACTGATATCACTTGGACCTGGTGTCATGGCCTTCGGAAGAGAAGGCACTGCAGTACTCATCATGTTGGGAAGTACTTTGGACAGGTTGTTGTCAAAAACTGGGCACTGGATCTCAGGGGGAGTTGAAGACGAACAGATCGCCGAAAGTCCAGAGCTCGTAGGCATATACGGCATATTGGCTGAGTTGCCTGGGACCTCCGCAAGGGTGACTGCTGAGTTCCGGGTCGATGAAGAGCTATCGAAAACTGGAGGGGTTGTCGGCATACAGTTGTTCTCCAGCAGAAAGTTCTCTGAATTGCCCATAGATTCAAACCTGTGTGAAGAAGAGTCCTGCTGCAGGATTTTCCTCAGCATCGCCTTCGCTGCTTCATTAATCAGAGGCTGGTACTTGATTATCTGACCATCCAACGACACGCTCTCAGGGTCCATGATGCCATCGTCTTGCTTGGGTAGCCTCCTTTTCTTGTTCGCGGCGACTATTCTTCTCCTGCTGTTCTCGTTTTGCTGTACGAACTGTGCCAGGAAGCCAGGACTCTGCATTGCTTTAGCCAGGAAAGACATCATCTGTTGCTGTCTTTGCTCCATCCCCTGAAGACGCTTGCCCAGCGTCTGCAGCTGGTGATCGGTTGTCTGTTGCTGCTGTCTCAGCCTGACAAGCTCCTGCATCAGGACGTTCTTGTCCCTCTTCAGCGTCTCAATCTCTTCCTCCATCCCAAAGTTCCCCACCTCTACGCAAGATGGTAACGGCCCATTCTGCAACTGGGGTTGCTGCTGCTGATGCTGATGCTGTTGCACTTGCACCTGGTTGTTTGCATTCAATGGTTTCCTTCTATTGATGGTCTTCAGTAGATGTTTCTGTCCTCTCAAGAAACCCTCATTGGCAAATTCCCACCTGTCTGGATCAACTTTTCTGAACCCCTGTTTCAGAAAGAAACAATGGGATTATTATAAAGGAGCTGATGTGCTTTGAATGGTCTAATTCAAAGCAATGCAGCCCAAACAACCCAAACAGTCTATGACCCACCTAAAAACGCATGTGACTCAAGGAACCAGCTAATCGACCACAATACAGAAGCACAGGAAATAACCACAGGTTGCATTAGTATCCCACAGGAAACTCAAGATAAGCATTGTTCAAGAGCCCCAACATTGTTGCTAAATTTCATTTTTGTAAATGCAAATCAACTTAGAGATGACTGTTGGGCAAGACCAACAATGACCCGAGTCAATGGCTGGCAGTAGTATATGCCTTGCTGAAATACCTTGCAATTCCCGATACATATATTACTTCATAGAACATGTAGTTTTATGCTTCATGCCAAGACTAAAAGTTTGGGAACTTACACAGCAGTACTTAATGAGATTATTATATGCATTTAATATTTGGTTAGAATTTATTATCAAATGCAAAGGAGCGCTTTAAAGGCACGCAAATTGTTACTGTGTACCTATTTCCAGGTATCAGAGCTTGTGCAGCACCTAACAAGTACTAGTCCTTATTTAGACGCCACAAGACTAGGGGTGGCAAAAAATGACTTCCAGTCTAGTTGAACTAACTGAAACTGGTTAAACTGAACAAACTGTTTTTGCCCACCCCTACACAAGACAAATTGGTTCCGGTGTAAATAATATCTATTCAAATAAGTTTGATATTTATTTATAATATTATTTGTGTACATTAATATAAAATATTATATAAGTTAATATAAGACTTACAAGTATGACATACATAGGGATCATGCATCTAACACTAGCACAAGAAGCATCTCAAGCTTTTTTAAAAAAGAGTTATGTATCTTTAAGGTGACGTCGAGATATAGGTCATATACACACAAAATGGGGACGGGGCATACAGAGCTAGCCAGATGAACACAGTTATTTATGCCAATTGGTGATTTCTTAGACCACAAATCAAAGCACTCGACGCCTGACGGTTCAAACTTTTACATTTTTAAAAAGCTCAAGTATACTTGCATTTGCCATCATGCCTAGATATTGGAGTATATAAGATAAAGAGTCTACAAGCTAAACTCAACTAAGCTATCTTTTAAAACCAAGAAGGGTTCATTGGTAGGACGGTTCAATTTCACAAAAAACGAGGGAAATCCCATGACTCCACTAAACGACTGCGAAATTATATGCAAGTCCACCCAGATATCTGTGATTTCAGTACCTCAATTACACCTCTGCCTAGAGAAGTGCCAACATAAGTATTTTGAGTCCACCCAGATATTTGTGATTTCAGTAACTCAAGTACACCTCTACCTAGGAAACTGCCAACATAAGCATTTGGTGCTTACATCAGCTTGAAAAAAAGCAACCAGTCACACTCACACAATAACAGCTATAGACCAGCCTAACTACTCACGATGTTCTCTGTGTGAAGAATTTCTTCATGCTGACCCTACTGTCCATGGCAAACCTATTCCAGTGATAGTTCAAACCAACACACTACCTTGGTAAAGTCTCAGTTTGGTTAATGTTCTAAATCATCCACGTAACCAAACCTACTGGCCGTGGGCATTGTTTTTCGAACCAGATCAAGCTCATACAAACATGTAGTCTACAACCACACATGATCATTATTCCACTGCTTTTAGACTTAAATTTTGCCCTCTCACAACGAAAAGCCCCGATGCGGTAACAGATAGGTTAAATTCTGAACACAGAAGGGTTTATTGGTAGGAAGTCCAATTTCACACAAAATAAAAATCCTACGACCCCAACAAACAACTGCAATAATATATCTACATGTGTAAAATGATATTAGTTAATCCGTATGACCAGGGTTGCAAGTGGACATCCCACATAAGCCCGCTAAAGCAGGGGCTAGTTCATTTTATACTAATTCATTAAAAAGATGCTAGAACTAACCTAACTGATTTTGACTACGCTCTGCATCCCTAAGTATGACACACACACTTGGACAAAACTGTAATGCATATACTGCTATTCTGAAGCAGAGTTATGTATCCTTATGGCGACTTCAAGAAATAGGTCATGATGTACAAAAAATGGGGAGCAAACACACAGATCAAGCCAGATCCACACACTTTTTTATGCCAACTGGTGACTCCTTAGGCCACAAATCATAGCACTTGAAGCTTAAACTTGTACAGTTTACAGCGGTCAAGTACACTTGCTGTATATGCCCACGTGCCTAAACATTGGAGCTTACGAACTAAACTAAAATATGCTACCTTTTAAACCAAGAAGAGTTTATTGGTAGGACGGTTCAATTTCACGTAAAACTAGGGAACCCCAATGACTCCGCTAACCGACTGTGATACTATATGTAAGACCACCCAGATATCCGTGACTTCAGTACCTCAAGTAGATCTAACATATGCAATTTTTTCTTACATCAGCTTGAAAAAGAAAGGAACCTGCCACGCTCACACAGCAACAGCATTAGACCTGACTAGCTTCTTCACTATGTTTCTTTTGAGTTAAGAAAGCAATATTCCAGTGCCAGAATTTCATCATGGTAACCGGCTTAAGTGCAAACACAGAAGGTTTATTGGTAAGTCCACCCAGATATCCGTGATTTCATAACATCAAGTAGACATCTGTCTAAGAAAGTGTCAGCATACGCATTTCTCACTGAGCTTCATACAAGCAAACCTGGCACACTCACACAACAACAGTATTAGACCTGACAACTCTTAACTGAGTTCAGAACGCAGCAGTATTCCAGTGTCAGAATTTCAAAATGGCAATCCTACACTCCCAGCTGGTCTCCCTCAACGCCCCCGGTAGGATATTCGTAACCAACACACTAGCTTGGTGAAGTCCCAGTTTGGTTAAGGCTCTAAGTCATCTGTGTAACAGAAAACTACCAGCGGTGGGTATTGTTTTCAGAACCAGATGAAGCTCAAACAAACCTCGTCACATGACCATTCGTTCACGCATGCTATTAGTTTGACTAAAATTCCGTCATCAGTCCTCGTGCAGCCAGAACCATCTGAGTTTAGCTCACAATCTCCCAGGGCTGTGTACCAGAACGAACACATGATCCTTCATTACAACGCTACTACTACTACTACTACGAGGCTACCAAAATCCCTTCCTCACGCAACAGCAAAACCCTCCTATATTAAATTTCAAACTCTGATGAATCCGCAGGACCTAACTAGCGCGAGCAGCAGGCATAGAGAGTGAGGGAGGGAGGGACGTACGTAGGTGTTGAGCTGCCTGACGAAGGAGGAGAAGTTGCTGTGCTTGAAGTACTTGGGGAGGAGGTCCCTGGCGAACTCGGGCGTGCTCCACACGACGAAGCTGTTGTTCCCCTGCCCCCACGACACCACGCCGTCCGTGGCCGGGTCGTCCACCATCTCGTACGTCTTCATCAGGAACGGCGGTGGCGCCGCCGCAGCCGCAGCCGCACCCACGCCCCCGTTGCCCACCGCCGTCGGAGGAGGCGCCACCGCCGTCGTCACCGTATTCGCCGCCGCGGCCGCCGCCGCGGCGGCAACAGCAGCCACCCCGCCCTCCATCGCCCCCGACTCGCCGCGATCGATCCGTACGTACGGCCCCCCGGAGCTCAGACCCGCCTCGCGGGATGGAAAACCAGCCAGCAGCCGCGCGCGCGCAGACGGGATCGGAGTACGGCGAAGGATTTGGGGAATTTGGGGTTGGGGATTGTACGTCCGGGGAGGGGGTATTTGCAGCGGAGGGGAATTGGGTGGGCGAAGGTAGACGACAAAGGTGGATAGTGGAGGGGCGCCCAAGTACAAATACAGTATAAACTGTACTACTTTGTTTAATGTAGGGGTGTTTACGTAAAAGCGACAGCCAAGGAGTGAGGTTGGGCCGGCGCTTCGCTTGCGAGCTCGGTGGCGGCGACACCGCGCGACCTCCCGGACCCGTCGCCGTCGTCGTCCGGTCCGGCGGCGTCATGCGCTACGCGCACACGCTACGGAGGATTTAGTGTGTGATCGAGATATTGTAGTTCATGGCTAAATGTGGAAAGACTTTTGTGTATTATGATTTTCTGCCAAACGGAAAACCTCGTTCTTGTGGTCATTTGGCGCAAGATATCTGCGAAAGTGTGGGCGGATTGTGGGAGGGGGGTGGATCTCCGCCTCTTTCCATGCGCAAACTATCTTTTGGATCAACGAGGTGCCGAATGCCGGCGCATACTATGTTTTGGACGTGGTCGCTCTTAAGCAGCAATGTCGTGTCTTTAGGTTGTCATCGGGATATTTATTTCCGTGTAGATATTTTTTGCATGGTCAATTTTGGAAACCTAATGTTGTGCGGACACGTCGCTAACTTTGGGGTATGATTGCGTAGTATCTTGCTTGGTAGGATCTTTCTAGTCTGTTAAATGGGAAAAGAATTTTGGGTCTTATGACAGAAAGGAAGCATTGCTGTTACGATATATGGATTGTGGACGTAGCCAAGCCACGTATCTGGCTATACTAACGCCCAAAGCACAACTATTACCGTTGTATATGTGGCACATCAAATGTTTCCACGCCGCGAGATACTATTCTAGTTATTTTCTTTTGTGGTTTATAAATACGGGAAGAACTTTGCCACTTTGGTTTTCGCGAAAATAGAAAACCTTGTTCTTGTGATAGGTGGATTTTCGGAGGAGCCGGGTTAGATCTTTCGCTCTTTCAACACCCAAATTATAAAATCGTCTCTGCCTCACTGGTGTGTCGACCATTGATACGTAGAAATATTCAACACCTCCCTTTCACTCTTTTCTGTGTCACGGGAGAGGTGCCCAAATGATGTGAGCATCTCTATTCTTTGTCACCGGGTCTCCACCATTAAACGGGCAACTTGTGGGCTGCCGCAAACATATCACAAACTTGTGTTTGCACAAGTTTCCCATCGTGACATTGTTCATCATAATCCAACTGAATTCGCAGCGACGAAAATCCTTGTTCTTGTGGTCATTTTGCCTAAGCTATCTGCGAGAGTGTGGGCGGATTGTGGGAGGGGATGGATCTTTGCCTCTTTCCATGCACGAATTGTCTCTGGCTGAATGATGTGTCGAATGTCGGCACATACTATGTTTCGGATGTGGTGCGATCTTCGTGTCTTTAGGTTGCCATCGAGATATTTATCTCCGTATAGATATTTTTTGTATGGTCTATTTTGGGAACTTAATGTTGTGTGGACACGTCGCCAACTTTCGGGTGTGATCGCATATTATTTTGCTGGGCAGGTTCTTTCTCTTTGGCTAATTGTGGAAGATATTTTTTGTTTCATGGTTAAACATGGAAAGAAGTTTGCCCCTTTGGTTTTCGTTAACACTGAAAACCTTGTGCTTCTGATAGGTGGATCGTTGGAGGGGCCGGGCTGGATTTTTGGCTCGTTCAACACCCAAACTATAGACCATCTCTGCCTTAGTGGTGTGTCGCCGTGGACACGTAGAAATATTCGACACCTCTATGCTTATTCCCTCTCACTCATTTCTCCTTCAGACGAGAGGTGCCCAAATAATGTGAGCATCTCTTTTCTTTGTCACCGGAACTCCACCGTTAAAAAAAGCACTTGTACGTTACCACATATCACAAACTCGTGTTTACATGAGTTTTTCATCGTGACACCATTCATTATAACACAACTGAATGGTAAAGCTCGCGTATCGCAACGAAGAAATGAGGTGCCGTCATATAGATAGCTTCCTTGAGCGTTTACAAATCCGCGTTGTCATCTTATCACACATTACATTGCGACATTAACATCTGAAAATCTTGAAGCAATGAGAGGATGGGATAACACTAGAGTACCATATCCTAAGACTAGAGGAGCCTTACCTAATGAACCCCAAAGTCAGCAGATACATCGGATGCGTGAATGTACACGGTGCACCGCACCTGCCAATACCACCATGCTTTGGAGTTGCAGGGGTGCACGAGGCCAATTTGTCATGCCGGTCATGGGTCGCTAGGCCCACATGCGAGACTGGTTCTGCCCACCCTGGCCCATAACCAGCCCAAGGGCCCAGGCCCACTCCGCCGCCAACTTTTACGTACTCATGGAGGACCGCCACGTCAGCCGCGCACTTCACCAGTTCGCAAGCACCAAGCAGCAATGGCGACCCCGCCGCTCCCCACCATCGCCGCCGTGCTCCTCCTCCTCGCCGTCGCCCTCCCGTCGCTTCCACTCTCCCTGGCCCTGGAGTCACCGCCTGCGGCCGCGGCCGGGGAACCGCTCGCCACCTCCCCGTTCGACGCGGCGCTGGCCGCCCTCCAGAAGCAGATCGGCTACGCGTTCCGGTCCCCGGACCTCCTCCGCCGGGCCATGACGCACGCCTCCTACTCGCGCGAGAACGGGCGCGCGCTGGCCGTGCTGGGCCTCGCCGCGTCGCAGTCCGCGGCGGCGCTGCGGGCCCTCGCCGCCGACCGCGACGCCTCGGCCTCCGCCGTCTCCCGCCGCACCAGCGAGGCCGCGGGGGAGGCCGCCTGCGCCGCAGCGGGCGCGCGCGCCGGGATCCCGTCGATCGTGCGCGTGGCCGGCGGGACCAAGGCGTCCGCGCCGTCCGTGGTCTGTGGCGCGTTGAGGGCGCTGGTTGGTGCCGTGGCTGTGGATAACGGGACCGCCGACGCCGCCGGAGAGGTGTTCTGGCGGCTCCAGGTGCTCACCGCCGCGCCGTGGGCAACTGCCGCCATGTGATGCGAGCAGATCGTCCAAGAGGGCTTGCAGTTTGCAGATCAGCGTTAACCCCTAGTAGTTGTATGAAGCTCACTGCTGTAATCGTATGAAGCTTGCTGCTGTAATCAACTTGTATGAAATTACGAACTGCCACTTCGAGTTGTGCTATATGATCAATTTGCTGTCGTCCAGGAATTCACATCCCGATTTTCAGATGATTGATCCTGGACCATGAGTTCCTTATCAATCATGCAAACGATGGTTACCATTATTGATCCAAGGGGTGTTTTGGTGATGTAATAAACTTATCATGAAACTATGAACTGCCACTATGAGCTCTACTATGATTAGCATGCTCTAGTCCATCAACAAATGTGATGTGCATTTGGATTTCTGTATGCAATGGTTTGAGATGGATCATGGATCATGAGTTCATTCTCAAATCAAATAAACACAGGTATGGAATGTATGATGTTGAGAATCATATGATTGGATGCTGTACAGGTAATTTCTCTGCCGAAATAAAAGATTTTAAAACAAAGAACATGTTAACCATCTGAGAAGAGCTCTAAGATCCCTATCCTGAGGCGCTTCTGGTTCAGCGAACTGTCTTTTTCGTGCAGTGACGGAGGACGGTTAAAAATTTAGGTATGGCGAAGTAAAATACATGTCATAGTTTCATTGCGCGGGGGCGGGGGGGGGGGGGGGGGGGGGGGGCGTGTGGTGTGCGGGACCAAGGCGTCCGCGCCGTCCGTGGTCTGTGGCGCGTTGAGGGCGCTGGTCGGTGCGGTGGCGGTTGATAACGGGACCGCTGACGCTGCCGGAGAGGTGTTCTGGCGGCTCCAGGTGTTCACCGCCGCGCCGTGGGCAACTGCCGCCATGTGATGCTAGCAGATCGTCCAAGAGGGCTTGCAGTTGCAGATCAGCGTTAATCCCTAGTAGTAGTACGAAGTTTGCTGCTGTAACCAACTTGTGTGAAATTACGAACCGACTTTGAGTTGTGCTATAATCAATGTACTATCGTCCAGGAATTCACATTCGGATCTGAATGCGACGATTTCAGATGCTTGATCCTGGAGCATGAGTTCCTTATCGGATAATGCAATTATGCAAACACAGGTTAGATTGATCCAAAGGGTGTTTCATCAGTGTTCCCACCTCCCAAGTAGTATGTGTATAGGACAGTGAAGCTGGTGCTGTAATCAACTTAGCATTAAACTATGAGCTCTACTATGATTAGCATGCTATAATCCATCGAGGAATGTGATGTGAATATGGATTTCTGTAATAAACACATGTATGAAATGTATGATGTTGAGAAACAAATGCCTGTATGCTGTAGAGGTAATTTCTCTGTCGAAATAAAATATTTTAAACCAAAGAACATGTTAACCATATAATTCTATTACTTGATTGGCATGGGATCAGACTGGTTTACACAGGGAGCAAGCAAGGCAAAAATGATGTCAAGTACATGATGTTACATAGATAAGCATCATTTTGACATTAGTACAGAGGCACCAACTGAAAGGCAAGTACCACATTGCTACTGGACTTGTTTCGGTGTTACATTTGGAACATTAACCGAAGGGAGACACTATCAGGATCTCATCTTATCCAAAATCTGAAACTCCTGTTACAAAGTGACGAGAATGATCTGTTGTAGGGACGTCTATTTCCTGGCCTTCTTGCTCCTGTGCGTGTTCTGGGGCGTCGAACCATCCAGCTTGCGTTTCTTGGTCAGCTGCTTTTCCTTCCTTGCTGCCACGGCAGGCCGCTTAGATTTGCGGGAACTGTCACTCTGTCCGGTCTCGCCAGGCCTGCCTTGCGGCTTGCCTTGGTTGCTGGGGCGCCGGATCACTTTTGCTTTCTTCACGGCGCCGGATTTGGTTGATTTCAGACCCTGGTAAGACAGACTTGCTGGCTCCTTTCTTTTGTTGCTGTCACCGCCTTCACGGGACTTGCTGCCTGGCGTAAAGGGTGACTTCTGTTTTGGACCACCATGCATTTTCCCAGCATTTGTCTTCTTTGGTGTCGTATCGGCTGCTTTTGCATGTGTGAGCCTTAAAGGGCGATCTCTGATCTTGAGACTGCGTTTTCTGACAACACCGTTAGCAGCCTCCTGCATAGCACATATTAAAACAATCATAAGATCCTAAGAAGATAACAATGTTCCCATAGCCTATGCGGAAAATTGTTGAAACATCTCATAAATGAACTGATGTAGTTCTAGAAAAAAAATGTAATTCACAAGCCTGGATCAACTAGCTCTTTGAAGTAGATATGTTATCTAGCATGAAATTTACTACTCTAACTAGTTATAATTAGATTGGTTCAGCACATCCTTGCTTGCATAACAATTACAGAATTACTCTAGTAAACTTGTCATGCTAACAAGATCAGTTCCTTTTTCTATACTGAACTCGGTGAGTACAGGAGAAACAACATCAGACAACCGGTGTTTCATTTGTAAATATACAGTTCAGCAAGAAAGGCTTCCACTTATCCTTTTCTTATGCAATACCAGCATTTAACTATATGACTTGACTAATATTACCCTCTTGAAGTTGCATGATCACATAAAGTTTAACACGTGAAACTATCCATAAACTTCTCATATACCGACAAACTTTTCACAGATGCAATGAGTCAGAACCCAGAATAAACAAAACGTAAGAGAAGTATAAGAATTATACCCTTGTTTTGAATAAGACATAAGCAATGCCCTTTCCTAGGCTAGTTGTTTGATCCCTAACAACACGTATAGCCTCAACATCACCTTGCGGTCCACAGGGACCGCAGAACAGCTGGTAGAGCTCTTCGTCCTAATGTGCCACCAAAAAGCAAAATTGACATTGGTTACTTAGATGAAGTGGACGTTATGAGGCTTTGTTTTTCACTGAAAGAGCAAGAGAGCGCCATACAAGATTGAGCACATCACAAATACCTTTACATCAAATGGAAGGTTACCAACAAACACTGTCCTCTTTCTGTCATAGAGAGGTCCTTCTCCTCTGAGCTTTTTACGAGGGGGGCATGCCATATCAACACGCATGTGATTGCCATTGAACTAGAAAGATCAAATGCAGATTGATACATAATATTATTAGACATGGAACTCAAATTCTTAAGATGTACTTATGCCATATGAAATAATTGTGTCATCACTCATCAGTTGCAAGAAAGCAAACATACCAGTGCCATATTATGAGATAAAGCTGCCCGCGCACACTGCTCATCTTTGAAGACTATGTAGGCATGTACACTGCAAAGGATATAAGAAGAATAAGAGTTTGAAAAGCAACAACATACAGTACGTTTGTGGTGTACAGCACTAACTTCCTGTGTTCCATGACTGTTTTACCACATGGTGGTCTATTAAGTTGGGACATATATTGAATGGCAGTGCTATTAATACCAACATGAAAACTGCATACAATATACTTCTGAAGTCTGAATAAAACGGGAATCTTAAGAAGGATGCGCCTTTCTGGCCTTACTATGCTAGATATTCTGGCATTCAGCTCTGTCTAGCCTTAACTTCATAGCAGCAGAGCAGGAATAAAATAAAATGAAAAAGTAAATGCAAGTTATTTATTCTTTATTATGGTAACTATTTTATGGAGAAACTAACTACTACTCCTATTGATGATGCAGGAGTATATCACAAAAAGCAAGCCTATGCTGTGCAACTATTTTCATAACCTTTGGCTCCTAACTACTCCTAAGCTATGAGCATTTTGGTTTGCTTTGATAAGTTGTGCATATTAATAGCTCTTATAAGAATCAATTGAGAAAGCAAAAGAATGTAGCACCATATTGAAATGAAGGCCATTTAACCTTGTGCATAGGAATATTTAGACAATGCAGGCGTAGCAGGGAATAGTCGAGCTCTAACAAGGGAAAAGATAATAAAGATGAAAGGCAAAAGCAGCACTACTGTGTGAGTATGTGGTAATTCTGAATTTCTAATTGCATGCTCGTGCTTTTTATTGAGAATTTTCCTTCAAATTTTAACTTCAGTGAAATCAGCATAAAGCAGATAACAAATTCATTTAATGACATTCCAAAGAAGTATATCCCTTCTGTAGCATAAATTCCTCTAGTTGGCCAATACAAAAACATCACTTGCCCTGTAAGTAAGTGGTAATTCTGAACTTCTAGTTGCTGTCACAAGTGATTGGCATTAAGAATTTCCATTTCAAATTTTACTAGAGCAAGCACAGAGCAGACAACAAAGGCAATTCATCCAATGATGCTGACAGAACCCTATCCTGTACGCCTGCTACTACAAGTCGACCCCCAAGGAGTGGTAAGGTCCCAACAGCTTAGTGGCTCGCTTCCGTGCTTTTTCCTAAGCGATCTGCCGAAGCTGTGGGATGTCAAAATTATCTCCAGGGGTTGGGACCCCTTTTGACGGGTCAGTGGAATCTTTATGCCCAAAACCCTGATTCGAGTAATCATTTATTTGGTACCGCTCAAGGAGCGGGAACTGCCATTCTAACTCTTCTTGGGGGATTCCATCCACAGGAAGGTTTGAAGAGATGACTGACGTAAAAAGCCTTTGAGCCGAAACAATACCTAAATTGTTCTGATTAGACAATCACCCAGACAATTCATATGCAAGAATGCACTCACTTGTCGCCCGAGTCATTGATCTTCCCTTTCATGACGGCGCCTTTCCTCGGAATCTTGGTCTGCAGCAAAAGCACACAAGTCAGCACATGAACCCAAAACTCTCCACAACACGCAGGATGAATTTCAACGGGATGGCACTGACGTCGGTGAGCGGCACGGAGCGGATCCTGACGGACTCCACCTCGCCGAAGGCCTCGAACTCCTTGGTGAGCGCCTTCTTCTTGGTCCGCAGCGGCAGGTTCCCCACGAACACCGTCCTCAGAAGCTTGCTCTCGTCGTCAAACGCCTCCTCATCCCCAGAGCCGCCGGCCGCCGCCACAGCAACGTCGTCGGGCGCCTTCCTCTTCTTCCCGACCGCCGGCCGCGCCGCGGGCTCCTCCTCGGGAGCCGCGGCGCCGCCGAGCCTCCGCTGCTCGTACCCCGCCTCGACCTCGTCCCGCTTCCGCTTTCGCCGCGGCGGGGGTGGCCCCTCCCCATCCTCCTTCCGCTTCTTCCCCGACGGCTCCGCGGCGTCCGCCTCAACCACGGGAAGCTTCGGGGGCTTGCGCACTGGCGTGGCGGGGGTGGGTGCTGCGGCGGCGGGGGGAGCGGGCGGGGTTTCGTCCGGAGGGGACTCCTTGCGGCGGAAGGGGTTGTCGGCGGAGAAGAGGGAGCGGACGGCCGCCGCGGAAGGGTCGGTGTCGGCGGCCTCCTTCCCCTTCTTCGCCATCTCCCTCGTCGGCGTCGGCGTCTGCGGCGGCGGCGGCGGCGGCGGAGAAGAAGAAGAAAGTTTTGAGGCTCGGACCAGGCTGGTGGGTAACGGCCCATCGCTCTGAATAGACGTGAGGCAGGGACGGGCTCGAGCGCTCACAGCCGTCCGATCCACTACGTACGGTTGAGATCACCCTGTGCTCTGGCCTAGCCCCCTCATCAGCCACGGAGGCGTGAGGCTCGCCAGAGCAGGGTTTAGTGTGCTAGGGTTTCGTGTCGCCGCGCCGCGCCGCCTCTGTGACTGGCCAGTTGAGTCGCCGGCGGCGAGGGATGGAGAGGACGGAGGGGAGAGCTGAGGGGAGGAAGGCGAACCAGCTGCGGAAGTACTCGTGCACGCGGAACCCGCTGGGCCGCGCGCACAGCTCGGCGCGGTGGGAGCAGGGCGACACGGTGGTGGTGGCGGCGGTGTACGGGCCCAGGCCGGGGACCAGGAAGGGGGAGAATCCAGAGAAGGCGTCCATCGAGGTCGTCTGGAAGCCCAAGACCGGCCAGACTGGTCAGTTGCCTACCACCTAGCCTCTACTCGCCCATCCCCTCTCGGATTGCGTCAGTGTAATGTGGCGATCAGAACACATGTTCGGCTGAATTTGCTGAAATTGAAATGCTGTTTGCTCGCAGGGAGGCAGGAGAAGGAGTACGAGATGACGCTCAAGAGGACGCTGCAGAGCATCTGCCTGCTCACTGTCCACCCCAACACCACCACCTCCGTCATTCTTCAGGTGAGGCTTCCTCCTCTGCATTCTGCAATGCCTTGCGATTGTATTGCTTGTTTCGCGAGTGATGTGTTTGCTTTGTGCATTGTGCTGTGTCCGACGTTAGCCATTTCGCCCGCCTGATGACTGCTTAAGTACGCTTGTTTCGAAAGGAAAATCAGTCTTGTGAGTGTGCAATGGGATTGGTAGTTGGAACGGCAAATCGTATGTCCTGCCGAACTCGGAACATATATAAGTAGGTCGGTTACGGACATGAACATGAGGTATCCGTAAGAAATAATTGTCTACACGCAAGACAAATGTTATGAACATGAGGTATCCGTAAGAAATAATTTGGCCCATAATTGTATGCACACAAGACAAATGTTTCTGCGGGAAATGGCTGAGCTGTATGTCGAGTGGAGTTCTGTATGTCGGGAAATTTGAGGGTTTTGAAGCTTCCTATTTGCAGAGAACTTACTGTAAACTTGTACATGTGGTCAGTCACTGCAAAGTGTGTTATGTTGATTGGCACTTTTGATTGATTGATGTATCGTTCCAGTTCATGTATTGTTTATCTCATCCCTGGTTTATTTCTATTTTTGCAGGTTATGAGTGACGATGGTTCTGTATCCTTTTCAGTTTTCACTTTAATGTAGTTAGTTCCTAATAGCAGCAGTGTACTGAGTTATCCAGCAAAGTGTTCTGAGTTGTGAAATGGGTTTCTTTGCCTTACATCTAAATCCTTCATTGTGAACCAGTATTATTGCCCTTGAGTCATGTGCAAGAACTATGGGAGTTCCATATTCGCTAAATACTCTTAAGCAATCTTAATGTCCACAGATTTCTCTATCTGTATGCTTCATGCTAGATTTATTTTCATCGAATACCAAATTTATTTGATCCATTGCAAATTTCTTAGTCTCACCCATTTCAATAGAGTAGTCCTTGACAGTACCTAGCTTCTTCCATGCGCAATTAATGCATCATGTGCTGCTCTTGCTTTTGCTGGCGTCCCTTTGAAACATCTTGCTGGTAAGTTGAGCAATTTGGGTATGTTCACTGCGGAAACTCTATGGCTGACAAGATTGTGTGTTGCAGTTGCAATTGGCTGCGGTGTCTTGGAGAATGGTGATGTGATTTTGGACACAAGCAAGGCAGAAGAGAAGGTATACATTGCTCTTACCATCGGAACTCCACTCTTTGAAATGGAAACACAAAATATTGTCTGAATTTCCTCATTGCTGGGTTGTTAGTGTGCTCTTCGAACCCAAGTGTATGTTGCTACCTTATAAGCGATGTGTCGCATGAAGTTCACTAGTCTATAGGGAAAAATTAACTTTTAGTTTAGCCACTCCCTCCCAGCCCGTACTTACTGGCGTGGGACACTGTTATTACTAACTGTTTTCTGAGATTATGTTATTTAATGCTCGATAGTGTTTAATATTCATCCAAGTGCTTCTAACAAAATTTAATTTAATGCTGATTGTGGGTAGTTAACAAGCTGAATATTAATGTTTTTGTTTCTCTAGCATGTTCTTCTTCAAGATCAAACTAACTTGTCTAGTATCTCATAGTTTCATAACCACAACAACTTGTCTGGAGTACTTTCAGTACCACAATAAGTGAATATTGGTCTTTGTTACAACCTCTGCAGCAACTGAAATCGTTTGCTCACTTGGTGTTCCCAAACTCAAGCAAGTCTGTCGATCTGAAAGAATCACAGCAGAAAGATGGTCGTTTTGACCGAGGCTTGATAACTTGTATCACCCATGGAGTGATGTCCGGTATGGTCTATCTTGTGCCGTGGGTTTGCGTGTTCTTCTGGACACTATGTGCCATTGTAAAATTCTGATTGTTTCATTTGTACTCAGAGGACGATTACTTCAACTGCATAGAGAGGGGTCTTGCTGCATCCTCGCGCATCTCCGATTTCATGAGGACAACCTTGCAGAAGCATACACCCGACTATCTCTGAGAACCATCGTCGGCAGGCCATCATGATGTGAACAGAGTTCCTCGAGGACTCATGAATTGTACTGTCATGGCAAATTTGTAGCGGGTTGCTTCGTTTGCGAATTCTGAACTATCGATTAGCTAGAGAGGAGCTGATGTGAACAGAATTCTGAACTCGCGAGTCGATCGAGTCAGTGGTGGAAGACCCTGCACCTCCGATTAACTGCAAGCAGAAGATGAATTAACCACATCATCTTCAACGCACTCTCCACCATGCCTGTCGGGTCGACTTGTGGCGGGGGATTTTTTATGCTGCGTCTCCTACTTCGTCCCCCGTAGACATAGCGCGCGCGCCGCCTCCTGCCACCTCACTCCGAGCCCGCACGCTAAGGACCATAGGGCCAAGCCAGGCCACCCTGAGCCAAGTCTAGTCCTCAACGTGGGGCTGCGTAGGCTCGAGGCCACCCTCCTGCCCGACTGGCCGGCTACTACTCGAATTTGTCCAAGTTATTCTTCGCCTCCTCGGCATTGGGTTGGTGCCCCCGCCGATCGAGGCCGAGCAAGCCACCATCCTACTCTCACCTCGCACTCGTCTATCGAGCAGTCTGAGCAGTCTGGGCGTTCGGTTACACCGAACCGATCTCGGTCCGGTGCTTCGATCGGTGCATGGAAAATTAATTTCGGGTCTTCAAAAGCTAGCACCGATCGGTCGACAAATTAAAAATCAACTAACCGAGCGATTGGTTGGGATAGCAAGCACAGTGCATGGGCTGGGATACAATTTGGGCCATAGGAAACATACAAATGCAGATAGAAATCAACGTCAGGTTACAGGCTAGCAGAAAAAGAGGTACAGAACATCAGCGAGACAGGCAAAAAACATCAGCAAACTTTCTAAAATTTGCCATCATTCCCCTGTTTCTCACCGTACGTTTCTTAACATATAACAAATAACCTTTTTCGAGCTTGGTCAACTCTTCAATATTCTCCTCAATATTGACAGGAGTGGAGTGTCGAAGCCAATCTTGAGTGCAAACAAGGGCTTCTACCATAAAAGGAGTCAAAGATGTCCTAAAATCATCGAGAACACGACCACCAGTGGAGAATGCAGATTCAGATGCAACCGTGGAGATTGGGATTGCAAGAACATCACGTGCCAAGCAAGCCAATATAGGAAACCTAGTGGAGTTGCCCTTCCACCAAGCTAATATGTCAAATTTTGGACCATCATCTTCAGGCTCCTCGGCAAGGAACTTATCAATTTCAGACTTGTTGTTGCTGCTGCTAGCACCATTGTTCAACCTCATCT
This sequence comes from Dactylis glomerata, assembly GCA_007115705.1. Lineage (NCBI taxonomy): Eukaryota > Viridiplantae > Streptophyta > Magnoliopsida > Poales > Poaceae > Dactylis > Dactylis glomerata. The sequence goes on from QXEO01000727.1 coordinate 103,603, forward strand.
TTTTGGCAATCAAGGACTTCATCATGCTTGCACGCCCTCCACTTGATTCAGCCTCTAGAGCAAAACTAGCTTGAGCACATGCAATATTTGGAGCATACTTCACTCTGTATTCCTCGAATAAATCTCTAAGACAATTCTTGACCGCAGCCCACACCTTAGGCCCTTTGTCATCACCATACATTTCTAAAATGGCAAATTGAGTGTATTCTGAAAGCTTGTACCTGCAATTCAACAATACAACAGAATTGATTAGTACAACTGAAATAAAAGACAAAACCTACATCATTACTTGAAGACATAAAAATGTTTTAACTTGGATCAAGTGCCGTTGACATAAAAATCATCAAGTTGATGTTCTCCTTTTCTTTCCCCTTCTTGCTAGGATCGGGCTCATGCCAATTGCCCCAGTACTTATCAAACTTATCATTCATCCGCTGTGCCATTGCTTTCTTTAAGACATCATCGCTGTCCATCCAAGATTTCACTAAGAGATTCACCTCACCAATCTCATGGAAAAAGTTGTTAGCAGTCACATGTAGGGAGGCAGAAACACGAGTAGTTAGATTAGCAAAATGTCCAAGAAAATCTGCCATCTTTCTAGCATTCTCCCAATCATTCTCATCTGGAACTCCAATGCATTTTTTATCCTTACCTTTATCACTAAGTAAATCAAGTGCATAATAAGGATCTTCATCATTGTACCTTACAAACACTTTCTCATAGCCAACAGCAGCCTTCAACATATAGTATGTTGAGTTCCACCTAGTGCTGACATCAAGGTTTAGGAATGCCTTTGTGCTAACCTTCTCTAGATCAGCACATTCTTTAAACTTGGTTATCCTAGCTGGGATATTCTTCACATATCTAACGGCTTCACGCACACGCTTCACTGAAATTTCAACTTCTTTTAGACCATCACAAACAATTAAGTTCACGATATGAGCAGCACATCTCATGTGAAGATATTTGGCTTCAACAATGCTATTATTAGCTTTATTCAGTTCCTTCTTCATGTAAACAATACCACCATCATTACTTGAAGCATTATCAACAGTAATTGTCATGACCTTCTCCACCCCCAATCAATCAAGGTTTTTTGCAAGTGTTTTCCAATATCATCTCCTTTGTGACCCTTAACCTTGAAAAGGCTAATAATTTTCTTGTGAAGTTTCCAATTGTTACAAATAAAGTGGGTAGTGACCATCATAAAGCTCTCTTGTTGTTGAGAAGTCCAACAATCAGTTGTAAGACAAACTCTTTCACAATGTTCTTTAAAGAAAAGTTTCAGTTTAGCCTTTTCTTCAAAAAACATGCGAACAGTGTCCCTAGTGCATGTTCTCCTAGATGGAATCGAAAAATATGGGCATGCTATAGTCATGAACCTTCTAAATCTGGACTTCTCACCAAATGCAAAAGGTAGCTCATCCTCTATGATCATTGCAGCAAAAGAATTCCTAAGAGCCTCAGGATCAAATTTCCAAGCATGCACACTATCACCATGAATAACTTGCAGAACAGCTTGCTTATCATCACCAATATTTTTATGAGGATTACGCTTGCAAACAAGAAAGTGCTTGCGCAAGGCAGTCGTACCATTGATAATGGTGTGAGTAGAGATCTTGGTCTTGCAGTAGTTGCATTTTCCCTTCTGCAGAACACCATCAATCATGATCTTCTCAAAATGCTTCCACATCTCCGATCTTGAAGCCATCGGCTTTCGAGCATCCTTCTTCTCACCCTCCTTCACGGCTTCTAGTGCCTTCACCTTGCTATCATCTTCATGCCCTGCTTTTGCTGCTATATCCTCACCAGAACCACCACTGGCCTGCCGTTCTTCCGCTGCTTGCACCTCACCAACAACAACCATGGCCTTGTCGAGATCTATAGGAACAGCAGCATGGGACCCTGCCCCAACATTGTTTGTCCCCATGGTCTCCACTGCATCATCGGAAGAAATCTAAAATACAATGAAAATGGCAATGAATAAGGATTCACATAACAACAGATCGAAGGACATGTATATCAGTATACAAGCTTATGATTGAACACAACGTATGATCACAACGAAAATGGCAATTAATATAGATTCACACAACAACAGATCCAAAATAATATCACTCTATTGAACTTGTGAACATGGAGATCAGGAATGATTGCAACACAACAATTGCACTTGGTATAGATATAAGGTGTAGGGGATCGTGTGATCTACTAACTCAACTAACCTGGTAGCTATCAGCTAGCTAATTCAGAGAAACCTTAACATGCTATACATGCGTACATGACTAAATCAGAGACGAGACCAGGAATGATTGCAACACAGCAATTGCAATTGGTATAGATATACGGTCTACAGGATCGTGTGATCTACTAATTCAACTAACCTGGGATCTATCAGCTAGCTAATTTAGAGAAACATTAATAGGCTATACATGCGTACATGAATAAGTCAGAGAGCAGAACGTGATTGCTAACAGAACTGAATAAGAAAAGACACTGTACCATCGATTCAACAACTTACGTTGCAGGTATCGTTGAGGAATTCTGCCAGTTGCTTGCCGTGCTTTGCCGCGCCCGACCGCCGTTGCTTTCGGGTGGGAACGGCGCTCGTGCCTAGGGTTTGGAGCAGAGAACGCCAAACGGAAGAACTGCTGCATCTGGACGGAGGAAATCGCTGATATTGGGAGGCAAGAGATCAAGCGCCATAAAGATTAAGGCGTGAGTTACGGTCTTGGAGGGGAAAGAATCACCAACGCCATGATTTTTGGAGACGAGATTTGGGAGGGGGTAGTTGACTTGGCGTGGAGAAGTAGAGGATACAGGGGAGGGCGTCGGTGCTCGGTGCGTTCAGTGGACCGAGATCTAGCACCGAAACTACCAAACTAATTTCGGTTTCTTAGTACTGACAGATTCGGTCTCGGTCCATTCGGATTCGGTTCAGGTTAATACGGTTCGGTAAATCGGTTTTTGGGTTTTATGCCCACCCCTACTGAGCACGACGGCCTCCTCAGCGCCATGAGAGCATCCATCTAGCGCGCACTTTTGTCTAAACATTCTTTATACAAAACATTTGTACTTTTGCATAATAATTTACATATATTAGTAATACCATATTAACTAGTATTCATGTAATATGTAGTTAACATACTTAATGGCATAACAGTGCTTCTAAGTTTTATTTACAATCATGTTATTATTTGGACGATTCTAATATCTATCATTCAAAAAGTTTGTTCTTCTAAGAATTTTATTATGATTTGTAACAAGTTTGTGTTGGTTTTTCATTTACCGAGATATTGTCCTTATAAAGTTATTTAAACCTAGTCGCTAAACATGAGAAAGCAAAATATACATAAATGTAATCATCCGTCGAATCATTTGTATTGTTTACTAGTTTATATTTGTTTACGTGTATGGTTGGATATATACGTTAATATGATTAAGAATCTCCGTAGGCATATTTAAAGTGTATGACCTAATAAATATCTTGATAGAATTTTCTTGTGTATGATAACGTATATTTACAATATACAAGGTGTTTATATGGTCGACAACCGGCTCGGCCTCCGCCTCAGCCTGGCCCAACACGTGGACGGGCGGGCAAAGACCAACGCTGGATGTCAATGAGGACGTGATTTCGCAAAAAAAAAGGTGTTTATATGGAGCTTGTCATCGAAACACTCTCTTATGCTCATTTACTAGTTTATATGCAGCTTGTCATCGAAACACAAACAAAAATATGTTTCCAATTGTCTAGAAGCCTAGCAGTAACATTCCACGGGGCAACAGCGTAGCATAGATTACCATTAAGAATCATCAGCATTAGCGATGTCATCTTCCAATTCAGAAGAGTAACCAACATATTACAGTCCATCATCACAACAAACATGAAGCAACTATTTCTTCATAAGGAGGAAATATCAGGCCTTTGGGCCAATAGGGCTTACACTGTGTCGTCGGATTTGCACTATGTAGCATTCTATTTCGCAAATATCGCCATAGCGAGCATAATTACTCAACTTCAGATATAATATAGTGAGCTACTAGGCCAAAATAGCGCTCTATTTTTTTCCATGCTCCGTATTTGGTATTTTTTTGAACGGCGTATTCAGTATTGAATTATCACTTGTACTAGTCAACGATGAATATGAAAATGCCATATGGATTATACTTTTGTACATGACTATTTTATGTATACACCCGCCACAATGTGCAGGGCAACAACTATATATATATAAGTGCTCCTACAAGTTCTGTAAATGAAATTGGTATTAACCATTTTCATGCAATTAAATATTGAGATTAAAACACCATGAACATAATATGTAAGAACCTATATGAAATATCATTTGTCTAAGTAAACTTTACTTGTTGCACTAATCATAGTTGTTTTGAATATCATACACCAAGTCATGTTTAAGTATTTCAATTCCTGACTCCGATAAGCATGGATCGTGCTAGTGTGGGAGACAAACAAATAATACCAGGGATATGAGTTGTTAATGGTTAACCCTGGTGTCCTGTGTAAATATCAGCCAATTTGGTTTCACAAACTTCAAGAATAAGGATGTGCCCATTATACAACATTTATAGTCTTAGCGAGAAACAACTATTGCTTCATGAAATTTAAACACTAAACAATGCGGTTATCTTAACATAAGTACATCCACATAAACAAAAAGTTGTCTCAACTTTTAACCACATGATCAAATGACTCCCTCATTTTAAATTAGTTGTCTCAACTTTTTTAGATACACATATATCTACACATTAAAAAGTGTCTAAATATATGTATATCTAAATAAAGTTGGGACAACTAATTTGGGATGGGAGAGAGTATAGGAGAAAAAGTGGTCCATGTAGGAGAAGATGAATTTGATTCTTTTTTGTAGAGTATGCACCGCCTCTAGCTATAGGTTGTTCTTGTTCCCCATGAATCCACCTGAACCGCTTTGTCCTTTTCTTGGAACTAAAAACAAAAACTATCGGTCACTATTGAGTAACCAAATTCACCCAAGGAGGAAGTGTGGGAGTAAAAGTGAACGATGAGGTCGGTCACTATTTTCAGACTCTCAAAGGGCTACGGCAGGGGGACCCCCTTTCACCCATGCTCTTCAACATTATTGCTGACATGCTTGCCATCATCATCAATAGAGCCAAAAACGATGGCCAAGTCGGAGGTCTAATCCCTCACCTTGTAGAAGGAGGGGTTTCTATACTCCAATATGCAGATGACACTATCCTTTTCATGGAGCATGACCTGGACAAAGCGGTGAATATGAAGCTTATTCTTTGTCTATTTTTCACAACTATCAGGCCTCAAGATCAACTTCCATAAAAGCGAACTTTTCTGCTTCGGGAAAGCGAAAGACCACCAAAACGACTACAGGGAAATCTTCGGATGCGCAATAGGTGCACTTCCATTCAAGTACCTTGGTATTCCTATCCACTTTAGAAAATTGCTCATCAAAGAATGGAAAGTCATCGAAGATAGATTCGAAAAGAAACTTGCTTCTTGGATAGGCAAAATTCTTTCGTATGGCGATAGGCTAATCCTTATAAATTATGTCCTCACTAGCCTGCCAATGTTCCTTCTATCCTTCTTTCAAATACCCATAGGGGTAAGGAAGAGATTGGATTTTTATCGTTCCCGCTTCTTCTGGCAATGCGACCAGAACAAAAAGAAATACAGGCTATCAAAATGGAACATGATATGTCGACCAAAAGACCAAGGCGGTCTGGGAATTGAAGTGCTGGACATCAAAAATAATTGCCTCTTGAGCAAATGGCTGTTCAAGATTATTAATGAAGAAGGGATGTGGCAAGAACTGATTTGCAACAAGTACCTTAAAAACAAAACCTTAGCGGAGGTACAAGCCAAACCCACGGACTCCCCTTTTTGGAAAGGGCTTATGAACCAGAAAGATGTTTTTTTCAAATATGGTTCATTCCGTGTCGGTGATGGCGAGGGAACCCGCTTTTGGGAGGACACCTGGAATGGCGATGCGCCATTAGCCTCTCAGTTCCCTAACTTGTATGCCATTGTCAACCACAAAAATGTCAGCGTGGCAAGCACCCTCAGCGAAAATGGCTTGAACATCTCATTTAGGAGAAATTTAGCCGGCGACAAATGGGTGTCCTGGCTCAAGCTAGTTGAGAGTCTAATGGACATTCAGCTCACAGACGAAAAAGACACCTTCATCTGGAAGCTAACTGACTCCGGCCAGTTCTCGGTGAAATCTCTTTACACTGAACTTCTAAACGGAAACACAATCTTTCTTAGGAAATATCTGTGGAAAATCAAAGTTCCACTAAAGATTAGAATCTTCATGTGGTTTCTAAACAGAAAAGAGAACCTAACTAAGGACAACCTGGCCAAAAGAAATTGGAATGGATGTAGAAAATGTGCTTTCTGCGATGAGGAAGAGACCATAGAGCACCTCTTCCTCAAATGCAAATTCGCCACCCTGATATGGAGAGTTGTTCATTTCACCTTCAATATGCCACCCCCTAGTAATATAAAAAATATGTTTGGAAACTGGCTGAAGGGGATAGATAAATCTGCCAAGGCACGAATTAGAATTGGTGTCTGTGCTTTGGTTTGGGCAATGTGGAATTGCCGGAATGATATTATATTTAACAATGCAAATTGTTCTCCTTTTATGCAGGTTATCAACAAGACTTCGCACTGGATCACCACCTGGGCGCTCCTCCTTCCAGAAGACCAGCGGGGATATATGGATTCTGGATGCACACGACTGATGGCGGTCGTTCAGGCTATCTTCAGCCAGGGTGGTTGGCGGCATTCTAATAGAATTGGGAATGTTTAGCGAAGCCCTGTATTCCATTTTTAGATGGCTTGTAGCAGAGTCGTCGTTGGCCGATGACTAGCTGTTACCCTTCCTGTATTGCTTGTCACTTGTAAAACTTCTTAAACGTTTCTTAATAAAGCGGCCGTGTGCATCGATTGATGCAAAGGCCGGGACACCCCATTTCTAAAAAAAACAAAAACAAAAACTATCAGCACGACCCTCACAGAACTCTAGTAACTTCTACGAAAACCACATACAACATATGGAATTAAATTTCTACATATAATATGTACCGTTCAAGCCATCTTGTCTAACTAATTTTATGAGAGAACATGCGTAGCCATCTAGTACACTTAGTTATACATCTATGCAAACATTTCAAGTTAGAGTTAACTAAAACCTGCACAAAATTAAATTATGTCAAAAGTAAGAAAAATTGGTGTATCTCTCGAGAAAACACGGCTTAACTTGTTAACATCAATATGAAGATCTACATCTATTTACCAACTTGTTTGACATTTTAGAAAAAATGTTGATAAGGAAAATTTCCATGCTTAGAAATGCATCCACCAACTATCATTCACTTCGAAGATGGCTAAAAGTCCATTTGTTGCCACATATTAAAAAATTTATTTCACCTTATGTACATAGAGTGTCAAGCTGAAGTCATTGGGCATGGGCGGTGACCAAATTAAGCTCAGACTAGGTAAAGAATGGCAACTAAGGAGTATCTAAGTAAGCCCATCAAACTTAGCCCCATTTTGTCGTCGGCCCATGTTGGGGATGTCGTGCAGTTCCCACGTGAGCACATTGGCGGTGGTGTCCACCGCCAGAAGGAGAGTGCAAAATAAATGTTGACGGTGTGGTGGTGAAGATGAAGAATCAAGAAGCAGTGGGAGCGGTTTGTCGCTCTCAAGATGGTAGCTACCTTGGTGCATCGGCTGTTACTTTTGAAGGAGTTACAGTCCAAGGGTGTTTGGAGGCTATGGCGTCTGGGGAGGCAATTGCCCTTGCCGCTGATTTGCTTTGTAAGTAAGATTACGGTGGTCTCGGACTGCATGGACGTAGTGAAGGGCCTGCATGCACTAGTAGAAATATGAGTATTAGCACCGGTTTGTAAGTCCCATTTACACCGGTTTTGCAACCGGTGCAAAGCATCCGGCACTAAAGCCTCATTCTTTAGCACCGGTTGTACTACGAACCGGTGTTAAAGGGGTTCCACGTGGCCTGCGCAGCTGAAGGACCTTTTAGCACCGGTTTGAGACACGAACCGGTGCTAAAGGTCCGGACGAATTTCTGGTATAAATTTTGAAAAAAAATAAAAAAAAAATTGAAATTATTTTTCAGAATTTCTCAGTCTTTGGATATTTGAATTGTTTGACAGTTTCCACTCTAATCTCTAATCACCCCTATTCTCATGTCAAAGTATATACTAGTGGTCTCACTTCCCGATCGGTCACCCATCCTCACACTGCTCCACCCTTAGCACGCTTAATTTCTCTATTCTTTATCTACTAGCTTCTAAGACTGCGCTCGCGACTTCTTGATAATACTGTGTTGTGAATTCTATTGACCCATACACTTTGATAACATATGATTTTACTTTTTTGAATTCCAAATAATTTAAAAATAAGCAACAATGATTAATTATTAATAAGCATCAATGATTTCCAAATAATCTTTGTGTATAATTTAATTATTAATTTTAAAACTCAAAATATTCAAAAAAATCAAAAAAACTTAAAAAATTCCAAAATAATATAAAAACTTCAAAATAACTAAAAAGTAGAAGAAATAATAAAATAAATTTCAAAAAAAACAAATTTTTAATTTTTTTTTGACAAAATCTAAAATCTTCCTGCTTTCATATTTCCCGTTGAAATCGGATGTAACTTTTTGCGTAGATGGTTTTTCATATATTATATGTTTTTTTTCGAGTCCGTACGCAATAGTTATTGCCGATTTAATTTGGAATAACCTTTTTGTTCAAAATATATCAAAATTCAAAATTTCAAATTTTCCATAAAAGTTGCTTGCGTGAGGTACATGCATGTCAAAGGATTTTGAAATTTGAAGTTTTTATCATTTTCGTTTATTTTTTTAGACTTTTTTTCTGCGCGGGGTAGGCACGAGAGGAAAAAATGGGTGTCAACCCTTTAGCACCGGTTCGTGGCTCGAACCGGTGCTAAAGGTACCCCTTTTGCACCGGTTCGTGCCACGAACCGGTGCTAAAGGTCACTACCTTTTAGCACCGGTTTGAGCCACGAACCGGTGCAAAAGGGGGGACCTTTAGCACCGGTTTGAGTCACAAACCGGTGCTAAAGAGTTAGCGCCTGCACGCAACCACTTTAGTACCAGTTTGTGGCTCAAACCGGTGCTAAAGATCTCTTAAGAACCGGTGCTAATGCCCTGGCCTTACGAACCGGTGTTAATGCCCCTTTTAGTCTGGGTTCGTAAGACAACCGGTGCTAAAGCTCCGGACAGCTTCAAACGAAAGCCCTTTTTTCTACTAGTGATGGAAGGCACACATGGGTACATACAGCCATATCCTGATTGAGATCAAGGAGACTGCTCTTCACCGGGGTGGAATAAGCTTCCGCCATGAAGAACGAAGATCAAACACTGAAGCCCGCCACCTCCTGGCGCCGGTATGCGTCGTCACTACCGCCTGGCCGCCATGTGTGGCTGGATGTTAGACCAGAAGGTTTAGATTTTCCTGTAAACGTTTTAGATCACAATGAATGAATAAAGTGGTCGAACTCTAAAAAAACGTGAGCACCTTGGTGAAGACGGGGTTGCGTGCAAGATGTCATAACCTTGGGTCGGAGTGAGCATTGCCCGCTGCCAATACATTGTTATGTGGATGTCACGTGGTGCGTGGCGACAGGGTCATGCCTTCGGCGGCCACGATCTCCCACTTGGAGCCAGTGGTGGACACAAAAAACAATTAGAGGCGAGACACACTTCTAAAAAATTTCACTCCCCAATTGAGATTAAAATTTGCTCAAATTAGAGTTAGAAATTTGTTTTCTCAAATTTTAAGATGGGCCACGGTTCACTAGACGTACCCCTGTGCTGTCACTGCCATAGGAAAAGGTGTAGAACGCCGTTGACGTGAGCAGTGCCACCGCGCTTCCAGTTAACATGTAGGACTAATTTGCGCCTAAGGGACAAGTTGTAAGACCCCGGGTGTAATTCGCTATTTCCGCTTCCCTGTGTCAAATGCCAATGCCGGTGCCGACGATACATGTCCCTAGTGTGAGGCAGTGAGGAGCTGCACGTGACAAACAACCGAACATGGCGAGGCCACACAACATATGAAGTTGCACAAGTCTAGGTCAACCCATGTTGAACCAAATTGTGGTGAGAAATGAGAAGGCTATATAATTGGCAAAAGCTCCCCTGAATTATTACCTCGAGAAAAGAATGTCCAAATGCCCGCAAAGAATTTGATGACATGTTTCCGCCGCGTTCCGCCTCCCCATCTCGCTTGTTAATGGCGGTACCGACAATGCCGAAGTCCCCAACGCGAAGTAGGTGTTGACCATGGGACCATGCGCCTCCACCGGCCGGCACCATCTTGTTGTCATCGGCCGGCCCGGAGATGCTCCATTGCTCCTTTGCCATACCACATCTCACACACAGCCCTCGGTGTGGCGCGTCGAGCTTGCTTGCTTAGCAGGGAAGCATGGTGGACATGGATTGAGTGACTTTGCCTATGTGAGTGCCCTCCGATCAAGATTCAGATCCAAATTCTGAACTTGACACTAGAACCATAAAAAAAATCAACAACTCATCTGTGAAAATTTAATTTTGTTATTTATTGTTTATGGCCAAATAGACATTTATGTTTTTGAAAAAAAGCAGTTACATCATAAACTCTTAATTTCAAATAGAACCAAACTCTCTCAGAAAAATATAATGAAACATTACTATATGGTTAAACACAATTTCAGAAACGACGGCAACCAGAATGACTGACTATCTGCACGCCGCGGGGTGGGCATTGACAGGGAGGAGGCGATCAGATGCGAATGCAATTTCTTACCGCAACGGTGAGAGTATAGAGTTGTCGAAGTTTGCATCCATGGCACGAGAGGACGAGAGGTCGCCCATAGCTCGGAGGAAGAGACATGGCAACAAAATTTGGTTAAGAATAGTGAGGTTCATAGTTTCATGACTCTTACAGCCAGAGTCGGCAGCAATTTAATCATGCAGCACGGACCAAAATATATCATGCTACAAATTATCGATCGTGACAGTTCAGTTTAGTGTTGACTGAAGTTTGTGCACATTTGCTGAACGTCGTGTACGAGGAGTAGCTAGCTCCTCTAGATTCTAGAAGATTCTACCTTTGCGCCATCATCCAGGCGCATCCACCCCGGAGCCGTACCATCAACCAGGTCTGCGCCGGCCTCCTCTACTCCCTACTTGAGCGCATCCAGCGCGCGCGTCCCCGGCGCATTCTACCTGCCCCCACCTCCGCCGCCCACCATCGAGCTGGCGCACACCAGCCTCCTGCATGCCGCGCTCTGGCGCATCCGACGCGTGATTCCGTGGTGCCTTCTCCACCATGCCGACCGCGACGAGGGCGTGGAGGACGGCGTCCTGTACCTCCTGGCGCGCCTCGCCGTAGGGCGGATTCCTACGCTGGAGCCGGTCGTCGACAAGTGATTACCGGATGTTCCATCTATTTTCTGTAGTTCTTGATTGTACATGTTACACGAATCTGTATTTTTGGATGCGACATATTTCTTTCTTTCTACCGGTTCTTGAAATGCAATTTCAATGGATTGAGGAGACGCCTAGAATGATATACTCCACTTTACAGACTCCGTTGAGCCTAGGATGTACCTTAACTCGATGACGTTCCTGCAACTAGCAATTACCACCTTGCCCTCCCTACATATATTCTTTATACAAAACATTTATACTTTATCATAATTTACATTTATCTAAAATACCATGGTAACTAGTATTCTTAATGGCATAACAATGTTGTTATTTATTGTTATGTTATTTGTTATATGAATCTAGTATCTATCATTAAAAATGCGCTTTCTTCTAAGAATTTTGTTGTAATCTATAACAAATGTGTGATGGCTCTTCATTTATGAGTTATTGTCCTTAAAAACTTCTTTAAAGCCAATCTCGGTAAACATGAGAAAAAAATATACATAATTGTACTCATCTGTGGAGTCATTCGTACTTGTATTTGTGTATGTGTGGTTGGGTATATTTTAAGTATGATTAAGAATCTCCGTAGGCATATTTAAAACTTATTATCAAAGAAATATCTTCATAATGTTTTCTCGTGTATGATTAGGTGTAAGAAAATGTCAATTTACAATATATATGGTGTTTATGAGGATCTTGTGATCAAAACATTGTCTTATGATGAGTGCATCAATTTGGAGGCCGAGCTCCATGGAGCTCGGTTTTTCAAACTTCAAAAAATTCAATTTTGGACTTTGAAAAATTTCAAAAAAATACCAGAGTGTAGTCTATTATTTGTTCTAGTTGTGTGTGAATTTGTATTATGAAATACCTTGTATTATTTCCTAAAAAAAAATAACAGAATTTCAGATGTGGGAACACATTTTTCAGATTTGGGAACATGTTCCAAAATTTATTCAAATTGTATTTTTACTGATCCTACAATACAAGGTATTTCATAATAAAAATTTACACGATCGTAGTATGCATAGTTGGCTACATCTACATATTTTCTTTAGAATTTTTTGAAACTTTAAAATACCATTTAAAAAAATCAAAAAGGGCTGCATGGTGCCCGGGTGCCAAAATGATATATATATATATATATATATATATATATATATATATATATATATATATATAAAGCTAGTAGAGGGTTATAACTAGTTGGAAACACTAGTGTACTCTATATTCGGAGTTATCAATTGTACTAGTCAATGATGAATATGAAAATGCCATGGGTTATACTTCCTAGGATCAGTTTAACAGGTACACATGTAGTTTAAGAAAATATTTGACCATTAATTTTGGTTAGTAAAATGTGTATTTCACAAAAAATGCCATTGAAAAGTTCTTTTCAAGATGAATTCGATGGTATATTTTTTATAAAATATTATAGATATTTTATTGATCAAAATTGATGGTCAAAGTGGTTCTTAAATTGTGTACGTGCTTGTTAATCTTTTTTTGACACAAATACAGCGGGGAAGACCCCCACTGTGTCCTTTTTCATTTATGAAAGGGTGAATAATTACATCAGATGGATGGTGGATGATGTTCTAAAAAATTACAAGGTATCTAACTAGTCTTGCATACCCTCCTTCAGGCTGGGTTTAGCTCTATGCCTTATAGAACAGAATGAGGATTTAAGGTGCGAAAAACATTGATCAAGATCCCTCTGACCTCCATCAAAGATAATACCATTTCTTTGATATCATATACTCCAGCATCCCGAGATCATGGCTTCCTTGAAGAATGTGTTGTTGGATCTATCTCTGGCACCCGCAATCATCTCAATAGTGTTGAGATCAACATTCCATTCCTCTCTAATCTTTCACCAAAATTATTGGCTAAAATCACATGAGAAAAATAAGTGGACAATGTGCAGGGAGAGCAACAAATATATGAAACTGGTCCTACTCCTACAAGTCTCATAAATAAAACTTGGTATTGACCACTTCCATGCATTTAAATATTAAAATTAATTCTCCATGAACATAGAATATAAGAAACCTATATAAACATCCTTTAGCAAAACATGTAAGGAATTCATAATAAACACTATAAAAACATATGACTACGCCTCGCGCTATTTTTTTAGACTTGATAAGACAAAAGTATTTTAAATGTTTTTTACCTGACTGGGATTTTTGGCGGCTAAGGGGGATAGATTTATATGCGCTCACACAAAGTCCATAGTGGAAAAATGGCGCCGTAATAGCTTGTCGGCAAGACCATAGATTTGTAATGACGTGGCGGATTGAGGGCGGCATACATATTAGTGTGTCATGGATTGCATGCGACGTCTCCAATGGGTCTCACGCACCTCGTGTTAACGGTGGTGTAGTCAATTCAAAATTGTGTAGTCAAAGATTTGTATTTATACAAATTTTATATTATTTGTTATGATTTTTGATTGTGTAGTTTCACTCACCAATGCGCCTTTGCTTCCTTATTATTAATTATCCCATAATCATCTTCTGAATCGAGAGACTCCTGAAGTCCGAGCGGTAGCCAATAGGAGTGCATGCTTGTTAGGTTGTGTTTGGTTCAGTGGCTATTCCTCGAATGGTTATGGGTAGTCATCTTTTAGATGGTTAGCACTTGTTTGATTAGTGGTGTGGGATGGTTAAGGGTAGCCAATGTTCCCACAAAAACTAGTTAAAGCCCAAGACGAGAAAAGTGGTGGTTAAGATCAACCACGTGTGGACAAGCAGCTATAATCACCCGCGAGGTGTTTTATAAACGGTCACCTTCCTTGGTAAACAAAAACGCGCGCGAACCACGGCCACAAAATTCGCGGAAGACAAACGACCAGCTACAACCAGACCAAGGTAATTTCGCACCCTCCCGTGTCTTCTCCGTCTATACTGTTTTATTCATGGCAGCGGGCGAACTGCAAGGCGCGCGGCTGCTGACGGCAAGACGTGCGCGGCGGCTGGCGTGTATGTAACTCATTTTTAAACAAAATTCTTATTAGTCATACCGCCCTAGACATAACAAAAGGCACATATTTAGAGGCATTCTCACCATTATTGTAACTAGCCATCCTTCATCCCCCAATCCAAACACAAATATGGCTATGGTTAATCACTTTTCCAACGAAACTTAACCAAACTGAAAAAGTAGTTAACCCTAACCACGTTGTCAGACTACCTTTTCATACCCACAAACCAACCACATCCTTAATGGGGCCAGGGCCGCGCTGGTGCGCACGGGTCACATGAGTCAGCAGGAGTAAGTTAAACTAAGTTACATCAAATTACAAATACATATTCTTTGTCTTTTTATATAGACTACAAATATACATATTTGTGTTTCAAATTTCATACACATATAGTACCGAGCATTGTACATGCAAATTCTTTTTTGAATTTTTTTAACTCGGAAAATACTATTTTAAAAAATACATTGACTTTTTCTGCAGGTCCACCTTCTCACATAGGCACCGTTCAGGTCTTAGGTTCGAAAAATCCCCTCTTTCCGCAGCTCTACTTCTCTCCAGATATCATAGTCTGGACCGAAGGTCCAGTGAACCGAACATCACGTCCCTTCGTGATGTATTGGAGATATGTGTTGTAGTGGTGGCGGAGCCGCGCTGACACCGAATCTGGCAGGACTAAGTTACAGTTAAGTTATAAACTTTGAAACTTACTCGTGTACAATACATATTTTTATCTTTTTTTATGCAGACCACAATTACACATATTTAAGTTTCAAATTTTGTACATATGTAGATATTCCCACTGTCTACATGCATTTTTTTCAGAATCTTTTGAACGAAAAAATATATTGACTTTTCACTACAGGACCACCTCCTCACATGTGTGTCTTCTTATTGGCCAGCATATTGCGGTTTAATGGAACATCGGTTCCAAAACTTCCTCCCCACTTCTCTTGGTCCTCCTCCAACAGCTGTCTCACAATCGTGGTGGCGTATGCTGTACACTTGTTGGTTTGTAATCACATAAAACCTCCACAGATCAGAATGGCACATAATTTAGACCTATAATCGTTCGCTGCTCCGCAGGCCAACTGAAACCGGCTGCTCGCCATGTGCTTTCAACGGAATGATTTACGTTGTATGTGCTCCGACATAGCTCCGAAAACCAGAATGCTCATTGTTCCAAAAAATGATTACCTGCTAATCTGCTGCCTGGGTGGAGTCTTCGTGGATGGGCCATGATCCTCTGGTTTTCACAAGCATGAAACTGAACATGTTCACCGTTTTGAACTGCCATGGACAGGGTCACATGGCGTGACCTGATAATTATAGATTTTCTCTAACAGCATGATAGCTAAGCAAGGTACAGTCATATCTTGAAGGGTCGGATCTAAAACTAAAACACACTGGTTCGATTTCTGGACGTCGCCAGAGTTTCACTGAACCATGGGGCTGAGGATACGCTCATGCCTCGGACAGAAACAGATGGCCGGAATCGCTCACGGGGCTGAGACGCGGTGAGGGAAGCTGAGCAGGAACGGACACGGCAGCGGCGATGGTGGCGGGCTGGCGGCGAGCCGTCGCCTGACTGGGAGCCGCAGCGGAAACCAAAACAATATGAGAAATAGAGGGACGTGAATTGATCAATTTCCGCTCCTTCCTTTCCAAAGGATATCGTTTCCCTTTTTCTTCGTCCCGAAATTAATGGAAATAATACACACAAAAGGAAAGAGCAGAAGATTTTCCTACGGCGGCCATGTTATAATGAACCCTAGCGTGGGGAAGCAAACCCAGACGCCGTCGAACGGGAAGGAACCACGCACGAACACTACATAAGCCGGGATTTGATCGAAATCAATCAACCTCCGTAGCCGATCGATCGTTTCTTCACCCCCACGCTTCAGGTATGCATCCAAACAGCCTCGGCTATGTCGATCTGGGTTTGTTTTGATCTCGCTCGAGATCCGTACATCGATTTAGATCGATATAGCTGCCGGTTTCGAGCTTCATGCATCCAAACAGCCTCGGCTATATCGATCTGGTTTGTTTTGATCTCGATCGAGATCCGTACATCGATTTAGATCGATAGAGCTGCCGGTTCTAGCTTCGTGCATCCATGCCTCATCTTGGTTACTTGTCTTGGTTAGCGATTGCTAGTTAGATTCTCGGCTCTAACATGGACTGTGCATGCTGCGTTGGGTTAGTTACTTGGTACGCATGTGGAGCATATATTATATCTAATCTACTTGTTCCAAATCTGTCTCATAATCACGCGACAAATAAGTTATTTGTTCAACTTGATTTCTCCATTGCCTTTTTTTGTTGACACCATGTTCTTCAGCTGCAGGATCTATGGCTGGGAACATCTTCACTTCGGGCAAGAAGGGTCAAGACGACGGGCTTGCCATGCCAGGAGGGATCGGTGGCAGGAAAGGCAAACACACCCATGAAGGAGACGGCAGCCGCGGTAGCGATGGCGGCCGAGGCGGTTTCAGCGGGAACGGTGGGCACGACTGGAAAGATGGTGACGGTGCGCGAGGCGGCCATGGCGGGAAAGGTGGCACTGGTGGCGGTGGCATTGTTGGCACCGTCATAGCCACCATCATTGGACCATGTTTCACACCACGAAGACGCATCCAGGGCGGCAATGAGATCCAGGTGGCGATAAAGCGAATGCACAAGGAGTCCGAGGATGCGATCAATGGCATAATAAATAAGTATGAGGCAAAGATCAAGGCCATGATAGGGAAGCACGAGGCGGATATCAAGCGTATGGAGGAGTACACGGTGCCGATGAATGACATACTAGAGGAGCACGAGATGGCAATGGAGGGTGTGTTGGAGCAGTACGAGGTGGCGATCGACAAAATGCTGAAGGAGTACGGGGCTGCTATCAAAAACATGCAGGAAGAATACGAGGCGACAATCAAGAGCATGCAAGAGGTGTACGAGGCGATCAAGAGCATGTCGCGGAAGTAGTAGTCAGTTTGTTCAATCCATATTCATGTCAATTTCAATAAGAACACGAAGTTTTATCAATGTACTCCCTCCAGATTAATGAATAAGATGTGCATGCTTTTCAAGGTTTATCTTCAACCAATAATTAAATATGTGTATAATAGTGATACCTAATATAGAATTAGTATCGATCGTTAAAGAATATTTTTTCAATAGGAACCTCACAATATTATTTATGCATTGTATAATTGAGATACCCTTACTCAATTCTCCGTAGTCACCAAGCTCCGAGGCTCGGCGTTGGTCATCGCCCTGCTTCTTGGCTCGCACACTCGTGGGTGGCAGTCCAGAAGCGGCACGCGAACGAGCTGAGCCCGGAGCGGGAAGGGTGGCCGCGGGCGGTGATGTCAAACGGCGGCTCTGCCTTGTGACCCATGAGCAGGACCCGTGGCAACCAGAGCAGTGCGCACCATCAGGCTACGGAGCAGAGGCGGCCATGACTGGCTGGGCTCAATGGCGGATCCATGTGTTAACAGTGTAGTTAATTGACTACACAGCTTTTTGAATACATAGGTAGAAATTATATAGAAAATTATAAAAAATTAATATAAATACATATATTTAACTACACAACTTTAGATTGACTACACAAGCTTAATATCCTGGCTCCGCCACTGGCTGGGCCGATGATTGCTTGAGCATTCCGGAACCATGCTTGCATGGGGTGACCCTCTCCGCCTCACGAGTTGTCATTCTGTCTTGCACGTTTTCTGGACCATGCTTGCAACGCCGTTGAAAAAATTAAAATGCTTGCAACGCACACTGTTTTCTTTGGCTAGATTGGTTGAAGATGGGTAAACTTCAAAACGCGATGGATTCTCCATCCTTGGATTTCAAAACTACTATTTTGCTAGATTGGTAAACTTCAAAAAGTTGCCAGCTGTTTTCTTCGCTGACACATGGCGATTTCTAATTGATTCCCTGGCAACTCTCTGAAAGCCGCGTTGCGACGCACCAGCGGGAATGTGAGCGCGCAAGTGGTATCCATGTTCTATGACTTCCACTTATCTTGACATGGTAGAAGAAAGCTATATTGTCTAGCTCTCGCGATCAATGTTTGCATGTATTATGTATGCCTACGCGAAATGCATATTTGCGTAGAAAGCATGCTAGTGAAAGATGACTCCTAATCTATTACAACAAAGAAAAACTTGTTGCTGCTAAGAGTTCATTTCTTTATAAAAAGAACGTGTACACCCTCAACCCATAATTCAATATTCTTTTTTTTTTGAGGAATGACGGGGGGGATTGCTCCCCACCGCTTATTGCTTCATTACTCAAGGGGGTCTGGCAGCCAGTTCATTACACAGATCAAAGAGGGGGGGTCGGGGAGATTGAAAAAGAAAAACAAAGGGCGATCAAGATTACAGCATGCGTGAAATCATAAAGGAACGGAGGGAGTCTACGGCAGCGCGGTCACCAACTTTGAACCGCCACCGCCATATCGCAAGATCATCACAGCAACGAGCAAGAACGTCGCGGGGGACCGAGGTGATGTTGTTGAACACCATGTTATTGCGAGCCTTCCAGAGGGCCCATAGGATGGCGGCCACGCCCGCATGCCAAACGTGGGCGGGAACAGCAACAGGGGGTGGCAGGCACCAAACAGAGAAAACCCCGTTGGGGGTGAGGACGCCCAGACGCGCCCAGACCGCCGCGGCGAGGCAGCAGTCGAAAAACAGATGCCGCCCGGTCTCCTCAAGGGTGCATGCAGCGCAAATGGCCGACGGGGCACAATTCTTGAAGAAGAGGTTGGCCCTAGTACTCAGCCTGTCGATGTCAGCAAGGTAGCTGAAGATCTTCAGCTTGGCTGGGAGACACAAGGCCCAAGCAGTGGTCGCGGACGCGTCAATCGGGTGCACGGGCGCCAAGGCGCGGTAGGCCTCCCGAGAGGAGAAGGCAGGGGAGGACGGAGAGTCGATGCAGCGTCTGTCCCAGCCCTCCCAAAGAACCGTAGAGTCGATGATGCCGCAGACGGAGATGAGCTCGGAGGCGGCAGCAGTGGTGAGCCTGGGCTGCAGCGCCATGCCCGAGCTAACCACCGAGGCCACAGTAGCATTAGGCCTCAAGCAGTGCGAGAGAAGCGCCGGGAACCGGGTGGCCAAGCACCCACCGGGGGTCCAGCAGTCGTGCCAGAAGGAGGTGGAGGCACCATTCACCACGGTACACCTGGTGATAGACCTGTACAGAGGAAGACAAGCCGAAACAATCTTCTCCAAGAAGGATGGAGAGGAGGTGAGGTCGCCGAGGTCACGAGCAGAGTTGCGGAAGAACCAATCTTTCCACGGAAGGCCGTCGGGTTGATGTAGTTTGTGGACGAAGTTGAGCAGCAGGCACCTGTTCTGCCGGTGGAGATCCCGAATGCCGAAACCCCCCTCCTGTTTAGACAGCAAAACCTTATCCCAAGCAATTAGGCAACGAGCACCCGAGCAAGAATCCTTGCCCGTCCAAAAGAAAGCACGATGCCTTTTATCAATACTCTCAATAACACCACGCGGAAGCAAATACGAACACATGAAGTAAGTAGCGAGGTTATTAAGCACTGCATTACAAAGAACTAAACGACCTCCCGAGGAAAGGAGCAGGGCTTTCCACCCCGAAAGCCTACGGTCGAAAGAGAGAAGGAGCGGGGCATAAGCCGAGGCTGGAAGTTTCGTAGGGGAGAGGGGGAGACCCAGGTAGGGCTGCGGAAACGAGGAGATGGGACACCCGAGGACGGATGCCATGGACTGGGCATTAGCAGGAGAAACATGCATGGGGATGAAGCAAGATTTGTGGAAGTTAATCGAAAGACCCGTAGAGGTGGCAAAATCATCGAGGACCCTCTTCAGGTGACAGACCGCAGAGGCGTCGGCCTGACAGAGGATGAGAGTGTCGTCAGCGTACTGGAGCACGGGACAAGGCAGATCGGCGGCGAGAGGGTGGCGCATAAGACCGTCCACCCAAGCTTTGTAGATCATGAGCTGGAGCACATCAGCCACAATGATAAAGAGGTAAGGGGAAAGAGGGTCACCTTGCCGCAGACCGTTACGGCAGCGGATCCAATCGCCCGGAACGCCATTGAGGAGCACAGCGGTGTGCCCAGAGGAGAGGATGGCATCCATCCAAGCGCACCAGCGCTCGTCGAACCCCCTGGCGCGGAGGATGTCAAGAAGACTCGTCCAATTAACCGAGTCGAAGGCTTTCTTGAAATCGATTTTGAAGACAACCGTCGGAGCTTTTTTGAGATGGCAGCAACGAAGGAGGTCAGCCGTGTAGACAATGTTTTCGGAGATGCGTCTCCCAGAGAGGAAACCCGTCTGGTCGGCATCGACGAGCGAGTGAATGGAGGCCTGCAAGCGAGTAGTAAGGACTTTCGTGATCGCCTTCATGATGCAGTTTTGAAGAGAGATCGGACGGAACTGGGACGGGTGGTTGGCAGAGTCAGTTTTTGGAAGAAGGACGAGGAAGGCCCGATTAATACGGGTAAGATCCAGGGAACCCCAGTAGAAGGAGGAAAAAACCTCATAAACATTCGGGGAAACAAGGTCCCAGAAAGTGGAGAAAAACGCTGGACCAAAGCCGTCCGGCCCAGGGCTAGAGCGTTTGTTCATGAACACAAAGGCGCGTCGGATTTCCTCGTGGGAGAAAGGGGCGCTAAGGCTATAGGGCAGGGGGGCAAGGTAGGGATAGAGCTCAGAGAGGTTGACACGCCAGGAGCACGGCGAGACGGAACCTAAGAGCCCGGAGAAGAAATGCTTGAGGATGCCGGCTTTATCCTCATGGGAGGAGCTGGGAATGTCATCCACAACCAGACAGGGGATGGAGTTACGGCGAAGGCGGCAGGTAGCGGAGGCATGAAAAAACTTCGTGTTTTCATCCCCCTCCAAGGCAAACTTGACTTTGGCACGCATTCTCCAATAGATGGAGTGTTCCTTAATGGAGAGGTGCAGAGCATCCATAACGAGGGAGCGAAGATAGTTCTCAGCGCGCGAGAGCGGGCGAGACTCCTCCAACAGATCCAAAAGGTTGATGAGCAGGCGGCAATCGTTCTCTCTCTGGGCATGGGGAGGGCAAGATCTAGACCACTTCTTACACGAGGTTCTGCAGGATCGCAGGCGAGCCACCAGCAGAGTGGTGGGATCATCATGGGTGATAGAGGTCAAGGCGTGCTGAATGGAGGAGCGGAACCTAGCGTGAAGGGCCCAAGAGGGCTCATAGCGAAAAAGGCTCGCCGAGGGATACAGGTTGAAATGGAAGCAAGCAGGGGCACGTGATCTGAGGTATCGCGAGTAACCGAGGCAAGGGTAGAAGAAGGGAAACGCAGGTTCCAGGCATGGTTGATGAAAACCCTGTCAAGACGAACGAGAGTAGGGACATCTCTGCGGTTAGACCAGGTAAACAGTCTGTCCCGCAGGGGAAGCTCAATAAGGGCCAGGTCATTGATACAGTCGTTGAACAGGCTGGCATCAGTCATAGAGAAATTTGCATTGTTACGATCCCCCGGGTCACGAGTAAGATTAAAGTCGCCAGAAATGATCCAAGGGACGAGGTCACTCGGATCGTGGGAAGCAAGGTCTTGAAGGAAAACGACTTTTTCGGCCCGCTCGCACGGGGCATAAACGTTCGTAAAGCGAAGAGTGGAACCATCAACATTGAAGGATAAATCGGTAGAGAGGATGTGTCGAGAGCTGGAGGAGTCGGAGATGCTAAAAATGTTCTTGTCCCAGGCAGAAACTAGGCCACCAGAAGTCCCAGCAGCGGCAACAGACTCGAAGGAATGGAGGCTAGGGGGGAGGAAGCGGGCCAATTTGGCAAGCTGGATTGGGCCCAGCTTGGATTCCTGAAGGGCGACCAGACTAGGCCGGGCGGCAGAGATGTCAGCGCAGACCCGATCACACTTGTCGTCGTCACCAAGACCACGAACGTTCCACGACATGATTAAGAACGTGAGATTACTCATAGTCAACAGCTAAAGCGCCAGGAGACAAAAAGTAAAAGGAGCCAGCTTGGATTATGTGGGGGCAAACAGCCATTACATGATTGATTGGAAAGAAATAAACGAAAAAAAGGGGCGGAACTCCATGGGAGCTAGTCCAGCTGCTCAAACTAAGATAGCAGGGGGGGGGCGAGGACGGCCTCGGTCACAACCGAGAGCATCATCCAGAACCGGCGGGCACCGTCTCAGCATCAACCACGGCATCCGGGTCGACGCCGCAGGCCGCAGCAAGCGCCCTGAGACGCGGCAGGGGGATAGGATCGGGGATGTCGTCGTCGAAGCCAGCAGCACGCGCAGCAGCCTGGAGACGAGGGGAACCACCGGAGATGTCAAAGCGAGAGGCCTTGGCAGCCTTCGCCTTCGACAGCATGGTCACGAAGTTCGCGGGCTCCTTGGAGGCTAGACGGGAGCTGCGACGTGCCTTGAAGGCAGAGTTGACAGCCCGCTTGCGGCGGACGCGCTGCTTCCTAGCAGCGTCCTCGTGCTCATCCCCAGAGGCAGGGAAAGCAAGCACGGCCGCAGCGTTGCCGACCGGGGCAGCCGAGGCGGGGAAGGCAGCAACGTCGTCGTCCTCAGGCACGAGCGGGGTAGCAGGGGTCCCGAGCGTGTCGTACCACTGCAGCAAAAGGGGTGGATGAGATAGGGCGGTGACAGAATGGTTGGATAGGGGGAAAAAAGGGACAGTGGTCACCTGATCAGCATCAAGCCCAGCCTCTGGGAACTGAGCTGCCAGCCGACGAGCAAGAACCCGGTCCCAGAGAAGAGTTGGGGAGGCGTCCAGGGAGAAGGAGGGCAGGGAGGCAGAGCCCGGCCCAGCGTCGATATCGTCCAGGGACTGGGCACGGGCCATGGAGGCCTGTCTGCGGGCCACGACACGCCGCCAGAGCTCCATGAGCGACGTCTCCATCCTGGCATGGCTAGCCGGGGGCGGCGAGCCCCGGACAGAGTCGGTGTCGATGTCGCTGAGCCTAGCCCGACCACGGCTAGGAGGGGAAGCATCCCGGTGGGAAGCAGGGCTGCCACCGCCCAAGTCGTCGAAGTGAGCCGGGGCGCTGAGGGAGCCCTCCACCGCAGCAGGCCAGACACGCACCACACGGATGCGCACCTCGGTAGAGGATTCCCCGCAGGCATCCCGCATGAGCAGAGCGTGCGGCACGTCCCGGTCATCTTCCAGCTTGATCACCAAGCGGACAGCCGAGAAGTCCAGCTCATTGAGACAAAGAGGGTCGATGCAGCAAACACTCCCAATCGAGCGGAATGCAGTGCGAATACCCCCCTCATCCCAATGCTCAAGCGGGAAGCCGGTGGCACAAATTTGAGCAAAGTACGAGAAGCGCCAGCCGAACCTGTTCGCAGCATGCTCTGGCCGCTCAAGCTTGATGGAGTGGCCACCGAAGTCAAGAGGGAACTTTGCCATGGTTTCCTCTCGCGCCTCCGACGACGCGAACAAGACGAGCAGGGAGCCGTAGTCGCTGGCAGCCAGCCCCACATAGGGGTTGCCGGCAAGCTCCTCCAAGGCGCAGCGGAGAAGGAACCCTGGCGAGTCGGCAGCAGGTTCGAACACCGCAAAGGAGAAACGGCGGCTGCGAGACACGTCGAGGGCGGGGGGCATGAAGATCTCGGCGTTCTCCGGGCGTGGCGGGCGCGAGGCATCGCGAGGCGCTAGAGCAATAGGTGGGGCAGGCGCAGAAGGAGGAAGACCGCAGGGGCGCGCCGGCGAGGCCACCGCAGGGGCAAACATCGGAGGGCGCCACATTGGCCGAGCCGGCGTAGTGGACGGGGAGACGGGAGCAGGGGCGCCACGCGGGTACGGGGTGGGAGGGCGGAGCAGGGGCGGCCTCCGACGCGGCGACGAGGGCGACAAGGACCTTGACCTGGAGAGGCGCATCGCATCCGACAACCTAGGGGAGGACGGGGAGTTAGGAACCGAGAAGCCCACCAGGTCAGGGGAGTAGGCGGAGTAGGTTAAGGGAGGGAGCTCACATGATCTCCGTTTGTGACCGACGCGGCCACAACCAGCACAGCGCAGGGGGTCGCGGCAGCCTCCAACGCCGTGCTCCGGTGAGAGGCAGTGGAAGCAGAGAGGTTTTCCTTTAATGGGGGAGAAAACGAGTTTCTTCCGGTGGCAAGGACGGGAAGGGGAAGAGGAGAGGAGCGCCTCTTTATAGGACCTGGGAGGAGCGGGCGGCCTCGAGCTATGATCGAGCGGCGGAAAGACCGGGCTGAAGGGGAGCTCAGCAGCCGCAGAGGCGCCATGCCCTGCAAGCGGCCCGTCAGCGGCAAAGAAGGACGGGATTCGCGGAGGTGAGGGAGGCGTTGAAAAGGAGGAGGCTGACGAGACAGAGCAGAGCAGAGAGAGCTCGGGTTTCTCAACTTGAGGGAGAGCAGCCACGGGATCTGGGGATTGCACCGAAGAAGCATGGCGGATTTTTGGGGAAGAAGGGGGGATGGGCGCGCCGCACAGCAGCAGGGGAACCGGGGCAGAGAAGGCAGGGGTGGGGCTGACTATGGACCGCAGAGTAGAAGAGAGGGCGCACGCGTCCACGCACCGTGAGGAAAAGAGCCCGAGACCGGTACGCGCCGATCCTGCCGCGGGACCCACGTGGTCAACCTGATTAGAATAGCAGGGAAAACCTAGTTCCACATCAAGAGAACGCAAGGGCACGGACGGCCATGGCGGGAGAGCTGCCACCGCCGCCACAGCGCCAGCATGCGAGCGGTGAAGGGAGTACACCGACCTCCCGAGGCGGACCGAGCGATGAGCGAGGATAAGATCCCTAACAGCCTCCGAGGAAGCGCTAGAGGAGAAAATGCCACCGCCATGGCAGGAAACGGAAAAGCGGTCGGGGAAGGATGTAAGGTTGAAGTTGAGCGCGTTAACCACGCAAAAAAGGTTGATACGGGGGGATCGATTAGCCGCTGCAATCCAGAACGTAAAGACCTCGCTAGAACTAGCACATATCGGCAAAGCTACCATGGTATGAAACATCGAGAGGATAGAGTCGAGGAACGCCGCACCTGGGGACGGGTACAGCACGTCGGCCGACCCGGAGACAGGCAAGGATTCCCGCTCAGGAAGCTCGTCGACGTCCATGCCCGAGAGCTCGGTCAAGCTGGCCGTTGCAGGAGGGGCGGCGGGGGCACCGGGAGCACCAGCTTCACAGGCACCAGCCGGCGAGTGCACGGCCACGCTCGGAGCGGCTTCGTCCAGCGGCGACCAAGGGAAGAGCGAACCGGAGGGGGGCAGGAGGAGGGCGGGAGGGACGGAGCCGAGAAGGAAGGCAGGAGGGAGGCCGGGCGATGGGGAGCACGCCGGCGACGCGCAGTCGCCAGCGCAGTCGCCAGAGCCCCGTGCACCCGACATCCACCAATTGGTTCCCCGTGCAGTTAGATTGAACAATTAGGTCAAGATCGACTGATCATAATTCAATATTCTCTCTGACCCATAATACTTTTTGCTAAAATAAATATATCTAGACATATTTTAGTAGTAGATATATCTATATTCAGAGGCGGAACCCAATAGCATGTACCTGATGCACATGCATCAGGGTACTTGTGAGCTTAATAAGACTTGTGCATCAGGTTACACATATAAATGTGCATCAGGGAGACTATAATTTGAGCTAGCAAGGGAAATGCATCAGGGAGAATCTTCCTCTAGCTCCGTCCCTATCTATATTAACGAAGAGTAATATGGGTCGAAGGAATACAATTTTAGGTCTTTAGTGACAAGTAATATAGATTGAAGGGAGTAGTATTTTTCTTAGTTTCTGTCTATTCCAAGTCAGCAAGTATATATCCTAAGTTTTATAGTCTAACAAAATATCAACACAGAATATTTTAACACAGCATATGATGTTTTACATATAACCTACCCTACCCATGACCATGATGTTGAGAATTGGCACAAAAGAAAGGAGGACAAGAATAGAAAAACGTGACCATGTGTGTGGCGCGAGCGGGCCAAGCAGGCGCGGTAAAACCGCCGTGGCCGTGGCAGAAACGGCCCGTGGAAGGAAGCTTGGCACCGACCGCAGAGATCTGGTTGACTGTCGGCGACCTCAAGCAGCAAGCGAGGCGCGTCTTCTTCCCCTCGCCGTCAACCCGCCCAGAGCTCGCCTCGCATCCGTATATACTCCCACCCACCTGCTCGCCAAACTCCACCACCCACCGTGCTCCCAGATCTCTCGCCAGCACACACCCAGCGCGCGCGAAAACCAGCGCACAGCGACTCCTCCGCATCCTCCCTGCCTCCCCGCCGCCGGGAAGCCATGGCGTTCGACGCCTTCACCGACAAAGCCGCCGTCTTTCGCCGCCTCAAGGCCAAGCCGGAGAACAAGGTACGTCGTCCTCCTATCCCCCTCCCCCCGCCCCCAGCACCTGCCCTGCCAGGCAGCCAGATCTGCCACGCCTCAGATCTGATCGACTTGCTTGCTCTGCTATGCCAGATGTGCTTCGACTGCAACGCCAAGAACCCCACCTGGGCGTCCGTCACCTACGGCATCTTCCTCTGCCTCGACTGCTCCGCCTTCCACCGCAGCCTCGGCGTGCACATCACCTTCGTCAGGTACGTACCCCCCTCCCTATGCTATGTGCTTCCTCCCTTCAGATCCACCTCTACCTACCACTGCTGGATCTGCCTGCCTGCGTGCCCCGGCTAGTATCAGGATAGTTATCAAATGCCGCACAGCCACCAATTCGTTCCAATGCTTGCTCCAATCACCAGCAAGCAGGCAAACCGCCGTGCTCCCGTCCTGCTGGAGTGCCGGATCACTTGATGATCGACCTAAAACCACCAATCTCCATACGAAGATTGGCTGTGTGTGTGTGCGGTTCTGAGCCTTTGAGCCCTTTACAACATAGAGACGACGGAAAATACTTATAGAAGATCTCGGCTTTTGGATTGTAATAAAGGCTATCACACAGCTTAGAGAGAGAGCTTTTTTTTTTGGCTTACTAGACAATGAGAGAAACTTCTATAATCAATCCTCAAGATGGCACATTGGCTTTCTAGCAGATCCTTACCTGCACCTGTAAGCCTTTGGGTGATCGACAATCTGGACTTTGCCGGTTTTGAAAACTAAATACAAAGTGAAAACATTGTTGTTTGTACTAGGCTATTTATCCGCTGATAAGATATTGGGTTGTATCAAAGAGTGAACAAGTTACCCTAAATCTTCTCTAGCTTCACCATAATTTGCGCCGCTGCCCATTACCCTTTGCAATGCCAACTAGTGGTGCATGTTTCTCTTCTTGCTGTCTTTTCCCCCCTCTCAGTTTGATGTGCTATCAAGTTCCAGGGTAGCTTCTGGTGCTACATGTCTTTCATGCCGTATCATGTTGTTTTTCCATCTCTTTTACGCTAACGGTAACTTGCATTTTGTGTAGGTCAACGAACCTAGATTCATGGTCTCCCAATCAGCTAAAGATGATGGCTTTTGGAGGGAACAATCGTGCGCATGTTTTCTTCAAACAGCATGGGTGGTCAGAGGGTGGCAAAGCCGATTCAAAGTACACGTCGAGAGCTGCTGAATTGTACAGGGATATCCTGCAAAAGGAAGTACAGAAGAGTTCAGCTGTCAATGTCTTGCCATCATCACCTGTTGCATCATCTCAGCCATCGAACCCATCCGATGAATTCCCTGATTTCAAGCTTGCTGATGCACCGGAAGAGAATACCAATGGGAAGCATGAACCTGTGGTCGCTAACCCGCCAAAAGAGCCTACCCATTCACCAAAAGCCCCTGCTCATCCCACTTATGTCAGCTCTATGAAGAAGCCCCTTGGTGCAAAGAAGCTTGGTGCCAAGACTGGAGGGCTTGGTGTAAAAAAGCTAACTACAAAGGTAATTGTTTAGACCAAAGGTTCTAAAAATAGCATAGTACTGCTCTGCTATATGTTGTGGGAACCATGGGCTAACCATTGCTCTTTTTTTCCATTTTGTGACAGACAAATGAAAGCTTGTATGACCAGAAACCAGAAGAGCCAAAACCTGCTTTGCCAACACTGACTAATACCACTACAGCTGCTGCAAAAAGTGGCCCATCCCATTCACGTTTTGAGTATGTGGAGAATGAGCAATCAACTGATTCAAAAACTGGAGGATCTAACAGGACTGGTCATGTAGCAGCACCGAAAACCTCAGATTTCTTTCAAGAGTATGGAATGGATAATGGGTTCCAAAGAAAAACAAACATGGCAGCCTCAAAGGCTCAGGTAAAATCCATGTTGATATCGGTGCTACATTAGTAGGAGAAATGGTTGAAGTGTGCAGAGTTTAATCCTTTACATTTAGCTGTTTCTTGTAACTTCCCTTGTTTTGAAGTTGTATGCCGTCTTTCTATTTCTTCGATGCTTTAGCTTGCACATGACATCCTTTTACTCTGAACTATTGCTCACTTGTCTGATGTGTTTCGTATGAAATTATGAAATCTACTTTATCTTCAGAGAACTGTTCTCTGCCATATGCAAACATTGGCATAGCTATCACAAATGGTTTTGTTGTATTTCCAAAATGGTCTCTGTATTCCTTCCATGTATGTGTGACTGTTCATACCACTGCTTTAAATAAAATGTCCAACATATAAGTGCATTATTTATTCTCATTGCTTCTTTAACATGCAGCAATCAGCATATAACATTTCTATGCAAAGCTGATGCTCTCTAACTTAGTTGTTTCCCTATTTTTTATTGAAAGCTGGCTAAATCTGTGCCAGTCATTCATGGATAAGGTAGGACCCTATGCAAGCCTGAAGGGAAAAGGCAAAAAACATAGATGCTGCATATTTTGTATGAATTTATTTCTTCGCCACTTAATGTCCTCAACACTAGTAATCATCGTTGTAAACGTGTATGCTTCAATAGATCACTACCCATTTTTACACTGTGTATGATATCTTGCAGATAGAGGAGTCGGATGAAGCAAGGAAGAAATTCTCTAATGCAAAAGCAATTTCATCATCACAATTTTTCGGTAATACAGACAGAGAACAAAAAGAGGCCCAACAATCTCTTCAAAAGTTCTCGGTGCGTAATACTTTAGAATCATCTGCTGTGTATATTTGATTCAATTCAAACTACTCTCCTCTTTGAGTGTGCATGTTCCATAATCTGAACATCTTATACATGTTATAGCATAATATATTCTGTAGAATATTGCCTTTGTCTTATATTTCATCTGTTGCTTTACTACAGGGTTCTTCATCCATTTCAAGTGCTGATCTTTTTGGTCGCGATGCCAATGATTCTGATCTAGACGTAAGTGCTGCGGATCTCATCAACAGAATATCTTTCCAGGTAACCTTCTTTAAATGGTCACGTCCATTTATCATCCACCCCTTGCATGTTTAAATAACTAACATGGTCATCTAGGGAAGATCGAACTAAAAATTCTAATCTGCTGTAACTATTCCTAGGCCTCTCAAGATTTATCATCACTCAAGAACATGGCTGGAGAGACTGGAAAGAAGCTCACATCACTAGCCTCTAATTTTATCACTGACCTCGACAGAATTCTTTGAGTCGTTGAGAGCGACACACTGTCAAACAATCTCCCTCCTATCTGCACAGAGTTACTTCTTCAAACCGTGGTGTATCTTGATCCGTCTCAAAACATTATTTTATTTCATAGCTATGTAGTAGAAGATAGACGATTTGTGACATTGCTATTTCCCAAGAACATTGTTATTCTTGGGTGGCAATAACAGATGTATCTTGGAAGAGTTTTTTTTTGTGATGTGACTATGCTAAAGGAGACAAATATCATTTTTTTTACTTTGTTGTGCTAGCCAGTTTTCATGTTGACCGAAGAACTTGGTGAGATCTCTTTATACCAGCTGATAAAATACAAAAAACACGCACGAGTCAGGTGGTCAATAGGGACAAAACTATCAATTGTATATTTAGCACAAATTCCTCGACAGCCGAGGAGCTGATTGCAGGGTCCAACAAAGAGACCACAATACAATTGTTTTCATATGTTGACGGTCAAAAAAGGTCCTCCAATATTTGAAGGACGTATCAAATATTTCGCACGTGCTAGTGGCTAGAACCTGGAAGGAAAAAGTTTCTACCAAAAGACATCCCGACTTATGCCAATGGCAGATTGGCGGGCATGCTTCGAGCTCACAAAAGTCCATATGTGATGATATCAGAGAAAGGACGATGAACACCGTATGCACTAGGTTAGTTGAGAGAAGATGAAGCTTCCAAAGGAAGAGGGCGGTTTGGGTTTCAAAGACTAATCCTTCAGGGCCTCTTTGATTCAAAGAATTTGTATAAAAAAATTGTATGATTAAATTCTAGAAGAAATTTCCTATGATGGTTGTTTGATTTGTAGGATTGATTTCCATAGGTTTTTTCCGAAGAAAATCCTTTGCACTAGATTTAACATCAACGCATACCTCTTTTTCAGAATCCTATATGATTTTCCTGCGGTGACATTTAACAAACTTTGGTTCGTAAGAATTGGAGTGGGCATGACATTGCAATCGATTTTTCTATTCCTATGTTTTTGTTGTCCCTAATCTAGTTGAAGCCGAAGAGGAAGAACACGAGTGACGAGAGAAGAAGTCAATGTTTTGTGCCGCACACAACTTGTGACTTTTTTGATTTCATTCATAAATCATGAGTCCACGATCCACGTTGTTCATGTCATACCACAAACAGATCAAGCTACGTGAGAATCGCTTCAAGTTGTTAAGCAAACTTGAGCCTAACCTAACCAGATCAACAACCGCTAACTGAAGAAAAAATCCGCAACTAGCGCCTAACTAACAAAACTGATCACAAGAAACAGATACTACACCTACCCTGCTTTGGATTATTACAACAATCTACCCCTAAGCCAGAGTCAGCCTACTTGATCTTGACAATTCTGATCATCTTGCAGAGCATCTGAAACTGAACTCGACCAAGAGCTTTAGTAAAAATGTCAGCAAGCTAATCTTTAGTGCCGATGAACTGAACTGCAAAAGTTCCATCATTGATGCAGCCTCTGATAAAGAGATACCACACTTCGATGTGCTTCCTCCGATCATGGAACATAGGGTTCTTGCATAGTTAAATCGCGGACTTGTTGTCTACAAGCAGCTCGACAAAAGTTGGATAGTCCTCAGCGGATCACCCAGCATGTGTCCAACCTGACGCCTTGGCATGCCGCGGTGGCTGCAGCGATGTACTCTCACAGGACAACAGAGAGACCACCTTCTACTTCAAGCATTGCCACGAGATTGGACAGTTGCCGAAGAAGAAGAGGGTTCCAAACAAGCTCGTCCCATTGTCGATGTCACCAGCCATGTCTTCATCACTAAAGCCGTCAAGCACCATAGGTTGCGTGTCCTCAAGGTCTTCACCCTACGCATCTATATACATATCTTGCATATATCCGCGATTTCTCAAACGTGTGTTCTCCTCACTATCATGGGTAGACTAAGAAAAAGTAGAAGCAGAGGACATCTTTGAACAACATAATTTAAGATTATATTGTTATTTTTGGTGCAATATATCTATAAAAACAATGTGCAAATTTCAAACAAAATTTCGGTTTGCTGAAAATAGGACATATGAGAGCCAAAAATTTTGCAAAACGGAAATTAATCGACATTTCATCAATTTTGTTTGGCAACTCTTGTATATCCGTGTAAAAAGATACACAATGCAAATCGAAATTATTCGCGAGTGATGGTGCGGTGTTGATGTAGGAGTTTTGTAGATGACCGCCCAGTTGGAAACTCCAAGAGAAGGTTATGATGAGCACAACAGCAAGTCTTCCCTCAGTATGAAACCAAGGTTTATCGAACCAGTAGGAGAAAGAACCAACTTCGGAAGGTTGGTGCTCGCTAGCTTCGCGACAGCTCCTGACAATGTATGTATGGAGCCTTGTCCAGGGCGTAACTTTGCACCAGCAGCAGCGTGGAACCTGCACAAAACACAACCAAGTACTTTGTCCCAACTTACAGTGAGGTTGTCAATCTCACCGGTTTGCTGTAAACAAAGGATTAAGTGTATCGAGTGATAAAAGATAGTAGTTTGCAAAAATGTAAATAAAACAAGTAAATGGTAAACGGTAATAACAATGTAAAAGAATGGACCGGGGTCCACAGTTCACTAGTGGTGTCTCTCCATAAGATAAATAACATGCTAGGTAAACAAATTACAGTTGGGCAATTGATAGAATAAAGCAAGCATACAAATGTCATGAGGATCACTATGAGATTCACTTAGGCATTACAACATAATACATAAACCATAATTCAACTGTATCTATGACTAATAATCCACCCTCCGGATATCGTCCGAGCAACCATTGGGTATTAAGTTGCAAGCAACAGATTACCGCCTTAAGCAAAGTGTGTAATGTAAACAATATAAATGTCCTTGAACACAAGATTGTTGTTTTCTCCCTAGTAGCAACAGCACATCTACAACCTTAGAGGTTTCTGTCACTCCCCCAGATTACTAGAGGCATGAACCCACTATCGAGCATAAATACTCCCTCTTGGAGTTACTAGCATCTACTCGGCCAAGATATCTACTAGCAATGGAGAGCATGCAAGATCATAAACAACATAGAGATAACATAAAGATAATAATTTAGCAAATCAACTTGACATAGTATCAATATTCATCGGATCCCAACAAACACAACATGTTGAATTACACAACGATGATCTTGATCATGATAGGCAGCTCACAAGATCTAAACATGAAGCACATGGAGGAGATGACAACCATCTAGCTACTGCTATGGACCCATAGTCCAAGGTAGACTACTCACACATCACTCCGGAGGCAGGCATGGTGATGAAGAAGGCCTCCGACAGTGATTCCCCTCTCCGGCAGTGTGCTAGGAAGAGCTTCTGGACCCTCCCGATCTCGCATCGACGATGGCGGCGGCTTGCAGTATGTTTCGAGGAAAATTGATCGGGGCTTTTAGGTTTTCCCATCGAGGGAATATATAGGCGGAAGGGTGGCGTCAGGAAGTGCACCAGGGGCCCACACCAGTCCCTGGCGCGACTAGGGGGTGGCCCGCACCATGGGGTGGTGCAGCCTCCTCTTGGCTCCCCTCCGTCTTAACTTTGGACTCCGTCACGCTTCGGGAAAAATAGGAACTTCGGCTTTTGTTTCATCCAATTCTGAAAATATTTCCTGTGTAGCTTTTCTAAAACACAAAAACAGCAGAAACATGGAACTGGCACTGTGGCATCTCGTTAATAGGTTAGTTCTAAAAAATGCATAAAAACGCCACGAAGTGTAACAAAACACAAAGCAAATAGTGTATAAACAAGCATGGAGCATCAAAAATTATAGATACCTTTGAGACGTATCAAGCATCCCCAAGCTTAACTCATGCTCGTCCTCGAGTAGGTAAGTGATAACAAAACAATAATATTTGAGGTGATATGCACCATCACAATCTTGATCAATGATGTAAAGCATTGAGTGCTGAGATCAAAGTACTTAAAACATGGGCATGAAAGACATAATCTTGATAATAAAACTTAGCAACCATGTTATAACATGAAAAGTAACACGAACAAAAGATCATGAGTAATGAA
Source organism: Dactylis glomerata (assembly GCA_007115705.1). Lineage (NCBI taxonomy): Eukaryota > Viridiplantae > Streptophyta > Magnoliopsida > Poales > Poaceae > Dactylis > Dactylis glomerata. The sequence goes on from QXEO01000727.1 coordinate 137,632, forward strand.
GCATTGAAAGTCAAGTGTGTGTTTCAACCATATAGAAAAACATAGCAAAGTGGTTTTCAGCTTGTCCTTCATGGAGTAGGAAAACATAAATGCATAGGACACCTTCAAGTTTAAGAGGGCGACTAGATATAAATAATTTAAGAACAAGCAAAACCATAATCATGAATCAATCAATAATAAATTTTGGGACTATGCACATTAAACTCAGAATGACAACTATGCTCTCTTAGACGGTGCATAAAGGTAGAAGGTGGAGACTCAATATAAAAGTAAAATAAAGGCCCTTCGCAGAGGGAAGCAGTGATTGCAAGTTTGATAAACCTCCAAAAATTATGATACTTACTAGATTTGAGCTCTCATTGCCCCCAGCATAGGCATCTTGAGTGGTTAAGGTTAATGTGAGTACAATTACGAAGCATATGCTTAACAAATCATAAGTTGAAAATCTCGTGTCCCGTGAAGTACGAATACCCAAACCTCATGCTACTCGACTTAGGTCCCAAGCAAGTTCTTGTCATTGTAAGCATACATGTGTCATCGAGAACGCGAACGGGGTACCTCTTGCCCGATGACATGGAACAAGCCCACATCAAAATGATAAGACAAACAGACAATGAACACCTTGACATCTCTTTTATTTACTATTGGTATAGCTTTTTATTGTGAGATGCATCGTCAAATGTCCACTATGGGCATGCTGTAAATTTCCACCATGAATGATGCATGGCTTAGATTAGCGGCCCATGCGTTTCTCTAACACATACACAAACTCCATGAGCTCACAAGTTTCCAACTTATTTCACATCACGAGTATCCATAAACAAAAGATCACGATATCAACTAAATGAGAGAAAGTGCAATGTTGAAAGCTTGCCCCATGACGGCATGGCTGGGCTAATTTCCAACTTACAACTTGCAAGCATAACGTCAACATAAGAGAGCACAATGGTCAAAATTATTAAAAGCGGAAAAGTAAAGTGTGCCGTCAGGTTCGTGAGAGCTTTACTGACTAATTTTCACATAACACCAAAAAGTTTAATTTGAAAGATAGATAAAAGTAAGTCGAATGTACTTGGAATAGCTAATTGCTAATAGGTATGTATGGTGGACACATTGGAATAAACTTGGTTTTTGGGAGTTGGATGCACGAGAAATATTCCCTCTCAGTATAAAATGAAGGCTAGCAAAAGACTGGGAGCGGCCAACTAAGAGAGCAATAACGGCCATAATCATGCATAGCGACAAAACATCATTAACCGAAGCATAAAGTGGTATCACAAGTCAAAAACCAACTGATCATAGAGGCTTATGGCGACTTGTTAGTGTCAAACATGTTGTAAGCATGCGCCAAGTCAACCCAAATAAAGCATCAAAGGAGAAAACCACAATAATATGCTCCCATATAACAAAAACAACGCATGAAATTTTCAAAGGCTCATTAAGCAATCTCAGTCATTTGAGACAAGTCATGCTACCACAAAAAGTACTAAGCATACTATCAAAACATTATCAAGCATGACATGCAAAAGTCTAAGCCACAGTCTAAACAAGATCCCATTTGTACCACTATAGTCATGAAACTTTTTTATCTTTTCCAACACCATTCAAACCTTTTTGAAATAACTCTTTTTATAAAAACCAACATAGACCAGTGGTCTAAATACATCTTGATACAAAGATATAACAAGATCTGAACAAAAATCAAAGCGAAAAATGAAAGCTAAACGCAGTTCTAGAAAAAGAGAACACTCGTTGAACAATAAGAGTAAAAACTAGAGTGTTCTTGGCAATGAAAAACGGAATGTGTCTTCTCCAAAAGAAATTTGTTGGGGTCCAACCATTTATTGCAGCAAACAAAAAAATGAAACTGAAAGCGAAAGTAAAGACGCTCCAAGAAAAATGCATAGAATATGAAGCAATAAAAATAGTGTCTTAAAATGTGACCTAATTTTTGTCGATGAAGAAGGGGTGCCTCGGGGGCATCCCCAAGCTTTGACGCTTGTACTTCTTGGATATTTCTTGGGGTGATATGGGCATCCCCAAGCTTTAGCTTTAGTCCATACTTCATCTCATCTCATCACTCTCCTTTCCCTACACTTGAAAACTTCCTTCATACAAAACTTCACACAATTCTATTAGCAACATTAGTGTAAGCATGATAATAAATCTACTCTTTTGGTTCAGTTTCAAACTTAAATATACCATCCATTAAAGTATAAGATACTGTAGCAACTTTCTCAAAAGTTCCGTGATAAAAAAATCCAAAAAGAAAGCGATCAAGAGGCAAACATGAATAGTGGCAGAAATCTGTCAAACAAGAACAACTGAGAAAGATCGATTTTTTGGAGAACCTTCTGTTACTCAAATCAAAAAGTGCGAAACTAATAAAAGTTTGGAAATAACCTGGGTCATGTGCACAAGAAATCGCAGATCAAAAATATATTCTGAGAATTTTCACGATTTTTTACGGTGCAGCGCAGAAATCTGTTTCAGGACAGCAACTTCCCCAAATCTTACCTTCCTCAAATTAGAGGTTCTTCTTGGCATAAAAACGAAATAAAAATGATAAGGAGAGGTCATTACAGTAGTAATAACTTCCAAGACTCAAATAAAAGATAAAAGTACTGAAAATAAAACATTGGGTTATCTTCCAAGAGTGCTTTTCTTTAACGCCTTTGAGCTAGACGCAGAAAGTGGAAATCAAGTATTTTCAAATGAGGCATTAAGATAAATTGCAGAAGTCTTTTCAACAATGAATTGTATTGTATCCAAATGAGTTTTTGAAGATCCCTTATGAACACTCTTGTGTTCACTACTTTCATCAAAAGGATTTTCAGGAACAATCCAATCAAAAATCTTTTCCAAAGCTTCATGCAATCCTACGAGTTTGCAAGGTATTGGTACTTTGATTTCTTCCTTGTTTGTACCAACAACCTCTACACGTGAGCCAAGCATATTAAAATGCTCAAAAACTTTCCTAGCTCCTATAGCAACATCTCTAAATTCTCTACGCAAAGTCTCCAAAATAAAATCTTTCTTTTCGGAGTCTTCGATATCATGAAGCTTAAGAAACATTTGTTGCATAAAAGGATTAAGGTTAACAAACCTAGCCTCCAACATGTGAACTAAATAAGCAGCAGCTACTTCATAACTAGGAGCAAGCTTGGCTAAAGATCTATCCTCAACATCTTTATGCATACTAACATGATTAAAGAACTCCTCAATGTTACCTTTCCCAATTATAGAACCACTACCTATTGTAAGGTCCTCCAGAGCATACTTAGGGCACAACATAATGAACTAAAAGTAAAAGTATCGGAATACCAACTATCAAAGGAACTATTTTTTTTGTATTTTTGATAAAAAGATGCAAGCAAAAATAAAATAAAGCAAAACAATAACAAAGTAAAAGATTGGAAGCGAGAGACTCCCCTTGCAGAAATCCTCTTTCTCCTCGGCAATAGCGCCAGAAAACTTGTTGATGGTGCAGTGTTGATGTAGGAATTTTGTAGATGACCGCCCAGTTGGAAACCCCAAGAGAAGGTTATGATGAGCACAACAACAAGTCTTCTCTCAGTATGAAACGAAGGTTTATCGAACCAGTAGGAGAAAGAACCAATTTCCGAAGGTTGATGCTCGCTAGCTTCACGACAGCTCCTGACAATGTATGTATGGCGCCTTGTCCAGGGCGTAGCTTTGCACCAGCAGCAATGTGGAACCTGCAGACAACACAACCAAGTACTTTGTCCCAATTTACAGTGAGGTTGTCAATCTCACCGATTTGCTGTAAACAAAGGATTAAGCGTATCGAGTGGTAAAAGATAGTAGTTTGCAAGAATGTAAATAAAACAAGTAAATAGTAAATGGTAATAATAATATAAAAGAATGGATTGGGGTCCACAGTTCACTAGTGCCGTCTCTCCATAAGATAAATAACATGCTGGGTAAACAAATTACAGTTGGGAAATTGATAGCATAAATCAAGCATACAAATGTCATAAGGATCACTATGAGATTCACTTGGGCATTACAACATAATACATAGAACATAATCCAACTGCATCTATAACTAATAATCCACCCTCCGGATGTCGTCAACCATTGGGTATTAAGTTGCAAGCAACAGATTATCGCCTTAAGCAAAGTGTGTAATGTAAACAATACAAATGTCCTTAAACACAATATTTTTGTTTTCTCCCTAGTAGCAACAACACATCTACAACCTTAGAGGTTTCTGTCACTCCCCCAGAATACTAGAGGCATGAACCCACTATCGAGCATAAATTCTCCCTCTTGGAGTCAGTAGCATCTACTCGGCGAAGATATCTACTAGCAACGGAGAGCATGCAAGATCATAAACAATATAGAGATAACATAAAGATAATAATTTAGCAAATAAACTTGACATAGTATCAATATTCATCGGATCCCAATAAACACAACATGTAGAATTACACAACGATGATCTTGATCATGATAGGCAGCTCACAAGATCTTAACATGAAGCATATGGAGGAGATGACAACCATCTAGCTACTGCTATGGACCCGTTGTCCAAGGTAGACTACTCACACATCATTCTGGAGGCAGGAATGGTGATGAAGAAGGCCTCCGGGGTGATTCCCCTCTCCGGCAGTGATGAGGTTCAGCCCCGGCAATGCCCATGTTTGTGGGCTTTCGAGACATGGAGCGTATGTGGGCGCTTGGCGGATTCGACGGCTTCAGACAGAGACAGGAGTACACACAAATTTACCCAGGTTCGGCCCTCCGGAGGGTAAAGACCTACATCCTGCTTGTCTGATCTTGTATTGCTGGTATATTTGGAGCTGTTACAATGGTGCACAGATTGGATCTGGCTATGGTCGAAAAAAGAGATGGCGTATGCTAGCCTATGCGTGAGATCTATGCGAGATCAGGTGTCTATGCGAGATTATGGATCTATGCGAGATTAGAGATGTGTCTAGGGGATGCCCTTGGTGGCTTTATATATGAAGCCAGTTAGGGTTTACAAGTATTTTTGCCTTCTACTCCAAGTCGAAGTGCTGGGCCTTGCGGGCTTCTTGTATCCTTAGAGCGGGCTTCTTCCTTGGCAGGAACCGGGTAGGCAAATATCGAGGACCGAGGGGTCATACCCTCGTCAGGCAGGGTGCTGTGAAGAGCTTCTGGACCCTCCCGATCTCGCATCGATGATGGCAGCGGCTTGCAGTATGTTTCGAGGAAAATTGATCGGGGCTTTTAGGTTTTCCCATCGAGGGGAATATATAGGCGGAAGGGCGGCGTCAGGAAGTGGACCAGGGGCCCACACCAGTCCCTGGCGTGGCCAGGGGGTGGCCCGCGCCATGGGGTGGTGTGGCCGCCTCCTGGCTCTCCTCCATCTCAACTTTGGACTCCGTCATGCTTCGGTAAAAATAGGAACTTTGACTTTTGTTTCGTCCAATTCCGAGAATATTTCCTGTGTAGCTTTTCTGAAACACAAAAACAGCAGAAACAGGGAACTAGCACTGTGGCATCTCGTTAATAGGTTAGTTTTGGAAAATGCATAAAAACTCCATGAAGTGTAACAAACCACAAAGCAAATGGTGTAGAAACAAGCATGGAGCATAAAAAATTATAGATACGTTTGAGACGTATCAGCGAGCAACTCAAATGTTGCCTCGTCACGATACATATGTCAGTGATCTCCATGACATTTCACAAAGATTTCAAGACGGCACGAAGGCCGTCACACAAGGTCACCAATTGGTTGCATTGCATATATTATCACACAAATGACACAAATGAAGACAATTCAAAATATCAGCATGATCGCAGGGAGCATAGACATTGGAAAAACAAAAACGCAACAGGTCAGAGGTAGAGTCTAGGTCAATAGAGAGAACATGATTGGAGTGTTGAGTCCCACAAAGACTGAACAAGGAGAGATCCCAAGCCGTGAGAATTCCCTCGGCGGAACCGAGCGCATAAATAGTTTCAAAGGAGCGAAGGATGGACAGAAGGAAGGAAGCAGCTTTCATAGAGGAGGTGGTGGAGAGCATAGTTTCTTGAAGGGCAAGGATTTGAGGGCGGGCATCACAGATATCAGCCTCGACAACAACACATTTGTTGTGGTTGATACGTCTCAAACATATCTATAATTTTTGATGCTCCATGCTTGTTTATACACCATTTGCTTTGTGTTTTGTTACACTTCATGGCGTTTTTATGCGTTTTCCGAAACTAACCTACTAATGAGACGCCACAGTGCCAGTTCCCTGTTTTCTACTATTTTTGTGTTTCAGAAAAGCTACACAGGAAATATTCTTGTAATTGGACGAAACAAAAGCCGAACCTCATATTTTTACCGAAGCTTCATGAAGACCGAAGATGAGATGGAGGAGGGCCACAGGCCGGCCACACCCTAGGGTGGCGCGGCCCAGGCCCTGGCCATGCCACCAGGGGGTGAGACCTCCTGGTCCACCTCCTGACGCCGCCCCTTCGCCTATATATTCCCCTCAACGGGAAAAACCTAAAGCCCGTTCAATTTTCCTCGAAACATGCTACAAGCCGCCGCCGTCGTCGATGCGAGATCGGGAGGATCTAGGAGCTCTTCCTGGCACCCTGCCAGAGAGGGGAATCCCTGCCGGAGGCCTTCTCCACCACCATGGTTGCCTCCAGAGTGATGTGTGAGTAGTCTACCTTGGACTATGGGTCCATAGCAGAAGCTAGATGGTCGTCTCCTCCACCATGTGCTTCATGTTTAAATCTTGTGAGCTGCCCTACATGATCAAGATCATCTTTGTGTAATTCTACATGTTATGTTTATTGGGATCCGATGAGTATTGGTACTATGTCAAGTTGATGTGTTGAATTATTATCTTTATGTTATCTCTATGTTGTTTATGATCTTGCATGCTCTCCCTTGCTAGTAGATATCTTGGCCGAGCAGATGCTAGTGACTCCAAGAGGGATTATTTATGCTCGATAGTTGGGTTCATGCCTCTAGTAATCTGGGGGAGTGACAGAAACCTCTAAGGTTGTAGATGTGCTGTTGCCACTAGGGAGAAAACAACATTCTTGTGTTCAAGGACATTTGCATTGTTTACATTATGCACTTTGCTTAAGGCAATAATCTGTTGTTCGCAACTTAATACCCGATGGTTGCTCGGACGACATCCGGAGGGTGGATTATTAGTCATAGATGTAGCTGGATTACGGTCTATGTATTTTGTCATAATGCCCAGAGTGAATCTCATAGTGATCCTTATGACATATGTACGTTATCTTTATTCTATCAATTGCCCAACTGTAATTTGTTTACCCAACATGTTGTTATATATCTTATGGAGAGACACCACTAGTGAATTATGGATCCTGGTCCAATTTCCTTTACATTGCTATTACTGTTTACTTTACTCGCACTGTTTACTTTCTTGCATACTTTTACCACTCGATACGCTCAATCCTTTGTTTACAGCAAACCGGTGAGATTGACAACCTCATCGTAAGTTGGGGCAAAGTACTTGGTTGTGTTGTGTGCAGGTTCCACGTTGCTGCTAGTGAAAAGCCACGCATCAGCATTTATCTGGCGCCATTGCTGGAGTGTCACAAAGCTAGCGTGCATCAACCTTCGGAAGTGTGGTTCTTTCTCCTACTGGTTCGATAACCTTTGATTCACAACTGAGGGAAGACTTGCTGCTGTGCTCATTATACCTTCCTCTTGGGGTTCCCAACGGGGTGTTATCTACACGCCATCAAGCATTTTTTCTGGCACCGTTGCCGGGGAGAAAGAAGATTTCTGCAAGGGGAGTCTCTCACGCTCAATCTTTTACTTTGTTTTTGTTTTGCTTTATTTTTTTTAGCTTGCATTGTTTTATAAAAAATACAAAAAAATTTAGTTCCTATTTCAAGTTGTTTTTTTATGTCTAGTTTAGTTGCTGTTACTATGTCGGCCGAGGAAATGATCTTCACTTTCAAACAAAAGAGTGAGGAGAGTTTCAAAGAAGCTTGGTCTTGAATTTATGATTGCCATGGAAAAACTGAACCGAAAATGACTTTGAGTTTGCTTCTTAGTAGCTTTTACTTTGGTCTTGCTCTTCGTTATAGATATGCTTTGCATGCTACAGCAGGATTAGATTTCCTTCATTGTGATGGAGATCAAGCTTTCAATATTATAAAAAAGTTGATTACAATTTATAGTTTGCCAACTAATTTTGATTCCTCTCTTGTGATCATTTTTGCTAGACTTACTACTCTTGAGACTCAGACTGCTTGTTTGAAAGATTGCTATGGTACTTTGCGCGAGCATCATGATTATGTGCCAATAAATTTCTGAGCCATCAAGTTGGTTCCCTATGGTGAAAATCACTATCATTGGTGAAACTTTTCATGCTCGTTGTGATATTATGTCTGAATTTTGTCTTATGCCAAAGGATGTTTATGAATCTTTGAATCTTTGGAAACTTTCTGAGGGAGGAGAAGGAATATCTCTTACTAATAATGCCACTATATGCCCCGTTGGAATAGCTGAAGGAGTATTTACAAAAATCCTAGGAAGAATGGTATCTACTGATTATCTTGTTATTGAATGTGTAGGAAAGGGACAAATCACGCTTGGAAGGTCTCTACTAAAACTCCTGGGCGCCACTATAGATGTGGGGAAAGGTACTATAAAATTCACCTCTCCACCTTGCAATAATCACGTCTTTCCTAGAGTTAAGAGAAAAGGTAAGAGAGAAAGACGTAAGGCATCCGGTGATTTTAATACTTCATTTGAAAATACTTGATTTGCACTTTCTGCACCTAGCTCAAAGGCGTTAAATAAAGCACTCTTGGGAGATAACCCAATGTTTTATTTTCAGTACTTTTTCTTTTATTTGAGTCTTGGAAGTTATTACTACTGTAATGACCTCTCCTTATCATTTTTATTTCGTTGTTGTGCCAAAAAGAACCTCTAATTTGAGGGAGGTAAGACTTGGGGAAGTTGCTGTCCTGAAACAGATTTCTGCACTGCATCGTACAAATTCGTGAAAATTCCCAGAATATCTTTTTGATCTGAAATTTCTTGTGCATATGTCCCAGGTTATATGCAAACTTTCATTAGTTTTGCACTTTCTTATTTGAGCAACAGAAGCTCCTCGAAAAAATCGACCTTTGTCAGCTATTCTGTTTTGATAGATTTCTGCCACTATCTGTGTTTGCCTCTCGATCGCTTTCTTTTTGAGTTCTTTTGATCACGGAACTTTTGAGGAAGTTGCTATAGTAGTATTTGCTTTATTTGAGTTTGAAACTAAACCAAAAGGGTTGATTTATTATCATGTTTATGCTAATGTTGCTAATAGAATTGTGTGAAGTTTTGTATGAAGGAAGTTTTCAAGTGTAGGGAATGGAGAGTGATGAGATGAGATGAAGTATGGACAAAAGATCAATCTTGGGGATGCCCATGTCACGCCAAGAAATATCCAAGAGGTACAAGCATCAAAGCTTGGGGATGACCCCGAGGCACCCCTTCTTCATCGGCAAAAATCAAGTCACCTTTCAACACACTATTTTTATTGCTTCATATTCTATGCGTTTTCCTTGGAGCGTCTTTACTTTTGCTTTCAGTTTTATTTTGTTTTATTTCTGCAATAAATGGTTGGACCCCAACAAATTTCTTTTGGAGGAGACGCACTTCGTTTTTTATTGCCAAGAACACTCTAGTTTTCACTCTTATCGTTCAACGAGTGTTCTCTTTTTCTAGTACTGCGTTTAGTTTTCGTTTTTCGCCTTGATTTTTGTTCAGATCTTGTTATATCTTTGCATCAAGGTGTATTTAGACCACTGGTGTATGTTGGTTTTTATCGAAAGGGTTGTTTCAAAAAGGTTTGAATGGTGTTGGAAAAGAGAAAAAAATTTCATGCCAAAAGTGGTACAAATGAGAGCTTGTTTAGACTGCGGCTTAGACTTTTGCATGCCATGCTTGATGTCATTTTGATAGTATGTTTAGTAGTTTTTTTCTATAGCATGACTTATCTCAAATGACTGAGATTGCTTAATGAGCCTTTGAAAAAAATTATGCGTTGTTTTTATTATATGGGAGCATGTTATTGTGGTTTTCTCCTTGATACTTTATTTGGGTTGACTTGGCGCATGCTTACAACATGTTTGACTCTTACAAAGTCACCATAAGCCTCTATGATTATTTGGTTTTTGACTTATGATACCACTTTATGCTTCGGTTTATGATGTTTTGTCGCTATGCATGATTATGGCCGTTATTGCTCTCTTAGTTGGTCGCTCCCAGTCTTTTGCTAGCCTTCATTTTGTACTGAGTATGAGCTCTACTCGTGCATCCAAATCCCAATAACCAAGTTATTCCAATGTGTCCACCATACATTTCTATTAGCAATTTGCTATTCCAAGTACATTTGACTTGCTTTTATCTATCCTTCAAATTAAACTTTTTGGTGTTATGTGAAAATTAGTCAGTAAAGCTCTCACGAACCTCATGGCACACTTTACTTTTCTTGCTTTTAATAATTTTGACATTGTGGCTCTCTTATGTTGATGTTATGCTTGCAAATTGTAAGTTGGAAATTAGCCCAGCCATGCCATCATAGGGCAAGCTTTCAACATTGCACTTTCTCTCATTTGAGTTGATATCGTGATCTTTTGTTTATGGATACTCGCGATGTGAAATAAGTTGGGATCTTGTGAGGTCATGGAGTCTATATATGTGTTAGAGAAACGCCTGGGCCACTAATCTAAGCCATGCATCATTCATGGTGGAAATTTACAGCATGCCCATAGTGGACATTTGATGATGCATCTCACAATAAAAAGCTATACCAATGGTAAATAAAAGAGATGCCAAGGTGTTCATTGTTTGTTTGTCTCGTCATTTTGATGTGGGCTTGTTCTATGTCATTGATGCGTGGTGAATGACCAGCCCGTTGGGAACCCCAAGAGGAAGGTGTGATGAGTATAGCAGCTAGCTTTCCCTCAGTTAAGAAACCAAGGTTTATCGTTCTTGGAGAGGAGAGACAAACGACTGAAGGTGATGCTTGCTAGCTTGCGACAGCTTAGGACAATTTATATATGGCGCCTCGTCCAAGCTTTGCTTTGTGAGCAGCAACATGGAACCTGCACACAACACAACCAAGTACTTCGTTCCCAACTTGCGATGAGGTTGTCAATCTCACCGGTTTGCTTGAAACAAAGGTTATGAGCGTATCGAGTGGAAAACAGTAGAGTATGCGAGTAAAGTAAATAGTGCGAGTAAAGTAAACAGGTGATAGCAATATGATGGAAATAGGACCGGGATCCAACGTTCACTAGTGGTGTCTCTCCATAAGATAAATAACACATGCTGGGTAAACAAATTATAGTTGGGCAATTGATAGAATAAAGATAAACGTGATATGTCAAGAAGATCACTATGAGATTTACTCTGGGCATTACAACAAAATACATAGACCGCCATCCAACTGCATCTATGACTAATAATCCACTTGTGGCGAATCAATCCGAGAACTCCACAAGTATTAAGTTGCGAACAACAGATAATTGCATTAAGCAAAGTGTGTAATGTAAACAAAGCATATGCCCTTGAGCATATGAATGTTGTTTTCTCCCTAGTAGCAACAGCACATCTACAACCTTAGAGGTTTCTGTCACTCCCCCAGGTTAAATAGAGGCATGAACCCACTATCGAGCATAAATACCCCCTCTTGGAGTCACTAGCAACTACTCGGCCAAGATAGCTACTAACAACGGAGAGCATGCAAGATCATAAACAACATAGAGATAACAAAAGATAATATTTACTACAACAACTTAATCATAAACACCAATATTCATCGGATCCCAACAAACCAAACATGTAGAATTACATAACGGTGATCTCAATCATGTAGGACAGCTCATGAGATCTAAACATGAAGCACATGGTGGAGAAGACAACCATCTAGCTACTGCTATGGACCCATAGTCCAAGGTAGACTACTCACTCATCGCTCCGGAGGCAAGCATGGCGATGAAGAAGACCTCCGGTGGTGATTCCCCTCTCCGGCAGGGTGCCGGGAAGAGCTTCTGGACCCTCCCGATCTTCGGGTCGACGGCGGCGGCGGATCGCGATGTGTTCTGGAAAATTGATCGGGTGTTTAGGTTTTTTCCGTCGGGGGGTCTATATAGGCGAAGGGGTGATGTCAGAGGAGGGGCCAGGCGCCCTCACACCATGGCGGCGCGGCTAGGCCCCTGGCCGCGCGAGCCTGGCGTGTGGGGCCCTGGTGGCCCCCCTCCTACTCTCCTTCAGATCTCTGGAAGCTTCCGGGTAAAATAAGACTTCAGGAACTTGTTTCGTCCAATTCCGAGAATATTTCCTGTGTATCACTTCTGAAACACAAAAACAGCAGAAAATAGGGAACTGACACTGTGGCGACTTGTTAATAGGTTAGTTCCGGAAAATGCATAAAAGTGCCACGAAGTGTAACGAAACATTAGGCAAATGGTGTAAAAACAAGCATGGAGCATCAAAAATTATAGATACGTTGGAGACGTATCAAGCATCCCCAAGCTTAACTCCTGCTCGTCCTCAAGTAGGTAAGTGATAACAAAAGAATAATTTTTGAGGTGACATACACCTACACAATCTTGATCATGTATGTAAGCATTTGTGAGCTGGGATCATAAGAACTTAAAACATGGGCATGAAAGATATAATCTTGACAATAAGAACTTAGCAACCATATTGTAAACATGCAAATGAACACAAACAAAAGATCATGAAAATGAAACAATGAAGGTCAAACGTGTGTTCAAATCATAAGGAAAAACATACAAATGGTTTTCAGCTTGTCCTTCAAAGGGAGCAAAACATAAATGCATAGGACACCTTCAAGTTTAAGAGGGTGACTAGATACAAATAATTTAAGAACAAGTGAAACCAACAATATGAATCAATCAATAAACTTTGGGACAATGCATATTACACTAAGAATGACAACTATGCTCTCTTAATGGTGCATAAAGATAGAAGGTGGTGACTCAACATAAAAGTAGAAGAAAGGCCCTTCGCAGAGGGAAGCAGTGATTGCAAGTTTTATAACCTTCAAAAATTATGGTACTTACCGGCTTTGAGCTCTCATTGCCCCCATCATAAGCATCTTGAATGGTTAAAGTTAATGCGGGAACAATTATGATGCATATGCTTGACAAATCATAAGTTGAAAACCTCGTGCCCCGTGAATACGAGTACCTAAACCTCATGCTACTTTACTTAGAGTCCCAAGCAAGGCTCTTGTCATTGTAAGTATATGCATATCATTGAGAACCGCCAATGGGGTATCTCTGTGCCCGATGACATGGAACAAGCCCACACCAAAATGACAGGACAAGCAGACAATGAACACCTTGACATCTCTTTTATTTGCCTTTTGTTTAGCTTTTTATTGTGAGATGCGTCGTCGAATGTTCACCATGGGTATGCTGCAAATTTCCACCATGAATTATGCATGGCTTAGATTAGCGGCCCGGCGTTTCCCTAACACATATACAAACTCCATGATCCCCACAAGATTCCCAATTCATTTCACACCGCGGGCATCCATAAACAAAAGATCACGATATCAACTCAAATAAGAAGTGCAATGTTGAAAGCTTGCCCATGACTGCATGGCTGGGCTAGTCTCCAACTTACAACTTGCAAGCATCACAACTCAACATAAGAGACCACAATGTCAAATTTTTAAGAACAGAAAAAGTAAAGTGTGCCTTCCGGTTCGTGAGAGCTTTACTGACCAAATTTTGCATAACACTGGTAAGAGTTTAATTTGATGAGAAAATAAAAGCAAGTCAAATTTACTTGGAATAGCAAATTGCTAGTAGGTATGTATGGTGGACACAATGGAAAACTTTGGCTTTTAGGAGTTGGATGCACGAGTAGAGCTCATAGTCAGTACAAGGCGAGGGCTAGCAAAAGACTGGGAGCGACCAACTAAGAGAGCAATAATGGCCATAATCATGCAAATCGACAAAGCAACATTAAAAGAAGCATAAGATGGCATCAAAAGTCAAAAACTAAATGATCATAGAGGCTATTGGCGACTTTGTAAGAGTCTAACATGTGTGAGCATGCGCCAAGTCAACCCAAATAAAGCATCAAGGAGAAAACCAAAATAATGCTTCCATACAATAAAAACAACGCATGATTTTTTCAAAGGCTCATTAAGCAATCTCAATTGTTTGAGACAAGTCATGCTACAGCAAAACCACTAAGCATACTATCAAAAAGACATCAAGCATGACATGAAAAAGCCTAAGCCGCAGTCTACACAAGCTCCTTCTTGTACCACTATTTTGCACAAAGCTTTTTCTCTTTTCCAACACCATTTGAAATTTTTAAAGACACCTCTTTTGATAAAAACCAATAAAGATCAGAGGCAAAAATACACCTTGATGAAAAGATATGACAAGGTCTGAATGCAAATCAAGGCGAAAATGAAAACCAAAAGCAGTAGCGGAAAAAGAAGAACACCAGGTGAAATTGTAAGAATGAAAAATGGAGTGTTCTTGGCAAATGAAAACGCGTACAACTTCTCCAAAAGAAATTTGTTGGGGTCCAACCATTTATTGCAGCAAACAAACAAACTAAACTAACTAAGAAAACTAAAACAACTGACGCTCCAAGAAAAACACATAGTGCATGAAGCAATAAAAATATAGTGTCTTGAAAGGTGACCTGATTTTTGCCGATGAAGAAGGGGTGTCTCGGGGGCATCCCCAAGCTTTGACGCTTGTACTTCTTGGATATTTCTTGGGGTGATGCATGGGCATCCCCAAGCTTGAGCTTTTGTCCATTCTTCAACTCATCTCATCATTCTCCAATCCCTACACTTGAAAACTTCCTACTCGAGGACGAGCAGGAGTTAAGCTTGGGGATACTTGATACGTCTCAGACGTATCTATAATTTTTGATGCTCCATGCTTGTTTATACACCATTTGCTTTGTGTTTTGTTACACTTCATGGTGTTTTTATGCGTTTTCCGGAACTAACCTACTAACGAGACGCCATAGTGCTAGTTCCCTGTTTTTTGCTATTTTTGTGTTTCAGAAAAGCTACACAGGAAATATTCTCGGAATTGGACGAAACAAAAGCCGAACCTCCTATTTTTACCGAAGCTTCGTGAAGACCGAAGATGAGACGGAGGGGGGCCATAGGCCGGCCACACCCTAGGCGGCGCGGCCTAGGCCCTGGCCGCGCCACCAGGGGGTGAAACCGCCTGGTCCACCTCCTAACGCCGCCTTTTCGCCTATATATTCCCCTCGATGGGAAAAACCTAAAGCCCGATCAATTTTCCTTGAAACATACTGCAAGCCGCCGCCATCGTCGACGCGAGATTGGGAGGATCCATGAGTTCTTCCCGGCACCCTGCCGGAGAGGGGAATCCCTGCCGGAGGCCTTCTCCACCACCATGGTCGCCTCCGGAGTGATGTGTGAGTAGTCTACCTTGGAATACGGGTCCATAGCAGTAGCTAGATGGTCGTCTCCTCCACCATGTGCTTCATGTTTAGATCTTGTGAGCTGCCCTACATGACCAAGATCATCTTTGTGTAATTCTACATGTTGAGTTTGTTGGGATCCGATGAGAATTGGTACTTGCTACTCGTGTGATGGCGCCAGAAAAGACTGTGGCGTTTAGTTGACGTGGGAGCAGTAAGTCCTTGTGCGTGGTGATGACCAGCCCGTTGGGAACCCCAAGAGGAAGGTATGATGAGTGTAGCGGCTAGTTTTCCCTCAGTTAAGAAACCAAGCTTTAATGTCGATCTTGAAGAAGAGAGACGGTGACGACTGAAGGTGATGCGGACTGGCTTAGTAATACTCCAACAAGGGCGCCGTTTACGACACTTGTTGACTCGTCTTCGGCCAGCAGCAACGCGGAACCTGCACACACACAAACAAATACTTTGTCCCCAACTTGCGATGAGGTTGTCAATCTCACCGGTTTGCTTGAAACAAAGGTTATGAGTGTATCGAGTGGAAAACAGTAGTAAAATGCGAGTAAAGTAAACAGTGCGGGAAAAGTAAACAGGTGATTGCAATATGATTAAAATAGGACCGGGGTCCATAGTTCACTAGTGGTGTCTCTCCATAGATAAAATAACATGCTGGGTTAACAAATTACAGTTGGGCAATTGATAGAATAAAGATAACGTGATATGTCAAGAAGATCACTATGAGATTCACTCTGGGCATTACAACAAAATACATAGACCGCCATCCAACTGCATCTATGACTAATAATCCACCCCCGGGGATATCATCCGAACACCCTAGAAGTATTAAGTTGCGAACAACAGATAATTGCATTAAGCAAAGTGTGTAATGTAAACAAAGCATATGCCCTTGAGCATATGAATGTTGTTTTCTCCCTAGTAGCAACAGCACATCTACCACCTTAGAGGTTTCTGTCACTCCCCCAGGTGAAATAGAGACATGAACCCACTATCGAGCATAAATACCCCCTCTTGGAGTCACTAGCAACTACTCGGCCAAGATAGTTACTAACAACGGAGAGCATGCAAGATCATAAACAACATAGAGATAACAAAAGATATAATTCAGTACAACAACTTAATCATAAACACCAATATTCATCGGATCCCAACAAACCAACATCATAGAATTACATAACGGTGATCTCAATCATGTAAGGCAGCTCATGAGATCTAAACATGAAGCACATGGTGGAGAAGACAACCAGCTAGCTACTGCTATGGACCCATAGTCCAAGGTAGACTACTCACTCATCGCTCTGGAGGCAAGCATGGCGATGAAGAAGACCTCCGGTGGCGATTCCCCTCTCCGGCAGGGTGCCGGGAAGAGCTTCTGGACCCTCCCGATCTTCGGGTCGACGGCGGCGGTGGATCGCGATGTATTCTGGAAAACTGATCGGGCCCTTAGGTTTTTCTCGTCAGGGGGTATATATAGGCGAAGGGGCGATATCAGAGGAGAGACCACGGCCCCTCACGTGGGCCCGGCGCGGCCAGGGGGGTGGCCGCGCCGCCCCTGTGTGTGGGGGCCACGTGGCCCCACTCCGTCAGGTCTTCGGATGTCTGGAAGCTTCCCCGTGAAATATGACTTCAGGAACTTGTTTCGTCCAATTTCGAGAATATTTCCTGTGTATCACTTCTGAAACACAAAAACAGCAGAAAACAGGAAACTGGCACTGTGGCACTTCGTTAATAGGTTAGTTCTGGAAAATGTATAAAAATGCCACTAAGTGTAACGAAACAATATACAAATGGTGTAAAAACAAGCATGGAGCATCAAAAATTATAGATACGTTTGAGACGTATCAAGCATCCCCAAGCTTAACTCCTGCTCGTCCTCGAGTAGGTAAGTGATATCAAAGAATATTTTTTGAGGTGACATGCACCTACACAATCTTGATCATATATGTAAGCATTGGTGAGCTGGGATCAATAGAACTTAAAACATGGGCATGAAGATATAATCATGACAATAAGAACTTAGCAACCATGTTGTAAACATGCAAATGAACACAAACAAAAGATCATGATAATGAAACAATGAAAGTCAAACGTGTGTTCAAATCATAAGGAAAAACATACAAATGGTTTTCAGCTTGTCCTTCAAAGAGAGCAAAACATAAATGCATAGGACACCTCAAAGTTTAAGAGGGCGACTAGATACAAATAATTTAAGAACAAGTGAAACCAACAATATGAGTCAATCAATGAACTTTGGGACAATGCATATCACACTAAGAATGACAACTAAGCTCTCTTAATGGTGCATAAAGAAAGAAGGTGGTGACTCAACATAAAAGTAAAAGAAAGGCCCTTCGCAGAGGGAAGCAGTGATTGCAAGTTTTATAACCTTCAAAAATTATGGTACTTACCGACTTTGAGCTCTCATTGCCCCCATCATAAGCATCTTGAATGGTTAAAGTTAATGCGAGAACAATTATGATGCATATGCTTGACAAATCATAAGTTGAAAACCTCGTGTCCCGTGAATACGAGTACCCAAACCATGCTAATTTACTTAGAGTCCCAAGCAAGGCTCTTGTCATTGTAAGTATATGCATATCATTGAGAACCGCCAATGGGGTACCTCCGTGCCCGATGACATGGAACAAGCCCACACCAAAATGACAGGACAAGCAGACAATGAACACCTCGACATCTCTTTTATTTGCTATATTGTTTAGCTTTTTATTGTGAGATGCGTCGTCGAATGTCCACCATGGGTATGCTGCAAATTTCCACCATGAATTATGCATGGCTTAGATTGGTGGCCCGGCCTTTCCCTAACACATATAAAAACTCCATGATCCTCACAAGATTCCCAATTCATTTCACACAGCGGGCATCCATAAACAAAAGATCACGATATCAACTCAAAAAGAAGTGCAATGTTGAAAGCTTGCCCCATGACAGCATGGCTGGGCTAGAATCCAACTTACAACTTGCAAGCATAACAACTCAGCATAAAAGACCACAATGTCAATTTTTTAAGAACAGGAAAAAGTAAAGTGTGCCTTCCGGTTCGTGAGAGGTTTACTGACCGAATTTCGTATAACACTGGTAAGAGTTTAATTTGAAGAGAAAATAAAAGCAAGTCAAATTTACTTGGAATAGCAAATTGCTAGTAGGTATGTATGGTGGACACTTTGGAAAACTTTGGCTTTTAGGAGTTGGATGCATGAGTAGAGCTCATACTCAGTACAAGGCGAGGGCTAGCAAAAGACTGGGAGCGACCAACTAAGAGAGCAGTAATGGCCATAATCATGCAAAGCGACAAAGCGACATTAAAAGAAGCATACGATGGCATCAAAAGTCAAAAACTAAATGATCATGAAGGTTAATGGCGACTTTGTAAGAGTCTAACATGTGTGAGCATGCGCCAAGTCAACCCAAATAAAGCATCAAGAGAAAACCAAAATAATGCTTCCATACAATAAAAACAACGCATGATTTTTCAAAGGCTCATTAAGCAATCTCAGTTATTTGAGACAAGTCATGCTACAGCAAAACCACTAAGCATACTATCAAAAAGACATCAAGCCTGACATGAAAAAGCCTAAGCCGCAGTCTACACAAGCTCCTTCTTGTACCACTATTTTGCACAAAGCTTTTTCTCTTTTCCAACACCATTTGAAATTTTTATAAACACCTCTTTTGATGAAAACCAATGAAGATCAGAGGAAAAAATACACCTTGATGAAAAGATATGACAAGATCTGAACGCAAATCAAGGCGAAAACAAAAACCAAAAGCAGTAGCAGAAAAAGTAGAACACTCGATTTTTAATAAGCGTGAAAACTAGAGCGTTCTTTGCAAATGAAAACGAGTACATCTCCTCCAAAGGGAAATTTGTTGGGGTCCAACCATTTATTGCAGAAAACAAACAAACTAAACCAACTAAGAAAACTAAAACAACTGACGCTCCAAGAAAAACACATAGTGCATGAAGCAATAAAAATATAGTGTTTTGAAAGGTGACCTGATTTTTGCCGATGAAGAAGGGGTGCCTCGGGGGCATCCCCAAGCTTTGACGCTTGTACTTCTTGGATATTTCTTGGGGTGATGCATGGGCATCCCCAAGCTTGAGCTTTTGTCCATTCTTCAACTCATCTCATCATTCTCCAATCCCTACACTTGAAAACTTCCTTCATACAAAACTAAACACAATTCTATTAGCAACATTAGTGTAAGCATAAAATATATTCAACCTCCTTTAGCTTCAGGTTTCAACCCAAAACCACCACATATAAAGTATATACTACTGTAGCAACTTCCACAAGAGTTCCATGATAAAAAAGAACTCAAAAGAAAGCGATAAAGTGGCAAAAACAAATATTGGCAGAAATCTGTCAAAACTGGACAGCTGATAATGGACGAATTTTTGCAGGTCCAAAATATATACAGAGAATTTTCACGAATTTTTACGGTGCAGCACCGAAAACAGTTTTAGGACAGCAATAACCCCAAATCTTTACCTCACTCAAATTAGAGGCTTCTCTTGGCACAAAAACGAAATAAACAAGATAAGGAGCGGTCATTACAGTAGTAATGACTTCCAAGACTCAAATAAAAGAAAAAGTACTGAAAATAAAACATTGGGTTATCTCCCAAGAGTGCTTTTCTTTAACGCCTTTGAGCTAGGCGCAGAAAAGTGCGAATCAAGTAATATCAATAGATGAAGCATTAAGATCAACAGAAGAGGTCTTATCAATAAGGCATTGTATTTCATCCACATAAGTTTTTGAAGACCCTTGGTGATCATGCTTTGGTACACTATTCTCATCAAAAAGATTTTTAGGACAAATCCAGGCAAAATTGTTTTCGAAAGCATCATTCAATCCCAAAAGCTTGCAAGGTATAGGTATTTCGGTCTCTTTATCATCTGTACTAATAACATTTATAGGAGAACCGAGTTTATTAAAACGTTTAAGAACCTTCCTAGCTTCAACAACGACATCCTTAAATTCTAGGCGCAGAGTTTCCAAGATAAAAGCTTTCTTTTCGGGATCCTTAATTTCTTGAAGCTTGAGGAACATATATTGCATAAAAGGATTAAGACTAGCAAACCTAGCTTCTAACATGTGAACTAAATGAGCAGAAGCAACTTCATAACTAGGTGCTAACTCAACCAAAGACTTTTCCTCATCTTCATCGTGCATACTAATGTGATTAAAGAACTCCTCAATGTTACTTTTGCTAATAATCGAACCACTCCCTACAGAGAGGTCCTCCAGAACGAACTCAGGGAACAACATGATAAACTAAAGTAAAGAAATAACAACTACCAAGGATTCTAATTTTTTTTGGGTTTTTGATATAAAAAGCAATGCAGGTAAAATAAATAAAGTAAAGCAAAACAAATAACAAAGTAAAGAATGTGTGTGCGAAGAACTCCCCTCGCAGAAGTCTTCTCTCTTCCCCGGCAACGGCGCCAGAAAAGAAGCTGCTACTCGTGTGATGGCGCCAGAAAAGACTGTGGCGTTTAGTTGACGTGGGAGCAGTAAGTCCTTGTGCGTGGTGATGACCAGCCCGTTGGGAACCCCAAGAGGAAGGTATGATGAATGTAGCGGCTAGTTTTCCCTCAGTTAAGAAACCAAGGTTTAATGTCGATCTTGAAGAAGAGAGACGGTGACGACTGAAGGTGATGCGGACTGGCTTAGTAATACTCCAACAAGGGCGCCGTTTACGACACTTGTTGACTCGTCTTCGGCCAGCAGCAACGCGGAACCTGCACACACACAAACAAATACTTTGTCCCCAACTTGCGATGAGGTTGTCAATCTCACCGGTTTGCTTGAAACAAAGGTTATGAGTGTATCGAGTGGAAAACAGTAGTAAAATGCGAGTAAAGTAAACAGTGCGGGAAAAGTAAACAGGTGATTGTAATATGATTAAAATAGGACCGGGGTCCACAGTTCACTAGTGGTGTCTCTCCATAGATAAAATAACATGCTGGGTAAACAAATTACAGTTGGGCAATTGATAGAATAAAGATAACGTGATATGTCAAGAAGATCACTATGAGATTCACTCTGGGCATTACAACAAAATACATAGATCGCCATCCAACTGCATCCATGACTAATAATCCACCCCCGGGGATATCATCCGAACACCCTAGAAGTATTAAGTTGCGAACAACAGATAATTGCATTAAGCAAAGTGTGTAATGTAAACAAAGCATATGCCCTTGAGCATATGAATGTTGTTTTCTCCCTAGTAGCAACAGCACATCTACCACCATAGAGGTTTCTGTCACTCCCCCAGGTGAAATAGAGACATGAACCCACTATCGAGCATAAATACCCCCTCTTGGAGTCACTAGCAACTACTCGGCCAAGATAGCTACTAACAACGGAGAGCATGCAAGATCATAAACAACATAGAGATAACAAAAGATATAATTCAGTACAGCAACTTAATCATAAACACCAATATTCATCGGATCCCAACAAACCAACATCATAGAATTACATAACGGTGATCTCAATCATGTAAGGCAGCTCATGAGATCTAAACATGAAGCACATGGTGGAGAAGACAACCAGCTAGCTACTGCTATGGACCCATAGTCCAAGGTAGACTACTCACTCATCGCTCCGGAGGCAAGCATGGCGATGAAGAAGACCTCCGGTGGCGATTCCCCTCTCCGGCAGGGTGCCGGGAAGAGCTTCTGGACCCTCCCGATCTTCGGGTCGACGGCGGCGGCGGATCGCGATGTATTCTGGAAAACTGATCAGGCCCTTAGGTTTTTCTCGTCAGGGGGTATATATAGGCGAAGGGGCGATATCAGAGGAGAGACCACGGCCCCTCACGTGGGCCCGGCGCGGCCAGGGGGGTGGCCGCGCCGCCCCTGTGTGTGGGGGCCATGTGGCCCCACTCTGTCAGGTCTTCAGATGTCTGGAAGCTTCCCCGTGAAATATGACTTCAGGAACTTGTTTCGTCCAATTCCGAGAATATTTCCTGTGTATCACTTCTGAAACACAAAAACAGCAGAAAACAGGAAACTGGCACTGTGGCACTTCGTTAATAGGTTAGTTCCAGAAAATGTATAAAAATGCCACTAAGTGTAACGAAACAATATACAAATGGTGTAAAAACAAGCATGGAGCATCAAAAATTATAGATACGTTTGAGACGTATCAGTACTATGTCAAGTTGATGTGCTGAATTATTATCTTTATGTTATCTCTATGTTGTTTATGATCTTGCATGCTCTCCGTTGCTAGTAGATATCTTGGCCGAGTAGATGCTAGTGACTCCAAGAGGGAGTATTTATGCTCGATAGTTGGGTTCATGCCTCTAGTAATCTGGGGGAGTGACAGAAACCTCTAAGGTTGTAGATGTGCTATTGCCACTAGGGATAAAACAACATTCTTGTGTTCAAGAACATTTGCATTGTTTACATTATGCATTTTGCTTAAGGCGATAATCTGTTGTTCGCAACTTAATACCCGATGGTTGCTCGGACAACATCCGGAGGGTGGATTATTAGTCATAGATACAGTTGGATTACGGTCTATGTATTTTGTCGTAATGCCCAGAGTGAATCTCATAGTGATCCTCATGACATATGTATGTTATCTTTATTCTATCAATTGCCCAACTATTATTTGTTTACTCAGTATGTTGTTATTTATCTTATGGAGAGACACCACTAGTGAACTGTGGACCCCGGTCCAATTTCCTTTACATTGCTATTACCGTTTACTTTACTCGCACTATTTACTTTCTTGCATACTATTACCTTTTACCACTCGATACGCTCAGTCCTTTGTTTACAGCAAACCGGTGAGATTGACAACCTCATCGTAAGTTGGGGCAAAGTACTTGGTTGTGTTGTGTGCAGGTTCCACGTTGCTGATAGTGAAAAGCCACACATCTGCATTTATCTGGCGCCATTGCTGGAGTGTCGCAAAGCTAGCGTGCATCAACCTTCGGAAGTGTGGTATTTTCTCCTACTGGCTCGATAACCTTGGTTTCACAACTGAGGGAAGACTTGCTGCTGTGCTCATCATACCTTCCTCTTGGGGTTCCCAACAGGGTGTTATCTACACACCATCAGTGGTTCCCGAGACCGCGGATATTCCAGGACTCGCATGAAAAGTTGAGATTAAGCATAATTGAAAGGGGAGCATAGAGGGAAATAAGCAAAAGTTGAGCTTGTTATCTTAGAGGAAAAGGTGGGCCTAATACCGTTATAGGAGCTCTCAGGAGCTAAAGAAATATATAAAAAATAGGCTGGACCCGGCCAACTGGCGCAGGTCAAGAACAAGCTCTGACTAAGGCAAACATAGCAACAGGGGGCAACCAAGTCAACTGCGTGCACCCATGCAGAAATGACTGGGGCCCGCAGGTAGGGAAGCTGGTCATGGTGCCACAGAGGGCACCGATGCCTCTTCAGGACAGTCAATTCACCTAGACTAACAAGAGGGACACCCCCACCCTAATCCGTTTGGACCATTTTTTCATTAACACTGCCTGGAACTCTCACTACCCCTCCCCCTCCATCGCGTATGTCACTCGGGACACCTTCGACCATGTCCCCCGTATTGCCACAATTTCCACTGCCATCCCGCGTTCAGTCATCTTCCGTTACGACTGTTCTTAGGGCCTCCATGCGAGGTTCCGGGACTCCATTGCTTCCTCCTAGCTTTCCACTTCCCGTCCTGACACCACTGCTCGGCTAGTCACCCGCCTTTGGTGTTGTAGAGCTTCTTGCAAAACCTGGACCAAGCGCTCGACCCCTTTTGCACAATGTGACTGTGACGCTCGTATCCTAAATCACCTTTCTAGACTTTCTTGAGTAGAAGAGGCCCCTTTACCGTCTCGAGCTTGCCCTGCACATCCTGACCACTAAATGCCCTGGTTCTTGTTGTGATCATGGATAAGGGTTGCCGTGGCCATCAAAAGGTCGGTATCACCGTGATACTCATTGTCCGACAATGTACCAAAAAAATAATTGTAGAAGAACTTGATCGAGTTATGGTCCATCTACATACAACATATGGGCAACGGTCATATAATGAACATCTACTCTGACATAATTTAACCTGTACAAAATAGACCCCAAATTCGTACCTCAAATTCAGCCTCACAAATGGCTTAAAAGGCCATGTGCACCACGGTGGGGGGCCGGGACCGAGCCTGCGACCATCGAAGTTGAGCTATCATGGATGGATCTTGGTATACATACGCATAGGGAGACCACAACAGAGATATGTGGACTGAAGGAAATATGCTCTAGAGGAAAATAATATTGGACTTATTTGCATATTTCATATAGTTCATAATAGATTTAATACTATGCTAGAACTATGTCAATAGGAAACATTGATATTGGTGTGGTATTAAATGATTAGGAGTCCCTATTAAATCCTCTATTTACTAGTTCATTAATCAACTGATGATCGAGGTTTCCCGATCATGGAGCATTACGCCAATTGATAATGAGATCATGCCATTTAATAAATGCCATGGTGGACATTACCCAAAGTTTCTGTTGCAACACGATCGTATCATGGTGTTCACATTGCAATATGATGAAAGCGTCGTAGCTTAATCCTTAGACCATGAGGTTAAATTTAATCACTATTTCTGGAGGAAACTTTAATTGCAGCAACCGTCACACCGTAAGAGGGTGACTAAAAAAGGTGTCTCTTGGATTCTCCAAAGGGGTAGGTTGAGGCGTATAAATCAATAGCAAGATTTGCTCATCCGCATGACAGATATGACATTCTGGGCCCACTCAGTGAGAATACATAGGAGTTGTGCAGCATGTGACTAGGTCATGGAGATGGATTATCACAGATGAGTAAACATCATTAGCCAGTGATAAGATTGAACGAGGTATTGGGAATACCGATGATCAGATCTTAGGTTATGCTAGTTTCACTGAAGCAAAGTGAAAGGCACATCGACTCTTACAGTTCAATGACTAAAAGAACTTCATAGAATTCACAGGGATCATCACAGATTTCTAGATCTGATTGAAGATCATTTACCGCAGAGATTTCTCGGTAATGTCTGTCGCATTCTTGAACCGTCGGGTAACACACTTAAGGGATCACGATGCTAGAGCTCATTTTGGTATTATCTAGATACATCATGTGATGTTATATGAGAGAGGGAAAAGTCCCAATCAAGTCTGAAATAGTTTCAGCGGAGTCCAAAAAAGGTTCGGTGAAATCTAGAATAGTTTTGGTGGAGTCCGAAATGGTTCTGATGGAGTCCGGAATTGTTTCGGAGTAGCGGGGAATTAATTATGAGTTCATTAATATTAATTAAATGAATTAATATTGATTATATAATAAATAAATCAATTATTCACCTAATGGGCCAATTTACCGATATAACCCCATGAGGGAAAAAAGGGGGCACCCTGGACCCCTAGCCCAGGCCGGCTAGGGTTAGACTTTTGGGGGCCGGCTGGGCCCCACAAACCGTGGCCACCGCCTCCCTTCTCCTCCTTGGCCGCCACCCTTGGCTGCCTTGGGGAGGGGTAAGGGTGCACCCCTCCCCACTATCTAAAGGGGGGCCTTGGGAGAAGAGGACACACAATTCCACGAGCCCCTCCTTCCTTAGCCGCCCACCTCCACCTCCTGGCCGCCGGCCACACCCCTGGCTGCTGCCCTCCTCTTCTCTCACTCCCGCGCGGCCTCCCAAAGGGCTGCGTAGGAGAAGGGAATCACCACCGCTGCATGTCGTCATGCTGCGGAGTTTTCGCATCCCTGTCCAAAGCCATTTACTTCCACATCTCGGCTGGAATGGGGGTTCCGGGAGTCGTCGTGATCTCCATACGTGTGCGAGTATGCGGAGGTGTTGCTCGTGCGAGACCATAGTCGTTTCTCCAAGATCTCCATGGACCTTGAGCTTGGCTACGTCGTTTTCATCATCAACGCTTGTGCGCGAGCGTAATCCCGCATTTCAGTCCACGAGGGTACATGTCCGAACTCCTACCATTACAACATTACTAATAGATAGGTACTTGGGCATATTCGGGGTTGCGTAGCCAATAAACTTTTGTTATTTGCACCAAACCCCAACAGTGGTATCAGAGCCGGATCTATGCGTAGTATGCTTGTACGGTTAGAACGCATCGTGTTAACGCGGGCGTTGATCGTCTTATTGTTACCCTCCAACGTGTATTTGTTTATATCTGTGGCATAGTTGGATTGAAGCGGCCCGTGACCAACATTACACGTTTCACGCAAGACTGGTTCCACGACTGACATACGGCATGCACCATATAAAAGTGGCTATTCGGGTGTCTGTTTCTCCAACTATAGTGGATATAGCATCTACAACAGAGGTCCCTTAACAGGGAAATCAAAGCAACAATATGATTATTAGCGTTGTAGTTTCATGTTCATAGGTAAGAAATGTTTCTTATGCAAAAGCCCTAGAAGCCTCATAAAACTTGCAAACATAGTGGAAATGTCTAACTTTGTTTTGCAGCGGGACATGTGATGTGATATGGTTAAACGGTAAGTTACGTTGTACTTCCGGAGGCTTCACGACGGGCGCCGTGGACTTGGCGCCGCACCGGTGGATGGATGGAGATCATGTCAGAGGCACGATGGAGATCAAGCACGTCGATGAAGAAACCATATCATAACACGCATTATTTACATTTGATGTTATTGTGTGATTTCTTGTTTGTGCTAGTATTTAGATATACGGCGGTAGCATAGAATAAGAAAATCCCTAATCAAATACAAATTAAAATGTGTTCTCCCTTACATGTGCAATCGCCACAAAGTTCTTAGTTATGAAGCCGGCCGTGATGACTGGGGGCTAGACATATAGAAGTTCACATAAGGCGTGGGTACAAGCAATGTATGTGTCATGCAATACACTAAGGTTGAATTGGCAAGCCCTAGTCTGTGCAAACATCGCCTCGAAACACAAAAGACCGAAAGGTCGAGCATGGGTCGCAAAGTTGTGCGATTGATATAAGCACTGTCTACCTTCGACATTGCATCGCCGATCGTGACGATCGGGGGTGGTGTAGTGGAGAAAGACCGTGTAATCACTAGCACAATTGTAGGGATGCTATTCTAAGTGGGGGTTCTACACAGTTAAATTGTTTAATAAAAACTGAACTCATATTATGAACTTTAGTATTTACACCTTTGCAAAATTTGTGTAGATGATCACTTCCCTCAATTTCACGCACTTTTTCAATGGCCAAGAGCTTAGTGCTGATGGGTCTAATTTCACCAAATGGTACCTGCACTTGAGAACTTCACTCCATCATACTGAGACACTTTTTTACGATAATAATTGAGCCATTGGGATTACCACCGGAAGAGCATTTGGACCAGGCAATGATTAACACATACTGTTATAGACGGAACTGTTACTTCATAGTCCGTAATGCAATCCATAGCATGATGGTGCCTGAGATGAGGAGTTTCTGGGAGACTGCCATATCGAATGAGATTATAAGTGATCTGAAAGAGATCTTTGAGCTTGAAGTGCACTTGATGCGACATGAGTGCCTGAATGAATTCCTCTCATGTAAGATAGAGGAACATGAGTGTGTGGGATTGCATCTTGCAAAGATGCTTAGAATCCACAGACGTCTGACTGTAGAATTGGGGTTTGACCTGTCGGATGACATTGCCAAAAGTATGGTACTGCGTTCGCTTCCTCCAAGCTACAAGAGTTTTGTCAAGAGATTTCTGAGAAAGGATGAAGTAGTCAACCTTCATCAGCTCATGGCAAGGACTAGGCTTCATGAAATTGAGTCCTCTCATGTGGAGATCATCGATCTGACAGGTATATGTGATATACAATGTTATAAATGTTTCATAAACACTTAAGCAGTTTTGAAAGTATGAGATACTAGATCCAGTTTTGTTGAAAACAGGATCTGCGGAGTGAAGTGTTAATGGAGGAGATGCCTATGGCGCCCTGGAAAAGGACATGCTTGATGTTTCACTGGCACCGATCTACCTCAACATTTATCTTTGAGTTTAGAATTTGAATAAAGTTTTGTAATAAGTTTTGCATTAAAGATCTTGTGATTGTCTCAAATGTATGAGACAAAGTTTATTCGTGTGTAATGAACAATATGGTTGTTTTATCGCAATGAATAAAGTCTTTTTGGATGATTACGAATAAAGTTATTCTTATTTATTCTTGTTGATATAATTTCAAGCATTTATAATATCATGATTAAAATCTTTATTATGTATTCTCCGTGCTTTAATAATGATTTAAGTTTTTTTATGAAAATACTTATGTGAATTTCATAGCGATGAAATTGAATATATGTTTTGAATTGTATCAATTACATATATGTTTGTGGTAATTTCATATCGGTGGAATTAAATCAGTTTTTTATATTTGATCAAATTTGCATACGATCCACACTTCATTTATTTGAAATGATTTAAAACACTTTGTGCTGAAGTGTAAAATACACAAGTATTGATATTATGCATAAAAGATGTGTAGTATTTCATAAAATTAAAGATATCATTATTTTGTGAAAATTCTTTATTAAAGATTTTGTAATTATTCGCATTACTAAGTAAGGATTAAATTATTTGATTTTTACAAATAGTTTAATGAAATAAAGAAAGATTTGAGCTAAGTCAAAATTTGAATCAGTAAAAAATGACTAAATTCAAATTTTATGATTTGAAAGAAATTTGATGAATGAGTTCGATAAATATTAATGCTAAACAATTCAAATTGTTAAAAAGTTCACATTAAAATCATATTTGAACGGGTATTATTTATTAAAGAAATAAAACATCTGTAGTGGCATAAATTAGCATTTAAAGTAGCACATTAAATAAATTCAAATTAAATAAGTATGAAGCCATATAAATAATACTATATGAGTTATAGTGTGATTTATAAAAAAGATTCCAGGTTATTTTGATAATTTGAAATTAAGAAATTCTTCATAAAGGTCCTTATAAGAATATGGAGTTATCTTCTAAAACCAAAAGATGCAAATTCTGTATTGCAAAAAATTTGGTGCACTTTAGAGAAAATGTTTTCTCAGTAAAGGTGTTAAATAGAAGAAAAAGAAAGGATCAATTAAAGTAACTGAATTAATCTTTATAATATCAGAATAGCGCAACAGAATAAGTTCTGAAGCAAAGTTCTATATTAGAAAAGAGGAATTGATGATAAAGATCACACAATCAAGTCCTTTATTTGAATAGGATTCATGAATTAAAATTGCGCTGGTTCACAAAATGAAAATTCATGATTTACTTGTCAAGTTATTAAAACTGGACTTACCTACTAACTATGAAGAAAAGATGGTGGACCTAAATGCGAGAAATAACTTAGAGTTAGAATTAAAGATTTTATTTAAGAGGTAATTGTTACTCGATCTTATTAAGTAAATTGTATTACTTAATTCTTCAAAATAATGTCAGATTATGGAGAAGAAAATAAATCTTTAATGAAAAGACATAAAAGCACAATTTGTCTTAAGTCTGTTTAGACAAATTCAAATGATTGACTATAATATGTAGTGATGCTTTAAAGTCTTCAAAATTCAATTAGCTATTAAAATTGCAAAGTTCTTAAACCAGTTTAAGTTATGGCAATGTTTAACACATTTTTTTGAATTAAACTCATATTTAAGGTATCTCGATTTGATTTAGAATCAAAAGTTTTTTGGAAAGGTCCAAAGTTATCGGGATAAACCTATTTACATTAAAGTGAGTGGGAGCGATGAATAATAGCTTTAATCTCACAATTATATGTAAGAGTACATATTCCGAGTGGAAGCTCGCTATGTATGTAAGAGTACATATTCTCAGTGGGAGCTATGACAAAATTCATTTATGTGAATAAAATATTATGAATAAGCGCATACAATATCATAATTATTAATTAGAATTATTAAGTGGAGAAATTGACATCATGTTTAAGGCAAAATTTTAAAAGCATTAAGTTCATAATTCTGAAAGTTCAGAATAAACTCAAAAGGTTTTGACTAAATGACTATGAAAATATTGAGCGTGAACTCAATAATGGTTGACATAAGCGTCTCATAGTTTGCGCTATCCAAAACCATGTTTTGCATAAAGTCAAACAATGCATCCCAAGTTCAAAATGTTAAAAGGCTAGGTAAGAAATGATTAAAGAATCATTAAACCAAGGAAAAGCCAATCCTATGAATTTTTTGAGAAAGAATAGGAATTTCTGGAAAAGTGAGCGTACACTTGGTTCAGAAATTTGGGAAATTAAACTCCATCAAAGACTAAGAATAACGAAAGCGTGATTGGGGCGTTGATATTGCATTATAGGCGATTTCAATTAAATCTACATAAATTAAAGGCTTCTCTAGTAGTAGCAAGTGTAATGTTGTGGTTTGAGAAAGTTCGACTGCTAGATGAGTGTCTATCTTTTTCGCATTTATGAGAAAATCAATGGGATTAACCAGACACCATTACAAAATTAGAATACAAAGTCTCACTCTTCTACCAAACATTAAACTTAAACAACATCATGAGATGATGATAAAGTGTCACACAATAGTGACAAGTTGCAAAGGGTATAAAAGATCTGATCTATGCAGATCACTAAGGTAGGTCCTCACAAGTATGCATGATCAAAGATCATATATATGATATGCTCTGTGATCGGTAAACAAAATGCGGCTAGATTATTTGTACTCTAGTGCAAGTGGGAGACTGAAGGAAATATGCCCAAGAGGAAAATAATATTGGACTTATTTGCATATTTCATATAGTTCATAATAGATTTAATACTATGCTAGAACTATGTCAATAGGATACATTGATATAGGTGTGGTATTAAATGATTAGGAGTTCCTAGGAAATCCACTATTTACTAGTTCATTGATCAACTGATGTCGAGGTTTCCCGATCATGGAGCATTATGTCAATTGACAATGAGATCATGCCATTTACTAAATGCCATGGTGGACATTACCCAAAGTTTCTGTTGCAACATGATCGTGTCATGATGTTTACGTTGCAATATGATGAAAGCGTCGTAGCTTAATCCTAAGACCATGAGGTTATATTTAATCACTATTTCTGAAGGAAACTTTAATTGCATCAACCGTCATACCATAACAGGGTGACTGAAAATGTGTCTATGGGGTTCTCCAAAGGGGTAGGTTAAGGCATATAAACCAATGGCGGGATTTGCTCATCCGCATGACAGATATGATACTCTGGGCCCACTCAGTGAGAATACATCAAAGCTGTGCAGCATGTGACTAGGTCACGGAGATGGGTTATCACGGACGAGTAAACAACATTAGCCGGTGATAAGATTGAACGAGGTATTGAGAATACCGATGATCAGATCTTAGGTTATGCTAGTACTAGTGAAGCAAAGGGAAAGGCACATCGACTCTTACGTTTCAACGACTAAAAGAACTTTGTAGAATGCATAGGGATTATCACGGATTTCCAGATCCAATTGAAGATCATTTACCATAAAGAGTTCTCGGTAATGTCTATCGCATTCTCGAACCGTCGGGTAACACACTTAAGGGATCACGACGCTAGAGATGATGTTGGTATTATCAGGAAACACCATGTGATGTTATATGAGAGAGGGAAAAGTTCCAATCAAGTCTGAAATAGTTTTAGTGGAGTCCAAAACAGTTTCGGTGAAATCTGGAATAGTTTCGGTGGAGTCCGAAATAGTTCCGACGGAGTCCGGAAGTATTTTGGAGTAGTGGGGAATTAATTATATGTTAATTAATATTAACTAAATGAATTAATATTGATTATATACTTAACGAATCAATTATTCACTTAATGGGCCAATTTACCGAAACAAGCCCATGAAGGAAAAAAGGGGCGCCCTGGACCCCTGGCCAAGGCCGGCCAGGGTTAGGGTTTTGGGGGTCGGCTGGGCCTCAACCCTGGCCACCGCCGCCCTCCTCCTTCCTGGCCGCCGCCCTTGGATGCCTTGGGGAGGGGTAAGGGTGCACCCCTCCCCACTATATAAAGGGGGCCTTGGGAGGAGAGGACACACAATTCCATGAGCCCCTCCTCCCTTAGCTGCTCACCTCCACCTCCTGGCCGCCGCCCTCCCCCTCTCTTACTCCCGCGTGGCTTCTCGAAGGGTTGCATAGAAGAAGGGAATCACCACCGCTGCATGTCGTCGTGCTGCGGAGTTTCTAGATCCCTGTCCAAAGCCGTCTACTTCCACATCTCAGCTGGAACGGTGGTTCTGGGAGTCGTCATGATCGCCGTACGTGTGCGAGTACGCAGAGGTGTCGCTCGTGCGACACCGGAGTCGTTGCTCCAAGATCTCTATCGACCTTGAGGTCGGCTACGTCATCTTCATCGTCAACGCTTGTGCGGGAGCATAATCCCCACGTTTCGGTCTAAGAGGGTGCGTGTCCGAACTCCTACCGTTACAACATTACTAATAGATAGGTCCTTGGGAATATTCGGGGTTGCGTAGCCAATAAATTTTTGTTATTTGCATCGAACCCCTACATGGACATAGGAATACACTTGATGATGGCTGGGACAGCTCTAGGGCACTAGCTCCTCGACAACAACAAGTGCGTACAACAGTGCTAATAAGAAGGATGGCCTTTGATTAACTCCGTCCAAAGCGGGCGTCTTTGACGACAGAGAGGAATGATGATATCAATGGCATGAGGGTGGTGTTGCAGCGGAGAGGGAGGGGATTTGGGTGTGGACTAGTTTGTGTGTGCCGTTGGTAGCCCAAATTTGGACTAGAAATAGGGTGTAGAAGACTGATTTGCAACACTCATATCATTTGGGTCGGACCACTTGGTCATCTCCCTTTGTCTGTGTGGATACATTTGAACCGCCTCGAGTTGTTTGCATCGACCCGCTAGAGATGCCCTTAGCCTACATGGATAGATCGCTTGTTCCACTGGACCTTTTTTAGTTGCCCTGCAAATACATAGCATAGTACAAAGTATCGATGGAGGGGTAGGGCCCTTACATTTTGGGGGCTCGAGAGGTCTCCCTCACCCACCCCTAGGTCATCCCTGCATGCAATGTCCAGAGCTCGTCAGACACTTACACAATATCTACAAAAAAAGGAATATCCTCATGCCCAGGTATCCCATACACTCCGAGTGATATGTGTTTGGGGCCTGTTGAGCGTCCCCTAGGGGACTAGAAGCACCGACCCCCTTCTTTCGGCCAGTGGGATGTAGTCTCCACATCATCGTTAGATCAAAAATCAACGATAAAAATTGCTCCCCTACATCCTTGCTCAGTCGTAGATGGCGTACGCGCAGGGCACCCGAGTGGTTCTCTCTTCCCACCTTGTGTACGCCGGCGTCGCTGCTCCATGAGTCATGAGCTTCATCAGAGAACCCGTCATGGTATCACCGATGCAGTAGCCCTTCTCACTACTCCGCCTCTCCCATTCGTGGTGTCGCTCCTCCGCTGGCCATGGCCCATGCCGGAGAACCCGACGCGGCGTCGCTGATGCGGTATCATGGTAAGCGTTTGCAACAATGCCCATGGTCCATGGTAGCAGCACATATGTGCCTTGGCAGAAACAACAACGGTTGCTAGCATAATGCCAAGGCCAGCTGATACGTCTCAAACTTATCTATAATTTTTGATCCTCCATGCTTGTTTATGCACCATTTGCTTTGTGTTTTGGTACACTTCGTGGCGTTTTTATGCGTTTTCTGGAACTAACCTATCGACGAGATGCCACAGTGCCAGTACCCTATTTTCTGCTATTTTTGTGTTTCAGAAAAGTTACATAGGAAATATTCTCGGAATTGGACGAAACGAAGCCCGAACCTCCTATTTTCCCCGGACGCAAGACGAGGACCGAAGGAGAGCGGGAGGGGGGCCATGGAGCAGCTACACCTAGGGCTGGCGCGCCCCCCTTGCCCGCGCGAGGGGGTGGTGTGGGCCCCCTGGCCACCCTCTGACGCCGCCTGTCCGCCTATATAAAGCCTTCCGACTCCAAACCCTAAATCAATCAGTGTTTTTCGAGAAAGAGTTCTGCAGCTCCGCCGCCGCCACCAACGAATTTCGGGAGACAAAACTCTCTGTTCTGGCACCCTGCCGAGATGGGGAAGTTCCCCCGGAGCCATCTCCATCGACTCCATCGCCTCCACAGATGTCTCCATCGACTTCACCGCCATCTCCATCGACGTTGTTGTCTCCCATGATGAGGAGGGAGTAGTTCTCCCTCGGGGCTGAGGGCTCTACCGGTAGCTATGTGGTTCATCTCTCTCTCCCATGATGTGATCTATATATGATCGTGAGCTTTGTATCTAGTTGAATTGGTAGATGCTATTATTCATATATTATGCTACTCCCATGCTTTATTATTGTAATCTCTGGAGACACCTTGTACCATGATGTGAAGGTGACAATGTGCGCATTATGTGTGTCTCTTTGGCTAGTGTCTCTATGAATTGTTGGTGTTTGTTGGAACCATCTAGTGCGCTCAAGGTGATAGTTTGGGGCAATCTAGTTTGGGGAAATGCGAACTTTGAGGAGTGCTTCGTAGCCCTACACATGATTAGTGTTCGTTACCCATTGGAGAATAGTTTAGAGTAGCATAGTGAAGATAGTTATTTATGTGTTCAATTATGTTATCTTTGTTGAGAGTGTCCACTAGTGAAAGTATGATCCCTAGGCCTTGTTTCCAAGCATTGAAACACAGTTTACATTTAGTTTTTTTACATTTTTGCTCACAGCGATATTTATTTCAGATTACATTTACTACTTATAATCATCCATATTACTTGTATTTCACTATCTCTTCGCCAAACTAGTGCACCTATACGTCTGACAAGTGTATTGGGTGTGTTGGGGACACAAGAGACTTCTTGTATCATAATTGCAGGGTTGCTTGAGAGGAATACCTTTGACCTCCTCCTCCCTGAGTTCGATAAACCTTGGGTGATCCACTTAACAGAAACTTACTGCTGTTCTACAAACCTCTGCACTTGGAGGCCCAACACTGTCTACAAGGATAGAAGCGTGCGTAGACATCAAGCTCTTTTCTGGCGCCGTTGCCGGGGAGGTAATGTAAAAGGTACTCGCATCCTCGTGTGTGAGTGCTCGAAGTTATTTCCTTTAGATTCTACAATTATATCTTTTTGTTTCTTATTTTTATTTTCACTAGTTAGGCTTAATGGAAAACAAAGAGTTTTATAGTATTTTTCCTGAGTTAGGACATGAAGTGTTTGAAAAACCTTTGGAGCTTTATTCGCATAGCAATGTTATTTGTATGAATTCTTTGAACACCGTTATTGCTAATGCTATAGAAAAGTCTAAGCTTGGGGAAGCTGGTTTTGTTAAGCATGGTATTTTTAGTTCCCCAGCTTTAGTGGAGAAAATTTGCTTTGATGATATTTTATCTCCCATATGTGATAATTCTAATGATGTTTGTGATCCTCATCCTTTTAAAATACCTATGAAAATTGTTGAACATGCTATGAATATCTGCTATTTAGGGGATGGAACTGTCCATCCTGGTGATCATTTGCTCTTTATACATGACTTATGCGAGTTGTTCAAGTGTGCAGGTATTTCAACAAGTCAGGTTAAGAGGAAGCTATTCTCTTTATCACTAAAGGGCAGAGCAGCGGAATGGTATAAGATGCTAAAGGATGGCCGATCTATTGGCTGGGAGGAAATCATACCTCTCTTTTATTCTAAATTCTATCCTTCTAGTGAGATTCATAAAGATAGGAATTATATTTATAATTTTCATCCTCATGATGGAGAAAGCATTTCCCAAGCGTGGGGAAGATTGAAGTCACTAATGCTCAAATGTCCCATTCTTCCCCGTAATATTGTTATTAATAATTTTTATGCAAGGCTTTTAGGAAATTACAAGGACTGTCAAGATGCCTGTTTTGAGGGATCCTTCACAAGCAAGGAGGTTGACGCTAAGTGGGATCTGCTTGAAACAATTCAAAGCAATATTGAAGATTGGGATAGCGACAAAGGTAAAGGATCAGGTATAAATTATGAGTATGATTGCATTAAGTCTTTCGCTGAAACTGCTGATTTTCAAGAGCTTAGTGCTAAATATGGTCTTGATCCTCAAATTATGGTTGATTATTTTAGAGCCTTTGCTTCTCATATTAATGTTCCCAAGGGAAATTGGGATGTGTATCATGAACCTTTTAAAGACACTTGCATAGAAAGTAATATTGTTATTGATGATTGCAATAAACATGCTCAAACTTCTGAAAGTACTATTTCTTATAAGCATGTTAATTTTTGTGGAGCACTTAGACCTTGCGAACAGAATCACATCAAAGAGTATTATTGCATCCACCACATGAATGAAGAAACTAGAATGTGGGACAGGGCTCTAAATGAGCTTGGTGAAAAGGTTTGTGCCCTCTATCCTTTTATTTGTGAACTTTGCTATAAAGTGGGTCATTTATTTTTCAATGCTCAGGCCATGATAGTAGCCTTTCTAATACAATGAGTACTGCAAGTTTGTATTGTGATGAAAAGATCACTCTCAATTAGCATGATGAGCTTACTTTATTTTTGGAGTGTGAAGAGTTATCTAGAAAAACTTCTTTGGTAGATATGAGTACTTTGATATTAATAGCATCCTGCATGGTTGTCATCTTTATTGTGCTAAAGATTGTTGCGCAAATACTTACATACAAAATATTATAAAAGATGAAAGGACTAATATGTGTTTTGTTCTTATTAATGAGAAGGAGGAATCCTCCAAAGTTTCTTCTATCGTTTCTGTCAACAAACCAGGTTATGTGGACAAGCATCCTTTCAAGCCTCTCCCTCCTAAAGAGAAGAAGAAGAAGAAGAGTAAAAGGAGAGAGGAAACAGTATCTTCCCCTAAGCATGTTACTCCTATTATAATTTTTGATGAGTCTGAACTCGATGATGTTCCTATGCCCGATACCTATAGTAGTGATCATGATTGGGAAAAGCACTCTACTTTTGATATTGAAAATCTTTTTAGTACCAATTTTGAAAATTATGAGGTTAGTAATTGTTGTTATATTAGTGTTATCCATGTTTCTTCCAATGATGATGTGTTTGCTGAACGCACTACGGAAGATAGCTATTTTGTTGAATTTGCTCCTACTATGGTTGCTAAGAATGACTATGTTCAGGTGGGGAGTATTAATTCTTTTATGCATATGGCTCATGATAAGAATGTTTTATGTGATAGTTATATTGTTAATTCTATTCATGATGCTACTGAAAGTTATTATGAGAGAGGGAAAAATGGTTTTATGCATCTCAATAATATTAAGTTTCCCCTCATTTTGTTGGAGTTCTTGAAGTTGCACTTATTTTGCCTTCCTATACTTGTTGCTTTGTGCTTTCATGACTTGTTTATTTACAAGACTATTTTTCATAGGAAGTGGGTTAGATTTAAATTTGTTTCATATTTGCTTTTTTGATGCTCTCTCTTGCTTCAAGTTCTTTCCGGTACTTATGTGAGCATCATCTCAAATTACTGCGCCTAGCTCAAAGGCGTTAAAGAAAAGCACTCTTGGGAGATAACCCAATATTTTCTTTTCAGTACTTTTTCTTTTTTTTTGAGTTTTGGAAGTTATTACTACTGTAATGACCTCTCCTTATCATTTTTATTTCGTTTTTATGCCAAGAAGAACCTCTAATTGAAGGAAGGTAAGATTTGGGGAAGTTGCTGTCGTGAAACAGATTTCTGCGCTGTACCGTAAAAATTCATAAAAATTCTCGGAATGTCTTTTTGATCTACGATTTCTTGCGCACATGCCCCAGGTTATTGCCAAACTTTTATTAGTTTTGCACTTTTCGATTTGAGCAACAGAAGATCCTCAGAAAAATCGTTCTTTACTAGCTGGTCTGTTTTGACAGATTTCTGCCATTATTTGCATTTACCTCTTGATCTCTTTCTTTTTGAGTTCTTTTGATCATGGAAATTTTTGAGGAAGTTGCTACAATAGCTTATGTGTTAATATGTGTAGTACTTGAGTTGAAACTGAACCAAAGGTGGATCTACTATCGTGCTTACACTAATGTTGCTAATAAGAATCGTGTGAAGTTTTGTATGAAGGATGTTTTCAAGTGTAGGGAAAGGAGAATGATGAGATGAGATGAAGTATGGACAAAGGCTCAAGCTTGGGGATGCCCATGTCACCCCCAGAAATATCCAAGAGGTACAAGCATCAAAGCTTGGGGATGCCCCGAGGCACCCCTTCTTCATCGGCAAAACTCAGGTCACCTTTCAAGACACTATATTTTTATTGCTTCGTATTCTATGCGTTTTTCTTAGAGCGTCTTTACTTTCGCTTTCAGTTTTCTTTTGTTTTGTTTGCTGCAATAAATGGTTGGATCACATATGTTTGTTTTGGAGAGATCCATGCTCCGTTTTTCATTAGCAAGAACACTGTAGTTTTCACTCTTATCGTTCAACGAGTGTTCTCTTTTTCTAGTACTGCATTTAGCTGTCGTTTTTTGCCTTGATTCTTGATATATCTTTGTATCAAGGTGCATTTAGACCACTGGTCTATATTGGTTTTCATCTCAAAAGAGTTGTTTCAAAAGGGTTTGAATGGTGTTGGAAAAGAGAAAAAGTTTCATGACTATAGTGGTACAAATGGGAGCTTGTTTAGACTGTGGCTTAGACTTTTGCATGTCATGCTTGATGTTATTTTGATAGTATGATTAGTAGTTTTTGCTGTAGCATGACTTTTCTCAAATGACTGAGATTGCTTAATGTTCCTTTGAAAGAATCATGCGTTGTTTTTATTATATGGGAGCATATTATTGTGGTTTTCTCCTTTGATGCTTTATTTGGGTTGACTTGGTGCATGCTTACAACATGTTTGACTTTAACAAGTCGCCATAAGCCTCTATGATCATTTGGTTTTTGACTTGTGATACCACTTTATGCTTCGGTTAATGATGTTTTGTCACTATGCATGATTATGGCCGTTATTGCTCTCTTAGTTGGTCGCTCCCAGTCTTTTGCTAGCCTTTATTTTGTACCGAGAGGGAAAACTTCTCGTGCATCCAACTCCCAAAAACCAAGTTTTCCAATGTGTCCACCATACATACCTATTAGCAATTTGCTATTCCAAGTACATTCGACTTGCTTTTATCTATCCTTCAAATTAAACTTTTTGGTGTTATGTGAAAATTAGTTGGTAAAGCTCTCACGAACCTGACGGCACACTTTACTTTTCTGCTTTTAATAATTTTGACCATTGTGGCTCTCTTATGTTGACGTTATGCTTGCAATTTGTAAGTTGGAAGTTAGCCCAGCCACGCCGTCATGGGGCAAGCTTTCAACATTGCACTTTCTCTCATTTAGTTGATATCGTGATCTTTTGTTTATGGATACTCGCGATGTGAAATAAGTTGGAAACTTGTGAGCTCATGGAGTTTGTATATGTGTTAGAGAAACGCCTAGGCCGCTAATCTAAGCCATGCATCATTCATGGTGGAAATTTATAGCATGCCCATAGTGGACATTCGACGACGCATCTCACAATAAAAAGCTATACCAATGATAAATAAAAGAGATGTCGAGGTGTTCATTGTCTGTTTGTCTTATCATTTTGATGTGGGCTTGTTCCATGTCATCGGGCAAGAGGTACCCCGTTGGCGTTCTCGATGATACATGTATGCTTACAATGATAAGAACTTGCTTGGGACCTAAGTCGAGTAGCATGAGGTTTGGATATTCGTACTTCACGGGACACAAGATTTTTTCAACTTATGATTTGTTAAGCATATGCTTCGTAATTGTACTCGCATTAACCTTAACCACTCAAGATGCCTATGATGGGGGCAATGAGAGCTCAAAGCTAGTAAGTATCATAATTTTTGGAGGTTTATAAAACTTGCAATCACTGCTTCCCTCCGCGAAGGACCTTTCTTTTACTTTTATGTTGAGTCTCCACCTTCTACCTTTATGCACCTTCTAAGAGAGCATAGTTATCATTCTGAGTTTAATGTGCATAGTCTCAAAATTTATTATTGATTGATTCATGATTATGATTTTGCTTGTTCTTAAATTATTTGTATCTAGTCGCCCTCTTAAACTTGAAGGTGTCCTATGCATTTATGTTTTCTATTCCATGAAGGACAAGCTAAAAACCACTTTGCTATGTTATTCTATATGGTTGAAACACACACTTGACTTTCAATGCTTCATTACTCCTGATCTTTTCTTTGTGTTACTCTTCATGTTATAACATGGTTGCTAAGTTTTATTATCAAGATTATGTCTTTTATGCCCATGTTTTAAGTACTTTGATCTCAGCACTGAATGCTTTACATCGTTGATCAAGATTGTGTTGGTGCATGTCACCTCAAAAATTATTGTTTTGTTATCACTTACCTACTTGAGGACGAGCAGGAGTTAAGCTTGGGGATGCTTGATACGTCTCAAACGTATCTATAATTTTTGATGATCCATGCTTGTTTATGCACCATTTGCTTTGTGTTTTGTTACACTTCGTGGAGTTTTTATGCGTTTTCTAGAACTAACCTATTGATGAGTTGCCACAATGCCAGTTCCCTATTTTCTGCTATTTTTGTGTTTCAGAAAAGTTACATAGGAAATATTCTCGGAATTGGACGAAACAAAGCCCGAACCTCCTATTTTTCCTGGACGCAAGACGAGGACCGAAGGAGAGCCGGTGGGGGGCCAGGGAGCAGCCACACCTAGGGCTGGCGCGCCCAACCCTTGCCCGCACGAGGGGGTGGTGTGGGCCCCCTGGCCGCCCTCTGACGCCGCCTCTCCGCCTATATAAAGCCTTCCGACTCCAAACCCTA
The DNA here is from genome assembly GCA_007115705.1 of Dactylis glomerata. Classification (NCBI taxonomy): domain Eukaryota; kingdom Viridiplantae; phylum Streptophyta; class Magnoliopsida; order Poales; family Poaceae; genus Dactylis; species Dactylis glomerata. The sequence goes on from QXEO01000727.1 coordinate 178,891, forward strand.
AATCAATCGGTGTTTTTCGAGAAAGAGTTCTGCAGCTCTGCCGCCGCCACCGACGAATTTCGGGGGATAGAAGTCTCTGTTCAGGCACCCTGCCGGGACGGGGAAGTGCCCCCGGAGCCATCTCCATCGACTCTATCGCCTCCACCACCATCTCCATCGACTTCACCGCCATCTTCATCGACGTTGCTGTCTCCCATGATGAGGAGGGAGTAGTTCTCCCTCGGGGCTGAGGGCTCTATCGGTAGCTATGTGGTTCATCTCTCTCCGATGATGTGATCTATATGTGATCATGAGCTTTGTATCTAGTTAAATTGGTAGATGCTATTCTTCATATATTATGCTACTCCTGTGCTTTATTATTGTAATCTTCGGAGACACCTTGTACCATGATGTGAAGGTGACAGTGTGCGCATTATGTGTGTATCTTTGGCTAGTGTCTCTATGAATTGTTGGTGTTTGTTGGAACCATCTAGTGCGCTCAAGGTGATAGTGTGGGGCAATCTAGTTTGGGGAAATGCGAACTTTGAGGAGTGCTTCGTAGCCCTACATATGATTAGTGTTCGTTACTCATTGGAGAATAGTTTAGAGTAGCATAGTGAAGATAGTTATTTATGTGTTCAATTATGTTATCTTTGTTGAGAGTGTCCACTAGTGAAAGTATGATCCCTAGGCCTTGTTTCCAAGCATTGAAACACAGTTTACATTCAGTTTTGTTACATGTTTGCTCGCAACGATATTTATTTCAGATTACATTTACTACTTATAATCATCCATATTTCTTGTATTTCACTATCTCTTCGCCGAACTAGTGCACCTATACATCTGACAAGTGTATTGGGTGTGTTGGGGACACAAGAGACTTCTTGTATCGTAATTGCAGGGTTGCTTGAGAGGGATAGCTTTGACCTCCTCCTCCCTGAGTTCGATAAACCTTGGGTGATCCACTTAAGGGAAACTTGCTGCTGTTCTACAAACCTCTACACTTGGAGGTCCAACACTGTCTACAAGGATAGAAGCGTGCGTAGACATCACCAGACGCCCTTTGTAGCAAGGAAGGCCTCCCATTGTAGCAAGGCCGCCCCTTGCAGCAAAAAAACATGTAGCGGCGGCAACCACCACGATTTCAGTCGGATAAGGAGAGATGTAGGGCATCGATGTCCTCCCTGCTATAGCAGATGCATGTACCACCAGGAGATGCGTGGCACGTCGAACTTGGGGTGGGCGCACGTCGCATGGTACGTCTGGCGAGAGGCCTACTTAATCCTAGAGTGGGCGTGGCGAAGGATGGTGAGGAAGGAGAGCAGTGGAGGATGATGAGAAGCTTGGTGCAAACTGCCATGGTAAGGTGCGAGGAGAATGATTGGGAATATTTTGTGAAGGAGAAGCGTTGGGGAGAGGGATACAACTTGATGTGGGCCCCATAGAGAACACATGCTGAGCTACAGAGCGTGGGAGGGGGAGGGGAGGGAAGGAGGAGCGGAATGGTGCAATATCATGGTAAGCGCTTGGAGCAATGTCCATGGTCCATGGTAGCAGCACCAATGTGCCTTGGTAGAAACAACAACGGTTGTTAGCAGGGAAGGCCGCCCCTTGCAGCAAAAACTTGTAGCAGCGGCAACAACCATGATTTCAGCTGGATAAGGACAGATGTAGGGCAGCGATGCCCTCCCCGCTATAGCAGATGCATGGACCACCAGGGGATGTGTGGAGCGTCGAACTAGGGGTGGGCGCATGTCGCATGGTACATGTGGCGAGAGGCCTACTTAATCTTGGAGTGGGCATGGCGAAGGATGATGAGGCAGGGGAGTAGCGAAGGACGATGAGAAGCTTAGTGCAAATAGCCATGGTCATGTGCGAGAAGAATAATTGGGAATATTTTGTGAAGGAGAAGCACTGGGGATGTTTGATGGGGACAGGATCCTCTGACGCTGGGAAACAAAGTCAGGTATGCTACAGTCCCCTAACTTCTCTTCTTCAAAATTGTATGATTAAGGCCAAAATAATCTCAATTATTTTGCACAATACAAAATTATGTTATGTTTTTAGATTAACTACATATAGATAAAATTATAGTGTAATAAAAATTAGTGCAAACTTTTTATGTCTACAGTAATCTTCTACAGCAATTAATTGTAACACATAACAGGGTATTTAAGCTATATTACCCTGGCTTTCCTCCTTTCTTTTTTCTGACTTTGCTCCTCAATGTTAGAGGAGCCGGTTCCGGTTTGATGTGCCCCCACAGAGAATCCAATGCGAGCTGGAGAGCATGGAGGGGGAGGGGGTGTCGCGGGGAGCCGGATCAGAGGATCCCGTTCAGTGTCGCGGGTGAAACAAACGTTTCCCTATGTGGTTATAGGATCCTAATACAACAAATAAATCACAAATAACTGAAAAGGGATGAAGCATGGATCATATCCAACTCTGATAGTACTAGTGTCACCCAAGTCAGTTGATTATTTTATCAAGCAGCAAGGTTGATACATATATACTCAAGCTTACATGGTTGCGCTGAAAAAAAAAGACAAATGATGAATCAGCTAGCTGTATGAGAAGTTAACAGCTCCGGCGCGCCAAAAACCGGTGCAGCATATGTGATCCCTGGTTGGTTCAAAAAATACGAGTGAGTACAGACGTTTTTCTCTCGGTTTACCGACGAATGTGACAAGAGTCAGCAGGAGATTAATTATTCTGATACTAGGAGGAGACTACGCGCTGTAATTGAATGCCCAGGATACTCTATCTGCAATGCCAGACATCCAGCTCACATTATCCCCAGCCATTACAGTAATTAACACACATAATTATTACTAGGAAAGAGATTATTCTGATAGGAGATTACGCGCTCTAATTAATTGGTGGAGATACTCCACCAGGTTGTCATCGGAATATCCGTCTAATCGCTAAACCCCCGAGCCTCTATAAATTGCCCCCTCGAGCAGCCATTACAAATCTTCCCGTACGTGCTAAACACCTCAGCTTTATTCCGTCTAATCGCCGTTTCTTCCTCCTTGAAGCAGTTCGTCTGATCTTGCTCTAAGAACCTCGGCTCCCCCCATGTTCACCCTCCCCATCCACTGACGTCTGCCGTTCCCGCATGAGGTTGCGCATACGCTGCCGCTCACACTCCTTCTCCGTTGCCTTCCTGTATTGGTTCTACGATTTGTCCTGAACTATTCGCCCTAGTAGATTCGATCTTGTTTAGTTTTTCTTCTTCTTTGGATCGTCCCCTTCCCACCACCGAACACATAAATCTTTTCCAATTCTTGACCCAAGAACTCCACTATGTCATCCCCGTCGCGCCGGAACTCCAACCCGGACAACGACATTGAGGATGAGCAGAAGCGCAAGAGGAAGCAGTCGAACAGGGAGTCGGCGAAGCGGTCCCGCGCTCGCAAGCAGCAGCGGGTCGAGGAGCTCATCGCCGAGACCAGCCACCTCCAGGCAGAGAACGCTCGCCTCAAGGCTGAGCTCGGCAAGGTGAATGGCGAGAACACTGTGCTACGCGCGCTCCATGGCAAGCCCAATGGGCGGCTACAGGGCGGCTTCCAGGTGGCTGCTGCGGCCATCCCAGACATCGCCAATGACCTGCAGCACCGCCCGTGGCAGTTGCCATTGGCGCCACAGCAGGCAGCAGCCCCAAACACACAACACACGCTTGGCGGCTTCCAGGTGGCTGGTGCGGCCGTCGACATTGCAGAGTTCCCCAATGATCCGATGCTCTGCGTGTTGCAGCCGCCATTTGCGCCGCAGCCGGCACCACCTGAGCAAACAATTGGCGGCTTTCAAGTGGCTAGTGCGGCCGTCAACATCCAAGAGATCAGCAACGACCAGCTCCCGTGGCTGTTGCCATTAGCACCGCAGCCATCTGCCGACGACATGGCTGAAGTGCTCCCATCCGAAGACACCAAGTGGACATTGAGTTGCATTGACATGGATGGTGTTGACGCCTACTACGACGGCCTCAACATCCCAAAAAACCCCAACGACTGCTAGCTTGTCCTTCTTATTGTTTAATTATGGTTTTATTCTCTGGACAGTATTAAGTATGTTTTATTTAGTGTGAGCTTGCCTTTGTGTGTTTTATTTGTATAATTACTATGGAGTTCTTTCAAGTGTAATGTCTGTACTTGACTGCCACTTTGACATGATGCTACCAGTTAAGTGGTACAGTCACAACAGTGCTGCATAATTTAATAGTTGGGAAAACACCATGCTCTTTAGATTACAACACAAGATACACCGACGCACTTCTAATATAGTACATTCACGACCGCACTAGCTAATTTGATAGCAAGGAGAAACCGAAGCTTTTCTGCCTACAACAGGAGCTACACCTACACATGCTCGATCTACAATTTAATGGTGACAAAGAACACAAGATGCAGCCACAAAACATGCACGAGTCACGCCATATGTCAGTAAACCAAACATATGCTTATCTACACTTTACCTACATAACAGCTACCTGTAATTTTCAGTTCTAATTTATTTACCGCCTACCAGAGAAAAGCTTTAGTAGCAACAGTAGCCAAGTATAAAAATGTTATGATATGGCATAACCTGATCTGTTCTCAACTGCAGCATAAATTACTTTCAAGCATAAGAGTAACGTACCGATTGCTAACAGCTCGATATAAGCTTCCTGAAGCTCTCCATTGCTCTTGGCTGTACATTCCCGTTTCTCATCCCATTTCTGCATACAGAAAACACACCCCCTCTTGGCTGTAGATTCCCCGAATCATAATGAAAACGCACCCCCTCTGCGTTTCGTGCTGCTGGGACAGAACGAGCAGCGCCGGCGCCAAGAAACAGGTGTACTCTCCTCCGCATCCGCCTCTGTATCACCTCGCCGACGCCGCTCCTGCCTTCTCGCTGATTTGGTCTTGGCGTCAAGAATTTGATAATGATGCATCAAGTAACTTAACCTACAGTTCATAGGAATCTCAACTTGTCATTTAGATAATTCTCATGGGTCGACCAACATGCTGTATGTCCTACTTATCTACTTTGATAATCCCCTGCTCAAACAAAACCTTACAACTGTACTTATCTACTTATCCGCTGTGGCAGCAGTAGCGGTGTCGATACTGGCGACATTGCATCTCGAGTTACTACTGACCTCGGGAGCGATGGTACTGACACATGAATTAGCCACGACAACAAGATACATGGTAGGGAGGAAGTGGATAACCCTGTCACTACAGATCTCTTCTATGGCATGTCCCCTGTTTACCACAAATGAAGTAGGATGATTATCATGGTGTTTCCAATGTGCAGTGAACACACAGAAAATTCACGCCAAGAGAGGGGGATCGCTACAAATCTCTAACGATCTGGGCATAGATGGTTGAATCTACCATACGAAAGCCCTCATGAACACTGAGAAAATTGGGAATACAGACATGATAAATCACCTTTGCCATGTCGTCTGCCGACATGGATGAATAATAAGAAAATCGGGAATAAACCACTGGCAGAAATCCTAAATTAAGAACTGCCATATTTACTAATTTTCATGTTAGTGGCTACCAAAAAAAGTACATCAGACAGACGGTATTGATACCCCACCAGAACACATCAGTATCAACAGGAGAGCAATTGCTGAATGTACATATAGAACATTGTGCGGTCCAATTCTGCAATGAATTAAACACAACAGTACTACATTCTAGTTTTTGGATCTTGACCGTGGAACCTGACTATGCCACGAAAGTTAACAGCAATATGAGGGCATTTATCTTTTTCAGCAAGAATCAAGGTCAGGTCTGTTCTTTTTGGGTAGCAGATTGTGGATATCGAAACCTGCCCCTTTGGTTGTAAAATGAGAGAAACAGCTGAGCACTTTGCGTTGCAGTGCGGTCGAACACAACAAATTCTTGCTTTACTAGGGATTGATCTGACCGGTGTTGATGATTTGCTACGCATTTTCGATGAAGCTAAAGCTAGGTGCCCAACTCATAAGAAGATAGCCTGGGACCTGGTTGTTACCGCCTAGTTCTGGAGTATTTGGCTATTGAGGAACAGGAAGGTTTTCGACAACGTGGAGATCGTTGTTCAGATTACAGCAAGACAGTGCATGGATACTTGTAAGCTCAGGGCTCATAGGGCTAAGAAGCAGGAAAAATCTGCTTTCCATCAATGAGTTTCCGAGTGGCCGGGTTAATGTTTCCTTCTTTTAGTTTTTCTGAACCACTTCTGGATTTCGCCCTCTCTGTATCTTGCATGTAAAAGTAGAGCTGCCTTAGCTCTTTTGTGTTTCAATAAAATTTGAGGTAGGGGCATTTCCCCAAGATGTTTGATCAAGAAAACAATCCTATTCTGGCAGTTCTGTGTGTTTTGTTTGTACTAGCTGAATACCCGTGCGTTGCTACGGGTATAATTTTTTGTTGCCATGATTCAATCTTATTTTAGGCATTTTCGTGTAGATACTCGATTATGAAATTGATTGATCTGTGTATCCTTAGCCTCAACTCGCCCTTTCTCCATTCTCTGCTTGAGCAGAGGTATCGATGGCAGATTTATCTCTTTATATATCTATTTGGGGAACTCCCTTAGAAAAAACTTCAGTTCCTGGCCACCTTGCCAACGTAAAACAATGTATGATTTGAACACATGAAAGAGAATGCTAATGATGAAACATATTAGGTCTGAAATCAAAGATTAAAACACAGATAAATGGTGTGCAATGTTAAGATTTACCAATTTAGTACTTGTTAATGTTACTAAGGTAGTTACTATGGATTCTTTCAAGTGTAATGTCTTTACTTGACTGCCAATTTGATATGATGCTACCAATTAAGTTTATCATGGTACAGTCACAACAGTGTTGCATAATTTAATAGTTGGAAAACATGATGCTCTTCAGATTACAACACAAGATACACCTATGCACTTCTAATATAGTACATTCATGAAATCACTAGCTAATTTGACAGCAAGGAAAAACCGATGCTTTTCTGCCTACAACAGGAGCTACACCTACACATACTTGATCGACAATTTAATGGTGACAAAGAACACCAGATGCAGCGACAAAACATGCACGAGTCACGGGTTACGCCATATGTCAGTAAAGCAAACATGTGCTTATCTATACTTTACCTACATAACAGCTACATTTAGTTTTCAGTTCTCATTTATTTACCGCCTACCAGAGAAAAGCTTCAGTAGCAACAGTGCTCAAGTATAAAAATGTTACGATATGGCATAACCTGATCTGTTCTCAACTGCAGCATAAATTACTTTGAAACAGAAGAGGAACGTACCGATTGCTAAGAGCTCGATATAAGCTTCCTGAAGCTGTCCATTGCTCTTGGATGTAGATTCCCGTTTCTCATCCCCTTTCTGCATACAGAAAACGCACCCCCTCTGCGTTTCGTGCTGTAGGGACAGAACGAGCAGCGCCAACACAAAGAAACAGGTGTACTCTCCTCCGCATCCAACTTTCTGTCACCTCTCCGACGCTGCTTTCGCTGATTTGGTCTTGGTGTCAAGAATTTGATAATGATGCATCAAGTAACTTAACCTACAGTTCGTAGGGAATCAACTTGTCATTTGGATAATTCTCATGGGTCGACAAACATTCAGTATGGCTTACTTATCTACTAGGATAATTCCCTGCTCAAACAAAACCGTACTTATCGGCTGTAGTGGCATTTCATCTCGACTTATTACTGACTGACACATGAATTGACAACAAGAGACATGGTAGGGAGGAAGTGCATAACCCTGTCACTACAGATCTCTTGCATGTCATGTCCCCTGTTTACCACAAATGGTGTATCCAATGTGCAGTGAACACACAGAAAGTTCACGCCAACTCCAAGAGAGGGGATCGATACGAATATCTCACGAGCTGGGCATAGACGGCTGAATCTACCATAGGAAATCACGCGTCCTGAGAGAGATTGTTGGAAGCTAGCTTACCTCGTACACGAAACGTCGCCGCTGACAAGCAGCGCAGCTCAGAGCGCGCCGCTCACCACAACGATTGCGCGCGGCCGCTCACCTCCACGATTGCGCGCGGCCGCTCTCCGTCGCCGAGCGCCACGCGTTCACGCGTGTGCCACCGAGCACCACGCCCTGGAGCGCGGCCGCTCCCCATTGCCGAGCGCCAAGCCTTCATGCGTGCGCCACCAGGCACCACGCCCTGGCGTGCGGCCGCTCTCCATCGCCGAGCGCCACCGGCACGCCTTCACGCGTGCGCCACCGGGCACCACGCCCTCGCGCGCGGCCGATCTCCATCGCCAAGCACCATGCCCTCGCGCACGCCGCCGAACAGCAGCCTCCCTTTTCAGAGATGATTTCGCCTCAGCGGACGTTTGGCGATTTGCGCGCGAGAAGAAATTGGGGGAGAAACGGTTGTAAACCCGTGCCTTTGATCTCCATCGGACGGCTCAGAAACGAGGGCTCGGACGAGCCAGCGAGCCCCCGTGCAATTTCTAGCGTTTGGGAATATGGCACAAATTCCATCTATAAAAAAGTATGGCACAAATTCCAGAGGAGGAGCTGATTGCGGGGTGCACAAAAAGGCACAATATAATTGTTTTCCGTTTTAAAAAATATAATAGTTTTCCTATGTTGTGGAAAGTGCTTTTGAATCCCGGGATCCTCTATTCTAAAAAAAATAAAAAAATTCCAAGTTTCAAAAAATATGAAAATACTTTCAGACATAGTCAATGATGTAACAAGCAAGCATACAAAATTTCATTATTTTTGTACCTTTGCGGGATAAATAGGTGACTACAGGCAATTTTTTATACTTTTTTATATTTTTTTAAAAATGATTTCGATTTTTTTAAAGCGGGATCACCCGTACTTATGTGCACCGAATCTCTACTCTATGTTGCCGGTCAAATATTTTGGCATCCTTTCTGAGGTAGCAAAGTTCATCGACCTCGTAACTAAAATATGGGATATCTAGCTGGTTGAGCAGACTTAATTTCTGTCCCTGTGATGCAAATTCCAATATGTGACCAGCTAGCTTGAGGATTTTCATTTGACTCAAAGGTTTTATTTTTTGGTTCGGCCGGACTACACCTTGCGCCTCATCAACACGCATGGCCGCACCAAATTTTCTTATTTTTTAGGGCATGTACAATGGTTGACAAGGATATAACTATCGAGACCCATAATATTGGTACCCTTGAGGTGTATTCGAGAAAAGGCACATAGAAACATAGGCCCAAGATAGAAGTTAAAGTATATTGTATTCGAATAGGAAACTGATATATAAACTGCCTTATACGGGAATTTGTATAGAACTCAACCGGTTCCTCGAGAGCTGGCCACCTATAAATAGGGGCCAGGAGAGGCCAGCCAGGGACACATTGAGATTTAGTCGAAATATTTAGCTTTGTCTCAAACACATATCAAGTTTCGCCTTTGTTTTTCTGAATCACCTTCATTCAAGAGCAACTCGAAGAACGACGGAAATTAGGTCACTTTTGGAACCGTACATTTTCAACCACACCCACCCACCCTAGCTACGGTATTTGCAAAACCTAGATCAGGAGATGGATCTGATGATCGGGAGCTTCAACTTTCACGTCGGGTCTTTAGGCTCTATTCGCCTCTCGGATCCGGTATCTTCGGGTCCAACGACAGGAAAACCGCAGTCGTGGCAGCATCAGGAACTTCTATCGGCTCATCCAGTGAGGTAAACTCGTCGGTCAGCATCAAGTTGACGGAAAAGCAAAAGAATACAATCGAGGAACTCGACGAAATCGTGGAGAATCTAGATCTGAAGGAATCATCGGGTTACTCGGATATAGTTGCAGAAGGAACCTTCGACAGCATGAGCAATTATTCTGAAAAGGATTTCATCGCCTATGGCAATGTCTCCAGCAACTCGGAAGATACATGGAAATCAGGATTAGAGCTATACGGCGATGAACAAACAATCTTTTCCTTGGGTTCTAGTCATGGCGCCAATAATCGACATCCGGTGCGCACCATAATAAATGACACACCTGAAGAATTCGACACCGAGAACAATCTAGTTATCAACCCGCAAGATCTTGAGCTAGGGGCCAACCATAGAGTAGAAGGAGAACCCGTGTGAGTTGTCGCGACAAGGGAAAAGTTCATCTAACGGCGGCAGAGTGGCGGACAATTAAAGCAACAGTCAATCACAGTGCAGTTATACCACCAGATTCGACAATAAAAGTCTGGGGTATCAATACGGTCTGCATCAGCAAAAGAGGCGCCTGCTACAGGAGAAAAGCGAAATAAGGAGAAGGCGTAGTGAATCAGCCAGAGCAGCAAGCTTGCGAGAGGAACGTAGCAACGCATCGTACACCAACGGAGGACGACACCATAGGCCGTAGCTTCATGAGGACAACCTAGAGCAGGGAAACAGAGGAAATCACGTACAAAGTCTTGACTCATTATTCTTCTCAGTCAGCTCGTGTGCGCTGTCGGCCAGCGAGCCACTGGTTGATCACCTCTGCCGATTGGGAGTTTCTAGAAGCTCCCAGAGGCGCTTTTCCTGCTGGCATAGCTCTTCGCGCTCCTGTTCCTTTAGCTCGACGGCGAAATGCTCTACCGCTCACATGTTCTTGACGGGGGAACTGTATGTGGACCGGACCACAGTGGCTAGGTTGCAGGCCGGCTTTCGCGAGCAAGCACGTCACCGGGGTCTTGACCTCAGCGCTAAACTTGGCTCGTCTTGCTGAGGTCATCACCCACGAGGATCGGAGTTATACTCATACATTAGAGCATCAACCTGCCGCCTAGTCGCAGCAACTCGCTTGGCTTCAGTGATGATGGCTTGGAACGCCGCCTCGTGCTCCCTTGCGGCCACGGTGGTATCCATCACGAGAGTGACGGATGTCAAGAGGCCCTAGACCGCCACATCTAGAGATCCGCACATGAGCCTTGTGATAGGCCTCCAGCCTCGGGCGCTCCGCGCCCGAGAGGGGGCAACGGTTGTGTGGAACCGAGTTTTCAGCCTCGGTGCCGGTCATCAGCACCACCACATGGGTGCCAAAATCGGTGCTGCTGCTGCAGATGTCTCCTACAGAGAGTATCAAAGAAACAGTGTACCTCGTCATAGTATTGCTCGGTGACGCCGACATAGATGCAGTGCGCGCCAAAGCTGATGAAGGAGTCACCGTTGATGACCACATCCGCGAAGCACGCTTAGTTACCGATGAAGTCGAGTGCGCCAAACCTCAAAATAGCGCCACTAGTCGAAAAATGGACATCAATACCGGTTCCAGAGGGCCATTTGTACCGGAAATCAAACCGGTACAAAAGATTCGGGACAAAAGCCCCCCCCCTTCTTTGGTACCGGTTCCTTACAAACCGGTATTAAAGGGGCCTCCACGTTGGCTCCCAGGAGAGTGCAGGGCTAGGGACCTTTGGTACCGGTTTGTAACACGAACCGGTACCAAAGGAATTCAGGGTTTAGGGTTTTAGGAGGGGTTTAGGGGTATCGGACCATTTCATCGTACGAGGATCGCGTCGATGCGCCAGAAACGCGTTTGGATTTAGGAGTACATGAAGATCAAGGTAATGCATATCAACTTGGTGCATATAATATAACACATGTAATTGCATAAGATCGCAAATTAAGTAGTACATGCATGAAGATCGATCTTCATGCATAGTGGTACTCTCCGAGGCATACTATCTATTACATGTAGCATAGTGGTACTCTCCGAGTCAAGCTATATATTACATGTAGATCTTCATTCATAGTGGTACTCTGCGAAGTTAGGTATGACGTCCCGAAGAAAAAATCCCGCCAATTGCTTTGAAGCGGTGCTCGATTGGGAGCCTGTCACGCTTTCTTGCCAACTGTAAAAGAATGATATTCAAATGAATACATGAGCTATGTATATATATATATATATATATATATATATATCAAATCACAATCAAACAATTATGACTGAAACTTAGCACAAGTTATGGTAACAAAATAAATTTGTGAATATTGTTTTCGTACCTCTCTATTCCTTTGATTATTCGTTCTCTCGCTGACAATCTTATGGATGTTCTCGCAAACATAGTATCCACATAGATTAGTCCCCTCAGGTTATTGCGCGCATTTCTGTATAAGAATATAATTCAATCAAATAATAATCAAGTATGATAAAGGTGTGTGGACCTAGGTAGTACTACTTACTTTGTTCGCACGCCATATCAGCTTCGGTTTCCATCCACCGGTCGGATCTTCCTGGATGAACGTTTGCCATACGCTGCCCGACAAAAGAAAATGCATAAAAGAGTTATTAATTTGTTGATATCAGGAAATTAACGAAAAAACCGATAAGAATTAAAATTACCTTTTGAGCATATCAAAAGCCGACTTGTATAGCATAGGCTCTTTGGTTAGTGAGTCAAAGACTTCAACCTCTCCATCGTACATTTTAATGACGATAAGAATAAAGTGGAACCTGCGCACGTTTAAATATGCAGTGTCATAGATATAAGTCATCAGTTAAAATTTTAACATATGGTGAGCAAAATAGAATGTGTTATAAGACAGTTACACTTACTTGAAGTTGTAAGGCCAAAGTATTATCTTTTTGTCACGTTGTCGCTTCAAAAACCTTAGCAAAGTCTCTGGTGTATCCTTGTTATAGATGGGATCTTCTATGGTTTTTTCATGCATTGTATCTGGGTCAATGAACCCAATGTCCGTGATTTCATCCCTTTTGCATTCGAGCTTCTTCGATCTGCATAATATAGCGCACAAAAGATTAAATTGAGGATAATTTGCAGACAATGAATGAGCTGAGCTAAAGACTTCTTAAATTATATTAATAAATCACTTACAGACAATAGCAACTGATGATAGATTTGTCGATGGCCCGGAGATTGTATAACTGAAAAAGTTCGAGGAAGTCAACGCTCACAGAGTATTCTTGGAAGTAGTGCTCATCCTTAACTCGCACCATGATACAATCAATCCCTCTCTTTGTGGCATTAGTGTACCACGCATTCAAATTACGCATACATGTTGGTAGCGACCTGATATTCTCGACCAGATCTTTCCCTTGAACAAATTGATATACTACTTCAGCGATGGGGTAATCAATTGTGTTTTGTCGAGAACTTTCAACGGTCTTCTCGTTAAACACCTTGAGAGGGGGGACCGATTGAACGGGTTGTTCTCCGAGCTGGTACACTTGTTTCCTAGTTTTCGCCGAGACCACCGATTGATCGGGTTTTTTCACCTCCACCATAGCGTCATACGACTTTTCAATAGAACGCCTATAGTCAGATGGCGGCGATGGTGGAGGGTCATATAGATTTTCAACGGTACGAATAACTTTCACCGGATCTAGAGTCTTCTCAAAAGGTATCTCTGGCACTTTCTTAGCAAAATGTTTTGCCACCTCGGACTTAGAGATTTCGCTGCATTCCTCGATAGTTCTTTCCCAAGGTAACTTCTCGATAGGCAGCAGTGGTTTCTCCTTTCTAGGTCTCTTCCTAGGCGGCGTACCGTTCCGCTTAAAAAACGCAGTCTTACGCGGAGGATCTCGAGATGGTGGACTCGCGCTGGGGTCCCTCTCCGGTAGGTGTGGACTTTGCTGGTCATGTGGACTGCTACCAGGCGGAGTCGATGGCCATTGCTGCTCATGTGGAATTTTCTGCTCATGTGGACTGCTACGAGGAGGAGTCGGTGGCCTTGGCAAAAGGACGATGTATTTCTTGGACCATATGGCGAAACCGCGCTTGACATCGGCCAGTGTCTTCTCTTCGTCACCTCCAGGAAAATCAAGCTCCATTGTTTCAAAACCCGGAACAACGTCATCCACCCTGACACGAACACAGCCAGTTGGAATGGGCATATGATGGTGCGTTGCTCCATCTTCATTTGGGTAAACATAGCCGACCGCCACCTTAACGGACACGTTCCTCATTTGCACATGTAGCTCGCAATCTGTCTTCTCCGTGACATAATCCACGGGGTAGCTTCCTGCACATTCAAGATGCGAGGAACCCACACTGCTTCTTCGCTGAGATGGGGCGGCATCGGCTTGAGGATGTTGTATAAACAGCGGCTGATCAGGTGCCCTCTGATTTTTCTCAAGCACCTCCACCCTATTTATCAATTCCGCTAACCTGTCTAAGTCCTGCTTCTTCTTTCTCGAACGGCTTCTATAAGTGTCAGCGCACTCCGGCCATACTTCCTTCATGGTGACACCTGGGAGGGCTCGTATCCGTCCAACATGTTCCGCATTCCCAAGAGCGAGTGGCAGCTCGTCATTCTCTCTATCGGGAATGTACTCTCCCTTTCTAACTTTTTCAATTGCATCTATAAGCTGCGTCGTGATTGCATTAACTTTTTCCTTCCATTTTCCCTTTGCAACGATCTGCCCTGTCTTTGGGTCCAACCCTGCCCCATGCGCGAACAACCAGAACTTGGACCGGTCGGGCCAGTCCCATGTCTGTGGAGTGATTCCTGCCTCCATCAGTTTAGCTTCAAATGCTCTCCACTTCAGAATGGCAGTCTTGTAGCCACCTGACCCCAAATGATGGAAATGTTGCTTCTTTGAAGCATTTTTCGTATTTGTGACTGATCGGGACACAGCAGTAGAAGATTTCTTATAGCTCTTAAATGCGGGCCAGTGATCTTTTATCTTCACTAGACTTCCAGTGAATACTGGATCTTTATCTGCATATCTGGCCCATAAATTTTTCTTCCAGGTCTGGAATTGTGTGGCCATCCTCTTAAGAGTCCATTCCTTGACTTTCTTCTTCTGGCCTTCCGTCATGTCTTCCGGTAGGCTAAAGTGTGTCAGTAGACTGTCCCAAAGAAAAAGTTTTAGAGTATCATTGACATAACTAGCTTCAGCCCCCGCGTTCTTCGGCTTATGCCACTCTACAATGCTGATCGGTACATGGTCCCTAACAAGAACTCCAGCTTGGTTTATAAATTTACGGCAGTGCTCTTTGGGCTCCACCGGTTGACCACTAGCCTTAAATGCGGTGAGGGCTAACCTACCCTCGCCCTTTAGACGTTGCGTCGGGCCTCGTTGCTTTTTAACAGATTTGCTCGATGATCTAGAAGGCTAAAAGAAAAATGATTCGTTAATAAGTGTAATACAAATAAATCAATGCATCAAGTGATGAACATATAGCCTTGATATACACCTCGCCAGAGTTTATTAAGGACACTTCGTTGTCTCTTCTTTCTTCAGACTCAAGTCCCTCACCGACATCGTTCAAAAATTGTGAGCCAAAATCATCGTCATCTCCATCGGGTTCTCCATTGGGTTCCGGTCCACGGGCACTCTCAAATATCATTTTCTGCACCATTTCTTCTCGCTCCTCATCTCGGATGAAGGTGTTGTCCTCCATAGCTCAATGTCACTGCAAAATTAAGTGCAATTATTTTGTTTTTATTAATGGACAAGATATATGTATAGGATGACAACAATGTCTTATAGAACACTTGTACCATGTATACTATAGAAGAACTCGGACATATATGGAAGGGGACCACATGGAATTGAGGATTAAAACCATGAGAACAACTAGTGGTAAATCACAACACAACACAACACAACACAACACAACACAACACAACACAACACAACACAACACAACACAACACAACACAACGCAACACAACACAACACAACACAACACAACACAACACAACAACATCATTATCTCGACACAACACAACAACATCATTATCTCGAATTCACAACACAACAACATCATTATCTCGAGAAACAAGTAAGCATGTCAGATCCTTCATAGTTTCACTTACAGCACTATGATGGAGATTTCACAACACAATAGGGAGTCCAGCATGCAACAACATACATAGCAGCAACATTTGTTCAGATTTCAGAACATACATAGGTCAAAACAAAAAAGGACAATCTATTTTATAGCTGCATAGTATCCCAGATTAGCATGCCATCTCAGTGCTTCCAGCTAAACCACCTCACCTGTGATTATAGAAAGGAAATAAAGGACCTGTGTATGATTCAAGAATAAATTAAGTTAACATAAACTTTGGGCTCCTCTACATCACACAAGACACTGAAAACCTAACTAAACTATCACTTAATGTTTGTAGCATAGAGGCAAAAGAATAATAACATGAAAGGATCCTAACTTAGGCAAAAATAATCCTAACTAAACTATCACTTAATGTTACAGAGCAAAATGCAATAATCTAGCAGTATTTACAAAATAAGCTAGCAGATTTGCTAAACTTGTTAATTTGTGCAATAATGACACAACTAGTGGTGTTGAAAACACTAGAAGACGAGCATGAAATCTGCTAGTGTACTAGCATGAAATCTGCTAGTACACTAGAAGGTTACCTATATTGGAGTATTAAATACAACTTGTGTTTCTTATATTGGTATATAGTATGTATATCATTCTCAATAGGGCTTGACTGTCACATATTATAGCTAAAATAATCTGCATATGGTCTCTTGAAAAGTAAGCAACCATGGACCCCTCAAAACTAAAAACTTTTCTAACAGACATCTCAATATAGCAGACAAATCAATGGAGATCCTCTGGTAATTCTAGAGTATGAGTTGGACGCTAGCCAAATATTGAGTGATAGCAATCTAGACACTCAGAAAGATCAGCTACTATTACTACTTCAAGCACATGAGCATATAGTAGTACACAATTCAGCACTCTTAGGGCATCAATCAACCTTACAGCAGCTTAACTGTTTCTGTTGAAGTTCCAAGGTGACATCACTGAATATGCAGTTCAAGAACAAGGACCATGGATCAAGAATAGTGGAATTACTACACCAAGATAACTGATCCTAAGTAACAAATAATATCAGCTAGAAGCTTGTTTTAAAAAGGAAAACACCGGTGCTTCTTATATCCATATCTGTTTGATCTGGTATTGCCATTCCAAGTGTACAAGTCAGAAAGGGAAACAAGTATGCAAATCTAGCCAACCCAGAAACAAGCTTTTAGCAATAAATTGAATTGAGCATAAACTGAATTGTACACTTGGCATTATGCAATAATTATGCTCTGCGACATTATGTACTTTCATTAAGCATAAATTGAATTGTGTGCCTTAAGAACAACTAGCAAAACACTACGTCTACCAAATGATCCTCTATGGACTGATGATGAGAATTCAAGAAACAAGTCCAATAGGCAGAACAGTTTCAAGTCCAAATGAGAATCATACTTTACAATGCAGATATATATTACCAACTAGCAGTTTACTGATTGAGTAGGTACTAAAACAGGAACATAATAACGTCACGAACACCATATATACTGATAATAAAAAAATGTGACAGTCCCAGGTGAAGAGATAATCATATACCGTTTTCAGAATTATCTTCATCCAAATATGGAGCATTTTCATGGTTGCTACCAGGGGTCATTGAGTGTCAAAACTCATTAGCTACCCATTCATCAATTAACTAAAGGCCATGCAGCCCAGGACTAAAAAAATGTTTCTCATGTTCTAATGAAATCCACGACATAAAGAGTACTAGAAAAGGAATAAGGCAACACTGATAAAAGCAAAACAGGCCAAATATTCTAGATAAATTATTCCCATGTCCACAAAGAACACACCAAGCTATAAAATAATTTTGATATTTGCATATGCTTGAAAGCACTCCTGTAGTTTTTATGAGAGATCAGGAGTCCAAGGTCATGCAGACATAATTTAAGATGAAGCAACCATTCATCAGAACATGGGTTTTCCACAAACCTACATATGAATCACATAAAGACATACAAGGCATGGAGCCTTAAGAAAAGTAGCAACCAAACAAAGTAATGCACTGAAGTGAAAATTCATAATGTGGTTAAATTCATGGGTTCTAGATAACTACTAGATATTGTTTGTGATATAACAGGAACTTGTAAGTTGTAAAGATATGCCAGACCTGAGAAAAGTGATTTTAGAACCAACTGATTACCATATTATAAGTCAACTGAATTATCACATAATTTTAACTAGCGGAAACCGGCCATATTATAAGAAATTAATGGAAACACTCGAGACTAAATCCAATCTCCCATACTTCACTTGTTTCGTGGCCACTGGCAAGAAATAGCTAGTGTCTTTGTTAGCATGTGGAAGACCGGGACTTGTACAGAGAGACAGCATCATATATAGTTGTATAGTACTGCCAATGACCTAAAGACTTGGATTAATTAATCCTGAAACTCGTTAGAGCAAGTCAATCTAAAAAACTGCGAGCTTCTAAGTCATGCTGCCGCCCCTATAAGGAGGAAACAACTAGTCAAGTTCATCGACCATTCAATATTGCCATGCGCGTGGTATGCGTGTGGTGGAGTGGAGTGTGAGAGGTTTCTAGCTTATATTTCTTTGTAAGGTGTTAAGTGGGATCCTGTCAAAATTCCACTTCAAGTTTATTTGGTCTTTTTGTTCAAATTTGGGGGTCAAATTTTGTAGTACTAGAAATCGTAAAATAAATAAGTGAGACTTCGGTAGCATATCCTGATTGCATCTCTATATTTTGGTAAGCGGAATACAGAAATCAATACACACAACTATTTTATTTCAAAGCTTTCGACAAAATGTTGCGTTGTCAACTGAGCCTGTGCAAAAACGGTTTGGCTGGTTTGGCCGGTTTCCGCTAGTTAAAATTTTGTACTAGATTCAGAGCCTAGATTGCAAATATGAAAGAAAATGAACTAAGAAATAAGTGGCAGATTAGAGAGGGAGAGGTTACCTGTAAGACGACGGGAAGCCGGAGAGGACACGCGCGGCCGCATGAGCTGAGAGGGCAAGGGCGCCACCGGCCGGCCGGGTCTTGATCTGTGGCGGGGGCGTGGGAAGGAGGCCGGGGCACCGATGCGCGGCTGCGTGTTCCGGCGAGAGGAAGGATGTGGGAGGAGTCCGGCGGCTCGAGGCTGCGTAGTCCGGCGGCTCGAGGCTGCGTGCTCCGGCGGATCAAGGCGGCGCTGCGCGTGCGTGTGTTTGGAGAGAGGGGAACGACTCAGACTAGGGTTTGGCGATGGCGCGTGGAAGAAAAAGGCCTAAGAGCCTTTGGTACCCTTTAGTACCGGTTCGTAACAGCAACCGGTACCAAATATAATTACGAAAATTCTTTTCGCGATTTTAACCTTTCGTACCGGTTCTTTCAACCAACCGGTACCAAAGGTTTTTTTCTTTTTCTTTTGATTTTTCTGTTGCTTTTCGTTGGATTTTTCTTTTGCTGTTTCTTTTGATTTTCGTTTCATTTTTATTTTGCCGTTTCTATTGATTTTTCTTTTGCAGTTTCTTTTGATTTTCATTTTTGATTAGTTATATTTGATTTTCTATTTTCTTTTGATTAGATATGTTTGATTTTATTTTTGATTAGTTATATTTGATTAGTTATATTTGATTTTCTATTTTCTTTTGATTAGATATTTTTGATTTTATTTTTGATTAGTTATATTTGATTTTCTTTTTTCTTTTGATTAGATATATTTGATTTTATTTTTGATTACTTATATTTGATTTTCTATTTTCTTTTGATTAGATATATTTGATTTTATTTTTGATTAGTTATATTTGATTTTCTTTTTTCTTTTGATTAGATATATTTGATTTTATTTTTGATTACTTATATTTGATTAGTTATATTTGATTTCCTATTTTCTTTTGATTAGTTATATTTGATTTTCTTTTTGATTACTTATATTTGATTAGTTATATTTGATTTCCTATTTTCTTTTGATTAGTTATGTTTGATTTTCTTTTTGATTACTTATATTTGATTAGTTATATTTGATTTCCTATTTTCTTTTGATTAGTTATGTTTGATTTTCTTTTTGATTAGTTATATTTGATTTTTCTGTTGCAGTTTCTATTGATCATATGTTCGCTTAATAATTAAGTGTCGGTTAGCGCGGCGGCACGCTGCGTCCGTGAGAGGAAAAGGGCGGGAAGAAAAGGGCGGAAAGAAAAAGGCGGAAAGAAAAAGGGCGGGAAAACGATTGAACAGGAAAAGAAGTCATGGAAAGCGCCTCCGCCTCCTGGGGGGTTAGAGATACGATGGAAGCCATGGAAGAGAGTGATGAGGTTTGCAGATATGAGTCTAGATGTGATATGTAAATGGAGGCCAAGCCTACATATATATAGTGAAAAATGGCGGGAAGACGGAGGCGGGAAGCGGTGGAAAGCGCGGGAAGAAAATAGGCGGGAACCTTTAGTCCCGGTTTTTGTGTCATCTAACAAAACTGTCGGTGGGATAAGGACGTGTGGGTAACCTTTAGTCCCGGTTGGTGGGTGCAACCGAGACTAAAGATGTCGGCCGGATAAGGACGCGTGGGTGGATGCACTGCTCGATGAGATAAGGACGCGTGGGTGGACACACGATGCCCCTGTCGGAGGAACAAGACAAAGTAGAAGCGGTGCCGTGCCTATAAAAGGAGCATCGATACGCCATGGCAAGCAGCTCAACAAGCCAACCTAGAAGGTAGGGAGAGTTTCATTCCCATGGATGGAGGACAGGGTTGGGAAATCTCCCGTGGCGGAGTTTCTCGAAGATGTCGTTGGTGCTCACGCCCTACGGCATCTTCGGAAGCTCCGCCTCAGAAAAATTTCTCTGCAAGCCCGTGAAAGACTCTATCTCCTCTAACAGTTTTGGGTAAAGGGTTGGGAAATCTCCCGCGGCGGAGTTTCTCGAAGATGTCGTTGGTGCTCATGCCCTACGGCATCTTCGGAAGCTCCGCCTCGGAAAAATTTCCCTCATACAATAACATCATTACACAAAAATCCATATTGAGATACACAAGTTATGATCCCTATCTAGTCTTCTGAGTTTTCTTCTTGTGTTTCCCTTTCTTCTGATTGCGACGCAGCCATGGACAATCTTCATTATTTAAAATGATGCTTGGGTCAGTTTTCACCTTGAAGGGTGGAATATCATCAAACTTATTATAATCTTCTGACATGTCTGTCTTGTCCTCTACTCCCACGATGTATCTTTTTCCTGAAAGAACTATGTGGCGCTTTGGCTCATCGTATGATGTGTCCTCTTGCCTTTCTTTTCTTTTTTTTGGTTTGGTAGATATGTCCTTCACATAAAAAACCTGAGCCACTTCACTGGCTAGGACGAATGGTTCGGTGTCGTACCCTAGATTCTTGAGATCCACTGTAGTCATTCCGTACTGCGGGTCTACCTGTACCCCGTTTTTCAGGTTGAACCATTTGCACCGGAATAAAGGGACCTTGAAATTAGGTCCATAGTCAAGTTCCCGTATCTCCTCTATGTACCCATAATATGTGACCTTCTTCCCATTGTCCTCTGCTGCATCAAAGCGGACACCACTGTTTTGGTTGGTGCTCTTTTTATCTTGGGCAAATGTGTAAAATGTATTCCCATTTATCTCGTACCCTTGAAATGTCGATATAGTCGAAGATGGTTGCTTGGCCAACAAGTATAGCTGTTCTTCATCAGTGACATTCATGAGCCGTGTTTGCAACCAACCGCCGAAAGTCTTCATGTGTTCTCCATCAATCCAATCTTCACGTTGCTCCGGGTATTCAGAGCGTAAAATATTCTTGTGTTCCACTTTGTACGGAGCCACCAAGCTAGAATTATGTAGAATTGTGTAGTGTGCTTGAGTGAAAGAATGTCCATCCATACACATTGTTGCTTTCTTTCCTAGCGTGCCTTTTCCACACAGTCTCCCCTCATAGCGCGATTCAGAAACACCGATCGGCTTAAGGTCAGGAATAAAGTCAACACAAAACTCAATGACCTCCTCTGTTCCATAGCCCTTGGAGATGCTTCCTTCTGGCCTAGCACGGTTATGAACGTATTTCTTTAAGACTCCCATGAATCTCTCAAAGGGGAACATGTTGTGTAGAAATACAGGACCGAGAACACTAATCTCTTCGACCAGGTGAACGAGGAGATGCGTCATAATATTGAAGAAGGATGGTGGGAACACCAACTCAAAGCTGACTAGACATTGCACCACATCCTTCTGTAAATTTTGTAGAGTTAGTGGATTGATCACCTTCTGAGAAATTGCATTGAGGAACGCACATAGCTTCACAATGGGTACTCGAACATTTTCTGATAGAAGCCCCCTCAATGCAACCGGAAGTAATTGTGTCATAATCACGTGGCAGTCATGAGACTTTAGGTTTTGAAACTTTTTCTCTGACATGTTTATTATTCCCTTTATATTCGATGAGAAGCCAGACGGGACCTTGATGCTACTCAGGACTTCAAAAAAGATCTCCTTCTCTTCTTTGGTAAGAGCGTAGCTGGCAGTACCTTGATACTTCTCTGGATTCAGGTTGTTTCCTTCGTGGATACATTGCTGGTCGTGCCGTGCATCCGGTGTATCTTTTGTCTTCCCATACACGCCCAAGAAGTTTAGCAGGTTCACGCAAAGATTTTTCGTCACGTGCATCACGTCGATTGCAGAGTGAACCTCTAGGATTTTCCAGTAGGGTAGCTCCCAAAATATAGACATCTTCTTCCACATGGGTACATGTCCGTCAACATCATGCGGAACAGATTGTCCGCCAGGACCCTTTCCAAAGATCACTTTTAAATCCTTGACCATATCATATATAACATCCCCAGTAGGGCGGGTAGGATTCATTCGGTCTTCTGCCTCACCTCTGAAATGCTTTCCTCTCTTTCTTACTTGATGTTGTTTTGGAAGAAATCGACGATGCCCCATGTACACATTCTTGTTTCTCAAATATATACTGTCAGTCTCACCTAAACAGTGTGTGCATGCATTGTATCCCTTGTTTGACTGTCCTGAAATGTTACTAAGAGCAGGCCAATCATTGATGGTTACAAACAACAATGCTCGTAGGTTAAATTCCTTTTGTTCGTGCTCATCCCAAATAGGTACACCTTCTTCACGCCACAACTGTAAAAGTTCTTCAAACAATGGCCTCAGGTACACATCAATGTCGTTGCCGGGTTGCCTCGGGCCTTGGATGAGCACTGGCATCATAATAAACTTTCGCTTCATGCACAACCAAGGAGGAAGGTTATAGATACATAGAGTCACTGGCCAGGTGCTATGACTGGAGCTCTGCTCCCCGAAAGGATTAAAGCCATCTGTACTTAGACCAAATCTTAAGTTCCTTGCGTCATCTGAAAATGACTTGTACTTTCTATCGATTTTTCTCCACTGCGATCCGTCAGCAGGGTGTCTCAGCATCACATCTTTCTTACGGTCCTCTTTGTGCCATCGCAACAACTTGGCATGCTCTTTGTTTTGGAACAAACGTTTCAACCGTGGTATTATAGGAGCATACCACATCACCTTCGCAGGAACCTTCTTCCCGTGGGTGGACTCGCCCTCAACATCGCCAGGGTCATCTCGCCTGATCTTATACCTCAATGCACCACATACCGGGCATGCATTTAAATTCTCGTACTCCCCGCGGTAGAGGATGCAGTCATTGATGCATGCATGTATCTTCTGCACCTCTAATCCTAGAGGGCAGACAACCTTCTTTGCTTCGTACGTACTAGAGGGCAATACGTTATCCCCTGGAAGCATCTTCTTTATTATTTTCAGCAACTTTTCAAATCCCTTGTCAGAAGTACCATTCTCTGCCTTCCATTGCAGCAATTCCAGTGTGGTACCCAGTTTTTTCTGGCCATCTTCGCAATTTGGGTACAACAGTTTGTTGTGATCCTCTAACATTTTCTCCAACTTCGACCTCTCCTTTTCACTTCCGCAGTTTATCTTCGCATCAAGAATGGCCCGACCCAAATCGTCATCGGGGTCATCAAAAATGGGCTCTTCTTCAGCTTCGTCTTCCCCCATACTACTATCACCGTCTTCAGTGAACATAGGATAGTTGTCACTATCCTCTTCTTCTTCGTTGCCTTCCATTATAACCCCTCTTTCTCCGTGCTTGGTCCAACAATTATAGCCGGGCATGAAACCATTCTCAAGCAGGTGGAAGTGAAGGGTCTTTGAGGTAGAGTAATCCTTCGTATTTCTACAGGAACTACATGGACAATAAATGAAACCATTCGACCGCCTGTTTGCCTCCGCCACGTTGAGAAAATAATGCATGCCAGTAATGAAGTCGGGATGGCATCGGTCACCGTACATCCATTGTCGATTCATCTGCATTATATAAGTATATCAAAAATCATTTATTACACAACATCATGGATATATGAGTGACCAACTTAATTAATATTCAAGTTCATCACATAAAACTAAGTTTTTTTTATTAAAAAAAAAGAGGCTCACCGAAGTGGTACAGTGCCGGCTAGGGGAAGACGCTGGCGATCGACGGCGGTGAGGACGGGGACGATACTAAAACCTACAAATCATACTTTAATTTGAGCTCAATTGCATACAAAAAGAATGAAATTCCTAACTTAGGCATTTCATCAAACACCTTGCTAGCACTAGAAAAATAATATGAGTTAAACTAGCAAAGAAATGAGCTAAATTAGGAACGCCGGAAGAAAGGATGATATTGCTAACCCTTGGATAGATGGGTGCCGTCAATCTTGATAAAATGGTGGAGAAAAATAGAGATTTGTTGGAGTGTGAGAGGTGCCAAATATTTGGAAATGTGAGAGGAGAAGGAGGAGAGAATATGAGATGCAGGGATCGGGCTGAAGAAATAGGGCAGGGACCCTTTAGTACCGGTTCTTCAGATGAACCGGTACTAAAGCTTCAGCTCTGGCCCCACCTCCGCCTCAAAATTGGACTGAAACCCTTTCGTACCGGTTCGTAATACGAACCGGTACAAAAGGCCCTCAACGAGCCGGTATTGATGTTCCTCGGCCGGCTGGGCAAGGGAACCGGTACTAATGTATCCTTTAGTACCGGTTCATACGGAAACCGGTACTAAAGGCTTAGACGGATGCCCATTTTTCTACTAGTGCGCCCAAGGCCATGCTCTCGCCGGATGCGGAAGGAGATCTAGTCCAAAACTGAACTCCGATCGATGCGGCGCAATGCACCACGGAGGGCGCCAACTGTCGTGGTATCTTCACAACAGATGCCATGCAGGGTGGCTAATCGAGTAGCATGGGACGATGGGTGAGCAAACGATGGTGCCCAGATGCGGGATTGGGCATGAGCACACAGTGACATAACTAGGTTTAAGGACCGTCACGGCGGAGGTAAAGCCCCTACTCCTGCGTGATCTCAACTATGAGGACAAATAGTATAGAAGGCTCCTTGAGTTGTATGTCTTCACAAGGAGGAAAACATGAGAGTTTATCTAGAAGCCAACCCTTGCTACGAGGGACCCTAGCCACCTTATATATAGGAAGTAGCCAGGTTATAGGAAAAACTAGGAGAAGAGTGCCGCTAGCCGGCTGGTCGGAGGCTACGAGTCCTCAGGGGGCCTAGGTGGGGCCAAACCGTCTGCTCCTCCATGCTGCTACAGGGACCACCATACCAGGTGTTGGTGGAGTATGCCTATAGTGCCATGACGCAACGACATGGGCTGAGGTCAGCAACACGACATGCACTGTTCCCATGACCGTCCCTGTAGCGACGTGTAGCATGACATAGTAGATGGTGTCGTTGTACCTATACACACGTCCGATGAGACTTGATCCTTGACACTGGACAACCTCAATCTAGCCGTCACTGCTTCGATATGTCCGAGCAACAGGTAGCTGGGAGCTTCAAACGCTCACGGGAGCCCTCTTGAACTCTCTGAGACGACAACACACTCTGGGAATAGAGGTAATAGCAGTTGTGCTAGGTCCTAAGGACATGCACAATGGTGGAGAAGGCATTTCTTTTCTTAGTCCTCGACGTCATCTAGAGAAAGCAATAGATATATGGCCATAGCATGCATCTGCTAGTTAGTTTGTTGTTCATTATGTAGTAGTAATGTTCTTCCTTGTTTTGCCGCTTACAATGATCTACTAGAATACCATCTGAAATCATCTTTACCAGCCGTTTCCTGTATATTTTTATATGTTTCAGTTTGATAACTATTTTGCTCCGTGGAGTTAAGTCATGCTTCAAATATATGATACATTCTCATATAAATTCGCAAATGATGATTATGATGGAGTTGGGAACTTCACAACAAAATTTTGCTTCCATTACAGATGCGTTAGGTTGACATAGCACTAATCCATGCTTCGAAATTACTGTGCTTCCTATGTAGTTCAAAATAATTGTGCTTCCTATGAAGTTCAAAATAATTGTGCTTCCTACATTGCCCCATGCTTCGTACATTGCTTCAGGTCGACACACTACAGATTACCTTTTACCAAATGGCTGCTATTGCCACACCGATGTTGGGCTTATGCTGGCCAACGTCCCTTATTTGAAGCACTACCGGTGGGGCGAGCGACTTCTTTCACACAATCACACTGTCAGAAGCAGAGCGGTGTGCCAGCAGGTGGGGCTGCCCCACTCGGAAAAAAATATTGCTTCAATGAAAATAGTTTTTGCTTCCAAGCAACATTTGTTTCTATCAACATTGGTTCCAAAAAACATTTACTTTGCTTCCAAACAATATGGTTTGTGCTTCGAATGAAACAAATATTTGTTTATGTCCATCATGCCTTCCTACGGAGGACATAACTTCCTGCCAAATAAATAGCTTTGCTTCTAGTAATATCATAATTTACTTCTACATACAATAAGAATCGGTCATAACATGTGTGTCGTCTAGCACAATGCTGGCCATCCATCTCTCATAGAAATGGCAAATGCTTATCGACAGGGATCATTAGAGGCTCCTCGATGACCTGCGATAACAGCCCCCTGCCTCCTGGAGTGCCTACACCTGTTTGGAAGCAAAGTAAAAAAAATGGAACCACTCCACCTCTTAATTTCCTCCACCATCCAGCAACTGCTACAAAAACGATGCCCTCAAAAGGTATAACGAAACCAAAGTGTCATCATCGTTTGATACGGGATATCCAGATCTAGGGTTTACCCAGAGCAGCATGACCAGCAGACGCAAACTGCGACAATGATGTCTTCAACAAGATACCGACGCCTGGACGCCGCCAAGACCGAAGTCGAGCACGATTTTCGCAGGCAGCTGCATCTCCCCAGCTCGCCGCCGAAACTAGAAGTGGGATCAAGGATACACCACGACTAGTCGGCCAACCAACTCCGATGGAGGGGCAGGCCACCTCCACCATCCCGGGGACCGCTGCCCCCAGCGTCCTCGTGTAGCAGGACGAGCCCAGATCCTCGGCGATGTTGATACAAATGAATATTCGTTGCATCTTACCAATGGTTGATATAAAATACTAGAATGTGACAACCTCCAATTATCTTTGAAGCAATCGACCTGGCCAAGGGAAGCAAAATATTCTTGGGAGGAAGCAAAGTTTGTACTAAAATTAAAATTCATGACGGTAGTTAAAAACAATAGTTTATCTGCCATGATTATTCCGAGGAAATAGCAAGAATATTTTCCTCGACAAACAGTGGTCTCAATGTTGAAAAGCAATGCTTCCATGGCACAAAACCATGCTGTTTTTATTAGAGAAAACTATGCTGTTGTGACTGAAAATGACGTAATTAATTTCTTGTAGGGTTATTTTATCAGTCAAAAAAGACACAATTTCTCAAAACGGACGTACATGACGAGAGCAGTATAAGCGGAAGCACGCAAACATGTTGCTTGAATCACCGAGAGGCAGCAGAGAGGCTAGCGATATTAACGGAAGCATGCAATTAATCAGTCCTAGCTTGATTAACGGATAATGACACACGGGCCGGCCGGCCTGGATAAGATCGCACGGCCAGGTGGGAAACAATAAATCGGGATCCGATTAACCGGAAAACTTCATACAGAGGTCAATTTGTTTTCGTCCCTCAGTTAATGCAGATTTATTATGTATAATACAAACCCGCGTGATGAGATCAAATAAACAGGAAGGAGATTATCCTAGGAGGAGGAAATTACGTTTTAATTAATGCGGAGATACTCCAACAGCTGGTCGTCATCACAAGTTATTGTCATCAAAATTCAGCTATAAAATTGCACCCACGCAGGCTCGCAGCCATTACAAATTCTTCGCCGTTCGTCCGAGAGAACCTCTGCTAAACCCATCTAGTATTCTAGTTGCTGCTCCTTCTCCAGAGAACCTCCGCTCCCCTACATTTACCCTCCCCTTCCTCTGATGTCTGTCCTCCCCCAATGAAGTTGCGCATACCTTGCCGCTCTCACTCCTTCTCCGTCGCCTTCCTATACTGGTTCTACTATTTCTCATGAAATCTTCGCCACGCCAGAACACCACATCCATCCGATCTTGTTAGTTTCTCCTCTTCTATAGATCGTCCCCTCACCACCACCAAATATACACATCTTTTCTGATTCTTGACCCAAGAACGCCACCATGTCGTCGCCGTCGCGCCGGAGCTCCAACCCAGACAGCCACATTGAGGAAGTGCGCAACCTCAAGAGGAAGCAGTCGAACAAGGAGTCGGCAAGGCGATCCCGCGTGCGCAAGCAGCAGCAGGTCGAGGAGCTCATCGCCGAGACCAGCCGCCTCCAGGAAGAGAACGCTCGCCTCAAGGCACAGATCGGTGCCTACATGGCTAAGCTCGGCAAGTTGAATGCCGAGAACGCTGTGCTCCACGCGCTCCATGGCGAGCCCAGTGGCATGCAGCTCCGCCCGTCGCAGTCGCCACTCGCGCCTGGTGCGGCCGTCAACATTCCCAATGACCCGATGCCGCCAGTTGCGCCGCAGCTGGCAGACCAAGAGACTGTTCAGGTGGATAGTGTGATCCCCAGCGACCAATGGACATGGAATTATATGGAGATAGCTGGTATTGATGCCTACTACGGCGTCCCCGACATCCCAGAGATCTGAGCACTGCTGCTAGCTTGTTCTTATTATTGTTTAATTCTTATTATTGCTTAATTCTGGTTTGATTAATCACGTTTATGGGAATTCTGGACTGTATTAAGTATATTTTATTCCTTGCCTACCATGTCATGTGCTCCTACGTGTGTATTATATTATATATTTATTAAAGACACATGCATAATGAACTTCAGAGATGATTGTTTATGCGTAATGATGCCTGTAAAGTTGCTTAAAAGGATGAAAACAATGGCATCTACCTGAGTGGTGTCTGCCTCAAGATTTTGTTGCAAAACTTCCATGACTTACGATTGAATTTTGTTTAGGACATCATCAAGCACCGCACCAGGTGTTTTCTAAGCATGGTAGCATCCTCAGAATGCCTAAGAGCATCTCCAGAGGTAGTTCGAATAGAGTGTCTGGATTAGCCCTGTCTGGACACAATGGGGAGGGTGCCACCCAGCGTCACCTCCAATGGGAACTAGTTCTGGAATGCTATAATCGTAACACCACGAGTAAGAGGCTGGTTCTGGAATTTCCACGCGCACGGATGTTGTCCTTGTTTATATGCACACTTTGCTCGTCTAGCCAGTCTAGCCAATCCGTTCACCTAACTTCTCCAATAGAAGGAAAGGGCGCGCCTTGCCACGCTTGTTTTGTCCGATGTCACTCAGTAATTTCAGTATCTAAGAAAAAGAACGATATTAAAGAACAAACCAAATCAAAGTATGATGAATATTTTTACCATATTTCCGGCCTAATTTATGACACGGATGAACACTGAGAATACAGACATGATAAATCACCTTTGCCATGTCGTCTGCCGACACCGATGAATAATAAGAAAATCGGGAATAAACCACTGGAAGAAATCCTAAATTAAGAACTGCCATATTTCCTACATTTCATGTTAGTGGCTACCAAAAAAAATACATCAGAGAGACGGTATTGACACCCCACCAGAACACATCAGGAGAGCAATTGCTGAAAGTACATATAGAACATTGTGCGGTCCATTTCTGCAATGAATTAAACACAACGGTACTACATGCTAGCTTTTGGGTCTTGACACGTGGAGCCTGACTATGCCACGAAAGTTAACAGCAATATGTGTCCATTTATCTTTTTCAGCAAGAATCAAGGTCAGGTCTGTTCTTCTTGGGCAGCAGATTGTGGATATCGAAACCTGTCCCTTTGGTTGTAAAATGAGAGAAACAGCTGAGCACTTTGCGTTGTGAGTGTGGTCGAACACAACAAATTCTTGCTTTACTAGGGATTGATCTGACCAGTGTTGGTGATTTCTAAGCATTTTGGATGAAGCTAAAGCTAGGTGCCCAACTCATAAAAAGAAAGCCTGGGACCTGGTTGTTACCGCCTCGTTCTGGAGTATTTGGATGTCGAGGAACAGGAAGGTTTTCGACAACGTGGAGATCGTGGTTCAGATTACAGCAAGACAATGCATGGATACTTGTAAGCTCTGGGCTCATAGGGCTAAGAAGCACGAAAAATCTGCTTTCCATCAATGAGTTTCCGAGTGGCCGGATTAATGTTTCATTCTTTTAGTTTTTCTGAAACACTTCTGGATTTCGCCCTCTCTGTATCTTGCATGTAAAAGTAGAGCTGCCTTAGCTCTTTTGTGTTTCAATAAAATTTGAGGTAGGGGGTTTTCCCCCTCCCGATGTTTGATCAAGAAAACAATCTGCTGGCAGTTCTGTGTGTTTTGTTTGTATAACTAGCATGGCGGCCCTCGCAAATACAAGGGCATCATCCTTGGTTGTTTTAGATAGCAGCATCATCTTTAGTATGTCTAGATGTGGAATACATTTATAGTTTTATGAATATTCACATTATGCGCTAGGAAATACTTAACTTTATATCCACCATTCATGCTAAATAAATATCACCTAGCTATGTAGGAAGCATAGTTAATTTCCAAGTGGATTGTTTGGGCTACTTCCGAAAGTAATGTAATATGATTATCTATTTATGGTCGTAGCCCATTAAAAAATCTGCTAAATGCAAGATTTTCTAGACTGGAGTAAGTTGAATCTTGGTCTATTTTCTGTAACAATAATCAATGCGTTCAGTACGTGATGTGCCACATGCTTGATATAAGCAAAATACATGAGTTTGAACTTTTTGAAAAATGTAATGATGTTATTTCTCTTCTGTTAGTCTTGAAACTTTAACTCATACAAATAAGATGCACAGCTAGAAGAATTGTCCATATATAAAGGAGCATAGCCACATCTTTAACTCCGAAAATTCATTGGCATGGAACTTAATCATTGCGCCTTCTTGTCACTTAAAAATAACTTATTTCAATTTTCGCTAAGCTCCTTTCATTGCAAAAAAGTCCATGAGAGATGTGAGAGGTACTAATAAATCTCTGTAGGTTAGTTAGGGTATATTACGTTAGTACTAAAAAATATGTGATGCTATTTTTATCTATTTTTCTGCTAGTAGTACTGATGTATCCTGACACGTACATTTAAATAGATCATATCTATCATTAGAATTTTTTTCACCAATGATCTATTCGCAATTAGCTTCCCATCTATGGATCATTAGGATTTTTTAACCAACTACCTATTTAGAATTAGCTTTCCATGTGGAATGATCAGTTTTGATTTTCTTTTTATTACCTCATATCCATCATTAGGATTTTTTTCATTAACAATCTACTTGGAACTATATTCATACGCGCAACAATCAGTTTTGATCTTCTTTTTATTACGTGACAGCGTTGGCTTTGGGCGCGTGGCTTGCTAGGTCCATATGTACAGACCGGTTGAAGTTTTTCTTTCACCTAGCACATACATGCCAAGTTTTTTTTAGGGACACACATACATAGAGTCCTAGAAAAGTACGTGTTGTATTAATTGTTGGAGTCTAGTCCGACACGTTCCGACACGTTATGTGTCAACATTATTGTGTCAAACTGGTTACGTGACTAATATTCTTTGTTCAATCTTAGCCGTAAATTTTAGATCTAACTATCAATAATAATTCTACTGATGTGGATTAACGTGGTGTCTCTATTTTAGACCCCTGTATTGTGCTTTTAGTATATAGTAGATTTTCTGCTAGTAGTACTGATGTATCCTGACACGTACATTTAAATAGATCATATCTATCATTAGAATTTTTTTCACCAATGATCTATTCGCAATTAGCTTCCCATCTATGGATCATTAGGATTTTTTAACCAACTACCTATTTAGAATTAGCTTTCCATGTGGAATGATCAGTTTTGATTTTCTTTTTATTACCTCATATCCATCATTAGGATTTTTTTCATTAACAATCTACTTGGAACTATATTCATACGCGCAACAATCAGTTTTGATCTTCTTTTTATTACGTGACAGCGTTGGCTTTGGGCGCGTGGCTTGCTAGGTCCATATGTACAGACCGGTTGAAGTTTTTCTTTCACCTAGCACATACATGCCAAGTTTTTTTTTAGGGACACACATACATAGAGTCCTAGAAAAGTACGTGTTGTATTAATTGTTGGAGTCTAGTCCGACACGTTCCGACACGTTATGTGTCAACATTATTGTGTCAAACTGGTTACGTGACTAATATTCTTTGTTCAATCTTAGCCGTAAATTTTAGATCTAACTATCAATAATAATTCTACTGATGTGGATTAACGTGGTGTCTCTATTTTAGACCCCTGTATTGTGCTTTTAGTATATAGTAGATTACTATGGAGTTATTTCAAGTGTAATGTCTTTACTTGACTGCCAATTTGATATGATGCTACCAGTTAAGTTTATCATGGTACAGTCACAACAGTGCTGCATAATTTAATAGTTGGAAAACATGATGCTCTTCAGATTACAACACAAGATACACCTACGCACTTCTAATATAGTACATTCATGATAGCACTAGCTAATTTGGTAGCAAAGAAAAACCGATGCTTTTCTGCCTACAACAGGAGCTACACCTACACATACTTGATCTACAATTTAATGGTGACAAAGAACACAAGATGCAGCCACAAAACATGCACGAGTCACGCCATATGTCAGTAAACCAAACATATGCTTATCTACACTTTACCTACATAACAGCTACCTGTAATTTTCAGTTCTAATTTATTTACCACCTACCAGAGAAAAGCTTTAGTAGCAACAGTAGCCAAGTATAAAAATGTTGCGATATGGCATAACCTGATCTGTTCTCAACTGCAGCAAAAATTACTTTCAAGCATAAGAGGAACGTACCGATTGCTAACAGCTCGATATAAGCTTCCTGAAGCTGTCCATTGCTCTTGGCTGTAGATTCCCGTTTCTCATCCCATTTCTGCATACAGAAAACACACCCCCTCTTGGCTGTAGATTCCCCGAATCATACAGAAAACGCACTCCCTCTGCGTTTCGTGCTGCTGGGACAGAACGAGCAGCGCCGGCGCCAAGAAACAGGTGTACTCTTCTCCGCATCCGCCTTTCTGTCACCACGCCCGACGCCGCTTTCGCTGATTTGGTCTTGGTGTCAGGAATTTGATAATGATGCATCAGGTAACTTAACCTACAGTTCGTAGGAAATCAACTTGTCATTTCGATAATTCTCATGGGTCGACCAACATGTAGTATGTCCTACTTATCTACTTTGATAATTCCCTGCTCAAACAAAACCTTACAACTCTACTTATCCCCTGTGTGGCAGCAGTAGCATAGCAGTTTGCATCTCGAGTCTCGACTTACTACTGACCTCGGGAGCGGTGGCACTGACACATGAATTAGGCACGACAACAAGATACATGGTAGGGAGGAAGTGGATAACCCTGTCACTACAGATCTCTTCCATGTCATGTCCCCTGTTTACCACAACTGAAGTCGGATGATTATCATGGTGTTTCCAATGTGCAGTGAACACACACAAAATTCACGCCAAGAGAGGGGGATCGATACGAATCTCTGACGAGCTGGCCATTGATGGATGAGTCTACAATTATCATGCCAAACTCAAACATCCTGTGAGAGATTGTTGTAGCTAGCTTACCTCGTACACGAAGCGTCGCCGCCCTCGCAGCTGATAGGCACCACGCAGCTCAGAGCGCGCCGCTCACCACCCGCCGAGCACTACGCCCCCTTGCGAGCGGCCGATCCCCTGCTCGCCGAGCACCACAACGCTTGCGCGCGGCCGCTCCCCGCCGAGCAACACACCCCCTTGCGCGCGGCCGCTCACCTCCGCCGAGCACCACGCCCCGCGCATGGCCGCTCTCCATCGCCGAGCTCCAATCCTTCACACGTGTGCCAACGAGCACCACGCCCTCGCCCGCGGCCGCTCCCCATTGCCGAGCGCCACGCCTTCACGCGTGTGCCACCGAGCACCACGCCCTGGCGCGCGGCCGCTCTCCATCGCCGAGCGCCACGCCTTCACGCGTGTGCGCCACCGAGGTCCGCACCACGCCCTCGCCGCGGCCGCTCTCCATCGACGAGCGCCATGCCCTCGCGCACGCCGCCGAACAGCAGCCTCGCTTTTCAGAAATCTGGGGGTAGAAAGTGGAATGGGACAGAAATGGGGGAGAGGGGGCGGTGCCTGTTGTCATCCCGTGAGGAAATATCAAGTGATGCCACTCCTAACATGATACTATGATACTGCTTCTCAAAATTCTAATTTATATATTTTAAAAAAATTCAAAATAAATTTGTAGATATTAACAAGATGTGTATTTATGTTATCTACAATTTGTTAGAACCAATTTCTAAATACACACTGAGAAATAAAAAAAGATAAATTATTATGTGAATAGCGTCACTTTATGTTTTGTCTTCTTGTGATACTATTTATGTTAGATTTGTCTTTTTTTCTCTTCGTGTATTTTGAATTTTTTTATGCAGATCATATAGATTGTTAACATATGTCCTATAAACACCCATAAATTTTTTTTAAGACTTTTTAAAAACTTAAAAAATAAATTTTAAAGAATAGTATCATGGTATCACATAGGTAGTGGTATCACTAGATATGCTCTCGTCATCCCGTGCCAGCCCCCGAACACTTTGTAGCGTTTGGGATTTTGGGCTCGGAGGAGCTGACTCGTGCACAAAGAGACCACGATACAATCTCTCAGGGTCTGTTTGGTTTAAGCCCCCAACAAACCCTGCCAATTTTTTGGTATGACCAAACCAAGGGCGTGACCAAAATTTTGGTAAGGTCTTGTTGTTTGGATTACAGCCATTGTTCTTCCCTAGTAGTTTTTTTGTATAGGAGCAGCTTCTGGCTTTGCAGGAATAAAATAGAGCGCTCAAATGCTATTGGGCTGTAGTAATAAAAAAAGCACTAAATGGTTGGGACCCACCAAGAGAAGTGGGCGGACAGGGCTGCCAATATTTTGGCGCAGGATTTCCGCGCCCTCAGCTCGCCCTCGCGCGGGCGAAAAATACGTGGGCGGACTGGGGCGAACTTTGGCGAGCCAATATATGGGCGTCAGTCCAAACAACAACCAAATTTCGTTGGCTAGCCAATTATTTGGTAAGGTATGTATTGGTTGTAATCCAAACAAGCCCTCAAAAAAGAAAGAGAGGGACCACGATACAATTGTTTTTCTACGTTGCCTGTCAAAAAAGTTGCTCCCAATATTTGAAGGACGTGTTAAATATTTGGCATGCGGCAGTGGCTGGAACCAGGAAGGAAAAAGTTTCTATCAAAAGCCATCCCGACTTATGTCATGGCAGGCATGCTTCGACCTCACAAAAGTCCATACGTGATGATATCAGAGAGGAAGAACGATGAATGCACTTGGTTAGTTGAGAGAAGACGACACTAGTGGAAAACGGGCCTTTGGTCAGGCCCTTTTAGTCCCGGTCGTAATCTGGGTCAGGACTAAAGGCCTAGCCACGTCGCCCCAAATTCGCCCACCCGCACGACAGCCTTTAGTCCCGGTCCGTTACAACTCTATAGTCCTAGTTTGAGACACAAACCGGGACAAAAGGGCTATGCGGTGAGCGGCCCGCATGTACGCCCCCTTTAGTCCCGGTTTGTGTCTCAAACCGGGACTAAAGGCTTCTGCCTATATATATGGCCGCAGCCCCTCTTCCCTCTCCCTTGTATTTTTCTTGGATGGAGGAGTGTGGGTTTGTGCTAGTTCCCTATTTCATTCCTATGCACTAGAAGTGTTTGTTGAAATGTGTGTTAGAGCGATGCCCCTTAAGTGCACCGAACACAACTACGATATGAGGTGCCCGAGCCACACTTAAGCCTCTTCCTCTTTATTTCCACTTGTTCTAAAAGGTTAGCAACTATATTTCCTCGTTTAGACCGTGCGGTACTAATTTTAGGATCGTGATTGCGTTTGATATACTGTTGTATGACGCAGATGAGCCATCCATGGATGTACGGTGATCGACGCACAGCCGCTTACAGAGAAGGCGTGCATTCTTTTTGAGATGCGGCCGAGGCGAACAAGCATGGTGGTGGCTTTATGTTTTGTCCATATGTTGAATGTCAAAATGAGAAGGATCACACTTCCTCAAGAGTCATTCAGAGCCACCTGCTTCGGTCCGGTTTTATGTCTGGCTATAATGTTTGGACCAAGCACGGAGAAAGAGGGGTTATGATGGAAGACGACGATGAAGAAGAGAACGATGATGACAACTACCGATCTATGTTCCCTGAGTATGCTGATACCGCAATGGAAGACAATGAAGAAGAAGATCAGGGTGAAGAACGGGAACCAGATGAGCCCGCTGATGATCTTAGCCGGATCATTTCTGATGCACGGCGAGGCTGTGACACAGAAAATGAGAGGTTGCAGTTCGAGCAGATGTTACAGGACCACAACAAATTGTTGTACCCAACTTGTGAAGATGGCCAGAAGAAGCTGGGTAGCACACTGGAATTGCTGAAGTGGAAGGCAGAGACCGGTGTGACTGACTCGTCATTTGAAAAGTTGTTGGTACTGATGAAGAAGATGCTTCCAAGAAAGAACGAATTGCCCGCCAGCACGTACGAAGCAAATAAGCTTGTCTGCCCTCTAGGATTAGACGTGCAGAAGATACATGCATGCCCTAATGACTGCATCCTCTACCGCAGTGAGAAGTACGAGAATATAGATAAATGTCCGGTATGCACTACATTGCGGTATAAGATCAGAAAAGATGACCCTGGTGATATTGAGGGCAAGCCACTCAGGAAGAAGGTTCCTGCCAAGGTGATGTGGTATGCTCCTATAATACCACGGTTGAAACGTCTCTTCAGAAATAAAGATCATGCGAAGTTGTTGCGATGGCACATGGAAGATCGTATGTGTTATCGCCACATTTTGGCCATATAAGGAGATGGGCCGTAATCAAGATGGGCTTGGAGACTGGATCGGCCTTGCGCGTGGAATTGGGCTAATTGCCCGTGTATCTGTATATTATGATAGAGTACGTTTCGGTTTAAACAAGAGTTAGAGTTGTTAGGGTTATTCCAAAGATAGAAAGTCTCCAGACTATAAATATGTACCTAGGGTTATTGAGAAAGGAGGACGACCACGTTCGCAACAAACACAATCTCGGCGCATCGCCACCCCTTGTTTCGAGGGTTTCTTTCAGGTAAGCGTCGTGCTGCCTAGATCGCATCTCGCGATCTAGGCAGCATCTGCTTATGTGTTATTTGGTGTTGCTCGTACTGAAGCCTTGTTGATGGCGAGTAATACTGTTATCATAGATCTGTTTGGGCAAGCATCGGTGCTTTTCGTTTCTGTTTGCTTAGTTATGCTGCCCCTAGAGATCTCGCTGCCTTTGCACCTATTTTGGGTGTAAGGGCAGCATCTTGCTTGATCTTTATTCAGTCGATTCAATCTGTCATAGTTGTTCCTTGTTCTCCAAGGATTAGTTTAATATCCGCATGGTTAGGCCTCACAAACGGGTTGAACGATCCAGTAGTACGTAAGGATATGGTTTGCCAATTCGAGAGGAGTTGTTCCGGGAATTGACTCTACGTTGGTTTTTTGGCCTCCTCTAGGGTTAGTTTTCTGTTATCTTTCGTATCTACCAGGCTCAATTACGTGTGGGATGTTCCAGTTATGTGGTGAAAGCGTTAAACTGTCGTAGATCGATTTGACTTATATTGATAAAGCAAAACCCCATGTTATCATAGATCCAATGCAGATCCATGGGACAATCGGCTACCTGAGCCGATTCACAGGGAAACCTGAGAGCCGATCGAGGCTCGTATTTAATGTTTGCGTGTCTGCCATGCAGGAAACCAATCGAAGCAATCCATCACCTTCCTGATCAGGTATAGATCAGGTGGCACGCCCTCGCATCAGCCAGGACGTGTGCCGGAGTTTTGCGGGCCGTTGACCGAGGGACCAGGGCCCACCAGCAGTCCTGGGAGCCTCCCGGCTCTTCGTGTTGCTCGTCGCTGCTCGCCGGTGGGTTTTGACAGGCAACACATTCTGGCACGCCCGGTGGGATGATAAGCGGTATATACCGAGGAACAAGTGAAAAGCGTGCGATATCAGAAGCCACACTCCACGCATCTCCTTAACAAGTATGAGCGTCAGTATGACCGACGTCGGCAGTACGACAGAGATGATGAAGGAGATCGTTGGACCGACGCATACGATGGGAGTTACCGTCGGCATGATAGATATGATGAAGTATATGAGCACCGCGCTAGGGGAAGGTCAAAAGAAAAGGAAGGCGTGGATAAACATTGGGATTGTCCTTTCTTCAAGTACTGTTGGGATGCGGGAATGAGCCGATTGCCTACAGTCGACAACTGCCCGGAATGTGGACAGCAGAAGGATGACACAGGTCCAGTTTCGGTGTTCAAGCGTCTAGGGCCTCTCCGGCCTCAGAACGAACAAGGAGAGTCATCTCGAGCAAAAGATCTCGAGGAGTCAGAGGATGAAGAAGAAGATAGATATCACCGGCCAAGGTGGTGTCCCGATGGACTCAGACACTCCCAAAAGCGTAGAGTTCAGCGGCTACGTAGCTTGGAGGAAGCCGAAGCTCAGTACCTCCACACTTTAAGGAAAGCCCGGCCTGATCTGGCCGTAAAAATTCAGCAAACCTTGGAGACGGAGGCCCGTCCAAAAAGGAAAGAGTGGCGCCCCAAACCAGTAAAAGCCGATGCGAAGACATCGGCTGACACAAACATGGTGTTCATACTTCCGTCAGAGTTTTGCGCTCCAAGAACCGAAGAACTACCAGTGGCACAGTTTGACTGCGGCCCATGGCCGGTCATCTTTGAAAAGCCACAGGAGAAGAGCTACAAACATCTGAAAGCCCTGTACCTGAGAGGTTATATCAATGGGCAGCCTGTCCGCAAGATGTTGGTTGACACCGGAGCGGCAGTCAATATAATGCCATACTCCATGCTGCGGCGTTTGGGACACTCCACTGCAGATCTGATCAAAACCAACGTCACGCTAAGCGACTTCAACGGCCAAGCTTCAGAAACGCAAGGCGTTCTGAACGTGGATCTGACCGTGGGTAGAAAAACCATCCCTACGTCGTTCTTCATTGTTGACAGCAAAAGCACCTACGCTGTCTTGCTGGGAAGGGATTGGATTCACGCTAACTGCTGCATTCCATCCACGATGCACCAATGCCTGATACAGTGGGATGGAGATGAAGTGGAGGTCATTCATGCAGATGATTCGATCGAGATCTCAATAGCTGGCATGAACATTTGGGACGCAGAAGACCAAGAGCCGATCTCTGGAGTCAGTCTAGACGGCTGTGAGCGCATTGAAGCTACAAAAAACGGGGTGAGGCTGGTCTTATCCACTGGCCTGACAGAGTAGCAAAGCCCACGATGGTGCGTGGTAAGGCCGATCCCTGCGATCGGCCACAAAAAATAAAAAGCAGTGATCTTACGACAAGCATGTCATGTAGTCGTAGTAGGGAGATTCCCTACCATTGTAGAGCACCAATAAGTTGTAAACCTGCCTCGAGTAATGCAATCAAAAAGGGGGCCGATTCCGGCAATCGGCCCAAATCATCTTTGTTATCCTCACCAAACTTTTTGCCTGTGTTCAGCATCGATTTAGCAGGTGACGGAAAGCTGGTGTATGGGTTTACATCCGCTGATGAGCTAGAGGAGATTGACATCGGTCCTGGGGATAAGCCACGACCGACATTTATCAGCAAAAAGTTAGATCCGAATCTGCGGGGTCCGATGATAGCTTTGTTGAAAGAATATCCAGATTGCTTTGCCTGGGACTATACGGAGATGCCCGGGTTAGACAGGAGCATCATTGAGCATCGGC
The DNA here is from genome assembly GCA_007115705.1 of Dactylis glomerata. NCBI lineage: Eukaryota > Viridiplantae > Streptophyta > Magnoliopsida > Poales > Poaceae > Dactylis > Dactylis glomerata. The sequence continues at coordinate 218,865 of QXEO01000727.1, forward strand.
TCCCGCTTAAAAAAGGGTTTCGGCCGTTCCAGCAGCGAGCACGACAGATGAAGGCCGAAATTTTAGAGGAAGTCAAGAAAGAGATCGAGAAAATGTTGAAAGCTGGGTTCATCAGGCCATGCAGGTATGCTGAGTGGATTTCTAGTATCGTACCTGTAGAGAAAAAGGATGGCCGATGGCGTGTTGCCATAGATTTTCGGGATCTCAATAGAGCCACTCCAAAGGATGAGTATCCGATGCCGGTAGCAGAGACATTGATCAACGCAGCCGCTGGTCATAAGGTCTTGAGCTTTATGGATGGCAATGCCGGTTATAATCAAATTTTTATGGCTCCAGAAGATATACACAAGACTGCATTCAGAGTCCCAGGTTCGGTGGGGTTGTTTGAATATGTAGTCATGACATTTGGACTAAAGAATGCCGGCGCCACATACCAAAGAGCCATGAATTACATTTTCCATGATCTGATCGGCAAGCTGGTGGAGATTTATATCGATGACGTGGTAGTCAAGTCTGCTTCAGTACAAGGACACTTGGACGATCTGCGACATGTCCTGGACCGAACCAGAAAATTCGGACTACGGATGAATCCAAAGAAGTGTGCCTTCGGTGTGACGGCCGGTCAGTTCTTGGGTTTCTTGGTCCATGAACGCGGAATCGAGATCGGCCTGAAAAGTCAGGAGGCAGTGCGAACAATGAAGCCACCTACCACGAAGAAAGAACTGTAGTGTCTCATCGGCAAGATCAACTTCGTCAGAAGGTTCATCTCCAATCTGTCAGGAAGAATAGAGCCGTTCATGGGACTGGTGAAAATTAAATCTGATGAGGAGTTCCGCTGGGGGGCAGAACAGCAAAGAGCCTTCGACGAGATCAAAGAATATCTAACGAAGCCGCCAGTGTTGGTTCCACCGCAGCAGGATAGGCCGTTCTACATTTACTTGTCGGTGGCTGACACGTCCATCGCCTCGGTGGTAGTGCAAGTTTATGATGGTCTGGAGCGAGTTGTGTTTTACATCAGCAGAAGGATGCTGGATGCAGAGACAAGGTATCCTGAGATCGAGAAGTTATGCCTCTGCCTATTTTTCACCTGCACCAAGCTGCGACACATCTTGCTGTTAGCCGAGATTATCATCATATGCAAATCAGATGTCATCAAACATATGCTGTCGGCTCCTGTGTTGAAAGGCCGACTCGGCAAATGGATGTTTGCATTATCGGAATTTGATATCCGGTATCAACCCGCCAAAGCGGTTAAGGGACAGGCGTTGGCCGATCTTATTGCTGAACGAATCAACACTGATATAGCAGCACTGTCTGTACGTGCATGGGCTATGTTTTTCGATGGATCGGCTTGTGATGATGGTTGCGGCATCGGCATTCTACTCGTGTCGCCCCGGGGGGCAACATATTCCTTCTCCATCAGGCTATCTACCCCTTGCACCAACAATGTCGCTGAGTATGAGGCAATACGCAAGGGAATGGAGTTGCTCATAGAAGCCGGAGCAGAAGCAGTGGAACTTTTTGGAGACTCCAAATTGGTGATTTCCCAACTCACGGACGAATACAAGTGTGAGAGCGAGTCACTCTTCCCATTATGGTTGCAATGCCGTGAGCTGATGGCACAGTTCAGGTATCTAAACTTTAACTGGATCCCGCGGTCGCAGAATACCGAGGCGAATGATCTCGCGCAAATGGCTTCAGGCTACAAGGACATAGCAGATGGAACTGATGTTCAGGTACAGTTCCTGGAGACGGACAACTGGAGAGCCGATATCTTCAATTACTTGAAAGATTCGGCTCGGGGGGCACCTAAACGGATAAGGTACAAGGCCATGAAGTACGTGCTTATTGGGGATGACATGTTCTACAGGACTTTGGAAGGGTTACTGCTCAAATGTCTAGGACCAGCCGAGGCAAATCGGCTTCTACACGAGGTACACGAAGGCGCCTGTGGAACTCACCAATCGGCTCACAAGATGAAATGGTTGATCAGGCGATCAGGGTTTTATTGGCCCACCATGCTTGAGGATTGTTTTAAGTACTATAAAGGGTGTCAAGCATGTCAGAAATTCGGGAAGATTCAGATGGTACCTGCATCAGCGATGAACCCCATCATCAAGCCTTGGCCATTCCGAGGTTGGGGCATGGATATGATTGGCAAGATCAATCCTCCATCGAGCAAAGGCCACATGTGGATTTTGGCCATTACGGATTATTTCACTAAATGGGTGGAAGCCGTCCCTATGAAGTCAGTAAGCTCGAAGGATGTTATCAATTTCGTGAAAGAACATGTCATTCATAGATTCGGGATTCCCCAAACTATCACGACCGATGGAGGTTCGGTCTTCATTTCTCACGAGTTTAGAGAGTTCTGCGAGGACGCGGGAATTAAGCTGATCCGATCATCTCCATACTATGCTCAAGCAAATGGGCAAGCTGAAGCGTCCAATCAGAGCCTTATCAAGCTGATCAAGAGAAAAATCGACGAGCACCCTAGGCGTTGGCACGAGGTTTTGTCAGAAGCTTTGTGGGCCTATCGCATGTCATGTCATGGAGCGATAAAAACCTCGCCATACCATCTAGTCTATGGACAAGAAGCCGTATTGCCATGGGAGATTACGGCTGGATCGAGACGTGTCACTTTTCAGAATGATCTAACAACTGAAGAATATGCAGCCCTGATGAGTGACAGTGTTGAGGATCTAACTGAACTTAGGCTGTGGTCGCTTGAGAAAATTAAAGAGAACAAAGCCAAGGTAGCTCGTGCGTATAATAAGAAGGTGAGACCAAAGGAGTTCCACGTTGGTGATCTGGTATGGGAAGCTGTATTGCCATTGGGAACTAAGGATGCAGCATACGGTAAATGGTCTCCAAATTGGCACGGGCCATACAGGGTCGACCAAGTTTTAAGGGGCAACGCGTACATGCTTGAGGAGCTGGACGGTGTGAAATTCCCAGTGGCTGTCAACGGTCAGCATCTCAAGAAATATTTCCCAAGTATGTGGGATGATGGACAGTGAAATATGGGGGCCGATACATGAAATCGGCCAGTAAAAAAAAATATATCCAGATAATATGTCCCAAGCATGTGAAATGATGAATCAGTGAAATATGGGGGCCGATACATGAAATCGGCCAAATTAAAAAACAATGCACAGCCATCGACTCTCGAGGTTCAGACTGTTACAAGCAGGTGTCAGGTTACATGAATAAGCTACTGAAGGAATGCCTCGAAGGCACGGAGGGCGTCAGCACGGACACGATCCACCTCGGCGATCTCGGCTACGTCATCATCGTCCTTGCCCGTCACTAGCTGCTTGCTCAGCGCACGTATTTCTGCCAGATCAGTCTTCAGTTGAGTTTTGAGGCCTGCTGCTTCGTCGTGGGAGCGGGCGATGAATGCTTCCTTGTCATGAATGAGCTTTTTAGTCGCCCGGACCTTCTCTTCGAGATCTTCTAATTCCTTTTTTAAGGATGCAAGCTCGGCGGTGCTGACAGAGGTGTCAGTTTTGGCATCCAGAGACGCCTTTTTCTCATTGAGCCGCTGGCATTTGGCTGCAATATCGGCCTTCAGTGGGAGTTGGGCGTGGCGTAGATTGATCCTCTCACGAGCCAACTTCACCCTTGACCCGTAGAAAGACAGAGTCACAACTGGCCAAAGCTTCACTTGCAATGCTACCGGGAGTTGGTCCTTGATTTCGTCAAGAACACTCTTCACTTCTGCAGAACCCTCGACCAACTTCTCGATTGGGGAGGACAGCAAGGCTTTGAGACGCTGGAATTGAGGTAGAACAGCGCTTGCTCGTGGTTCATCGTTGGCGACAGAGGGAGCTGGTTCGATGGATTCGGGGTCGAACGTCAGCAGGCCTGAGATATCACAACCCTGGCAGGCAGAAGTGGCGTCAGTATGCGTCAAACAGGGAAGGATGAGTCGAAAGAAGCGAACATACCTCTCCTGAGATTAGGGGGAAAGCCGACGGCGAGACAATCGGCTCGTGTGTTGTTGCTGATGGCTTGGCCAGATTGGCAACCGTTTCATCTATATCTTCAGGGATTACTAGATCCAGGCTTGCGGAAGGCATCGGCACTTCCCCGACTTTCCCACTAGGGGTATCCTTCGTCTGCATGAAAGGTGCTTAGCCGATGTGAATAGCAATGAGTCGGCATAAGAAAAGAGTGGTAAGAGTATGGAGGACAATTACTTTCGAAGCCTCCTGGCTCGAAGAAGAAGTTTGCAGTTCCTTGCGAGCCCTCTTGGGGCTCACAGCTTGCCCCGCCTCGACTGATGCTCGGGGGGCAACAGGTTCAGGAACAGGCCTTTTCCTGGAAGCCGATGGTGGCACATCTGGCTGGCTCGGTGTGGTGGTTCTCTCAGAATCTGCTGAGCTTGAATTTCCTCGGTTGGATGGTGTTTCCTCGCTGGAGGTGTCTTCGATGGAGACCTGTAAGAAAGGGAGAGTTGGTAAGCACGAGCATGTTTACAAAGGTAAATGAGATCAGCCAAGGCATGAATTAGCGTACGTGCGAACTCTCTGGAGAAGGGCTCCGGCGCCTCAAAGTTTTCTTGGCCACTATCTTCCTCACCGCCGTTCTTGTTTTAGTTGGAACTCGGGGGGCAGCTGGCCCGGAAGTTGCTTGGCTCTTGGAAGCCGATTTTGGTGATATCGGCTGGTTCTGCATCACGACCTGTTTCAAAGATGGCGAGTTTTTGCAGAAAAGGACCACAGGAGCCGGTGGGAGGAATTCGAAGGGGGAGCCATCCTCGTTGGTAGGTTCTGGACCATCTTGTTGCTGCAAGGAGACAGAGCAGGATATTAAAAGCATCGTCGTGAGCTGCATCAAGAAAATTTACAAATAGCAGTACCTGTTCTACTGGAATGTCATATTCAGCATCGAGCTGTTCCAGCAATGGTCCTAGAGCTCTTCTAAAGGCATGAGTCTTCCACATCGACCACCAGTTCTCAAAACCATCGGTTGATGAAGCGAAAGTGAGGTTGTTAGGAATTGGGATGGTCAGGGCATCGAAGAAAGAATAACACCTCTGACTGGTGAGAGAATCGGGCAGGTCAGCTCTGCTCTCTGTGAGGTGGTGGAGAAAGAAGTGAGGAGGTACTTGCCCAAGGCCAAATTGCCGAGCTGCTACGACCGGCTGGTAGAACTCGTATCCAGGCTTGATTATTCTGTTGGATGTGCTCATGCCAACTGGGAGGAAGCAGGGATGGATCACGGTGGAGAATAGCTGCCGAGTGCTAGTGTCATCGGCAAAGTTGTCCAACCTGAAGGAGATTGGATTTTCAAAATTTTCCGATTCCTCCATGTAAGGAAAGAAGATAGGATTGTCCAGGCCTTGGAAGAAAATGCTGAACCACTTGGATGCTTCATGAGGGATCAGTTTACTACCTGGCAGGCTATACAGAGCTTGGCCGTAGCTGGTGCATCGGATCTGCTTCCCTTTGACGTCTGGAAAGGTGCAACTTGCCAAAAGGGGGAAGTTTGGGATATGGTTTTGAAAATACAGCTGAGCCCATAGTTGAATAAACCACCAAGGACCTCCTGTTTTGACTGCTATGTGGGAGGATAGTTTGACAGACATCAACTGGAGATATCGATAGACTTCTCCAAGGAACAGTTTACCGATGCCAAGTTGAGTACCTCTGGCAAGTTCGTAGGCCAAGGGAAGGTAATTCTTGGTTGGAGCAAGGGAAGGGCCACAGAATATGAAATGTTCCAGCCAGAAATTGAGGAAGGCCGTGTGTTCTTTCTCCGTGACAGGGCCCTTAGTTTTCATGTGGCTTCGAAGATAAGCACCCCAGTTCGTGCAATCTGTTTTGGAAGAAAGCTTGAAGGGGACTTTTGGCAGCATAAAAGCAGAGGGGCTGGGTGATGTGACGTCCAGACCAGTGATCATCACCACGTCTAACAGAGTTGGTGTCATGGGGCCATGGCCGAACATGAAGCAGTTCAGAGCATCAGACCAGAAGTAGCCGATGGTTTTTAGAAGATTCTCATGTTTCTCAAGGGGAGACAGTGACAAAGTCAAGGCATCGGCTATTCCTGTGGTTTCCCATTGGGATTGGTAAGTTTTGGCTACCCTACTGTACCAAGAAACCCAATATTCGGGAGGATTAGGCCAGGCTCGTAAGCAGTCGGCCCAGGAATCCAAGTCTAGGTTTTGGCTTACGAAGGGGATTCTGTTTGCCTCGCAAGAAATCAGATGGGCAGGACTAGATTCTGTACGAGGGCCAAGGCAGAGAGAATTTGGGAGAGAAGGATGCGGCAGCAGAATGTCTGAAACCTAAAATTTGAATGATGGGATAAAGCATTAATTCAGGTATTTGCTGTTAATTCTAGCACCGTGCTCGGATTGCGAGGGACAGTTAAGGATTACCTTCAGACCGGAGACCGTTGTGTTGGCGCTGGACGATTCCGCCATCTAATTTGCTGGTGAAGATGGATCTATGCGGTGGGGAATCTAGGGTTCGTGTCGCCGTGAGCCCGATTTGTTCAAAAAGGCAATTGGAGATCTGAGCTAGCCTTTTTTGAAGATGGTTGCAGGTTACCGTTGAAATTGGAAAGTGACCGCTCAGACTTGTCTAAATAAGCGACCGAATTTGACCTTGCCAACATTTGTGGGGAGAGCCGATGTATGGCCATCGGCTCTTTGGGCTTTGACTTGGTTGACCGTATCAAGCGTGGTATGGTGAAAGCCGATTCGTTACTATCGGCTTTTGGAGCGTTGACCTATTTGACTATCGGCAAAATCAAATTGGGAAAAGCAATCTTTGTTGATTCCAAGGATGGTTGTTTACAATGGAGCCGATTGCTTACAAAATAGAGATCTACTACTAGTTCCTAATCTAAAAGGGGGCATCGTCGTCGTCGCCGTTGCCATTGCCGCCGCCGTCCTCGCTGTCATCGGCGCTGCTGCCGGCGTGGTCCTCACCGCTGCTGCTGAAGTTGTCAGCGGGGGCCTCCTCGTCCTCGTCGTCGTCATCGGTGTCTTCGCTGGACCCGGCGCGGAAGCGCTTCACCGGCGGGTACTCGTCGGAGGAGGTGTCCTCCTCTGCTTCTTCCTCCTCATCGGAGGAGCCGATGTCCTCGCCCCAGGACACGGCGTCGTCGGCGCTCTCCGCCTCCAGTTCCCCGTCGATGAGGAGTTGGAGGTCCTCCTCGCCGTCGGTCATGGGCTCGTCGTCCTCTGACTGGGCGGCGAAGTCCCAGTCTCTCTCGTCCCACCATTGTGGGGCAAGAGCTTCGTACGCCGCCATCGGCGGGTGCTCCGGCGTCGGCTCCCGGTTGACGGAGTCGGAAGATTGGTAGGAAAGGCCGGATGTGTTGGAGGAAGAAGAGGAGGCCATGGCGGAGGAAGAGGGTTTTTTGGCTATTGGAGAAGAATGAGGATGCAAATGGTCTGGATGGATTTAAATAAGGGGAATAGTGGCAGATGGTTCAATGCCATAGCGGTTTTCGAGGATGTGGTGCCAGAGTTGTCAAATCGTGTGCTGCGGAGAAGTTGAGAAGGCAAGGCCTCATGATGAGGAGGCGATATGACGGTTCTGCTCTGCAACGCGTGACCCGATGAAGAAAAAACAGAGTGGTTTTGGAATTATTATTGCCAAAACCAGGGGGGCATGTGTTATCGCCACATTTTGGCCATATAAGGAGATGGGCCGTAATCAAGATGGGCTTGGAGACTGGATCGGCCTTGCGCGTGGAATTGGGCTAATTGCCCGTGTATCTGTATATTATGATAGAGTACGTTTCGGTTTAAACAAGAGTTAGAGTTGTTAGGGTTATTCCAAAGATAGAAAGTCTCCGGACTATAAATATGTACCTAGGGTTATTGAGAAAGGAGGACGACCACGTTCGCAACAAACACAATCTCGGCGCATCGCCACCCCTTGTTTCGAGGGTTTCTTTCAGGTAAGCGTCGTGCTGCCTAGATCGCATCTCGCGATCTAGGCAGCATCTGCTTATGTGTTATTTGGTGTTGCTCGTACTGAAGCCTTGTTGATGGCGAGTAATACTGTTATCATAGATCTGTTTGGGCAAGCATCGGTGCTTTTCGTTTCTGTTTGCTTAGTTATGCTGCCCCTAGAGATCTCGCTGCCTTTGCACCTATTTTGGGTGTAAGGGCAGCATCTTGCTTGATCTTTATTCAGTCGATTCAATCTGTCATAGTTGTTCCTTGTTCTCCAAGGATTAGTTTAATATCCGCATGGTTAGGCCTCACAAACGGGTTGAACGATCCAGTAGTACGTAAGGATATGGTTTGCCAATTCGAGAGGAGTTGTTCCGGGAATTGACTCTACGTTGGTTTTTTGGCCTCCTCTAGGGTTAGTTTTCTGTTATCTTTCGTATCTACCAGGCTCAATTACGTGTGGGATGTTCCAGTTATGTGGTGAAAGCGTTAAACTGTCGTAGATCGATTTGACTTATATTGATAAAGCAAAACCCCATGTTATCGTAGATCCAATGCAGATCCATGGGACAATCGGCTACCTGAGCCGATTCACAGGGAAACCTGAGAGCCGATCGAGGCTCGTATTTAATGTTTGCGTGTCTGCCATGCAGGAAACCAATCGAAGCAATCCATCACCTTCCTGATCAGGTATAGATCAGGTGGCACGCCCTCGCATCAGCCAGGACGTGTGCCAGAGTTTTGCGGGCCGTTGACCGAGGGACCAGGGCCCACCAGCAGTCCTAGGAGCCTCCCGGCTCTTCGTGTTGCTCGTCGCTGCTCGCCGGTGGGTTTTGACAGGCAACAGTATGAAAGACGACAAGTTGAGGCACCCCGCTGATGGTCGGCAGTGGAGAAAAATCGAGAGAGAGTTCCCAAGACTTACAGGTGACGCAAGGAACTTATGGTTTGGTCTAAGTACAGATGGCATGAATCCTTTTGGGGAGTAGAGTTGTAGTCACAGCACCTGGCCCGTTACTCTATGTATCTATAACCTTCCTCCTTGGTTGTGCATGAAGCGGAAGTTCATTATGATGCCAGTGCTTATCCAAGGTCCAAAGCAACCCGGCAACGACATTGATGTGTACCTAAGGCCATTAGTTGATGAACTTTTACAGCTGTGTGTCGAACCAGGTGTACGTGTGTGGGACGAGCACAAACAAGAGGAATTTGACCTTCGAGCGTTGCTTTTTGTAACCATCAATGATTGGCCTGCTCTTAGTAACATTTCAGGACAGTCAAACAAAGGATACAATGCATGCAGCACTGTTTGGATCAGACAAAGTATATATCGGGACAAATTAGGAAGAAGGTGTACCCGTACAATCCTCATTTTCTCCGCCCAACCATCCCTTAAAGAAAAAGGCAAGCATTTTCAATGGCAAGGCAGAACCCGGGAAGCCTGTCACCCGTACTGGTGCTGAAGTATTTATATGGTCAAAGATTAAAAGTAATCTTTGGAAAGGGTCCTGGCAGCCAACCTGTTCCTAACGGCCCTGATAAGTGCGCACCCATGTGGAAGACGAAATCTATATTTTGGGAGCTACCCTATTGGGAAGTCCATGAGGTTCGCTCCGCAATAGACGTGATGCACCTGACGAAGAATCTCTGCGTGAATATTCTAGGCTTCCTGGGCTTGTATGGGAAGTCAAAAGATTCATCGGAAGGGCGGGAGGACCAGGAACGCCATAAAGGACGAGATGGCAGGCATCCAGGGCAGTTTCAAGGGCGTGCCAGCTACGCTCTTACCAAGGAAGAGAAGGAAATCTTCTTTGAAGTTCTTTTCAGTATCAAGGTCCCGACTGGCTTCTCGTCGAATATAAATGGAATCGTAAATATGAAAGACAAAAAATTCCAAAACCTAAAGTCTCATGACTGCCACGTGCTTATGACGCAATTGCTTTCGGTTGCATTGAGGGGAATTCTACCAAAAAATGTTCGCTGGCAATTGTGAAGGTATGTGCATTCCTCAATGCAATTTCTCAGAAGGTAATCGATCGAGAAAGTCTATCAGGGTTACAGATTGATGTGGTCCAATGTCTGGTCAACTTCGAGTTGTTGTTCCCGCCATCTTTCTTCAATATAATGACACACCTCCTAGTTCACCTAGTCGAAGAGATTAGAATTCTCGGTCCTGTGTTTCTACACAATATGTTCCCCTTCGAGAGGTTCATGGGAGTCTTAAAGAAATATGTTTGTAACCGTGCTAGGCCAGAAGGAAGCATCTCCAAGGGCTATGGAACAGAGGAGGTCATTGAGTTTTGTGTGGACTTTCTTCCTGACCTTAAGCCGATTGGTATTCCTGAATCTCGGTATGAGGGTAGGCTGACAGGAAAAGGCACACTAGGAAGGAAAGCAAAAGTATGTATGGATGGGCATTCATTCACTCAAGTACACTACACAGTTCTACACAATTTCACCGTGGTGGATCCGTATATCGAGAGACACAAGAATATTCTATGCTCCGAAAACCCGGGGAAGGCTGACTCTTGGATTAAAGGGGAACATGAGAAGACTTTCGGTAGTTGGTTGCAGACACATATCATGAATACCAACACCGTTGGAGATCAGCTGTACTATTTGGCCAGGCCACCATCTTCGACTATATTTACTTTCCAAGGGTACGAGATAAATGGGAATACATTTTACACGGTCGCCCAAGATAAAAAGAGCACCAACCAAAACAGCGGTGTCCGCTTTGATGCAACAGACAATAATGGGTAGAAGGACACATATTACAGGTACATAGAGGAGATATGGGAACTTGACTATGGACCTACTTTTAAGATCCCTTTGTTTCGGTGCAAATGGGTGAAGCTGACAGGAGGCGGGGTAGTTGTAGACCAAAAGTATGGCATGACAACAGTGGATCTTAACAATCTTGCGTACATGGACAAACCATTCGTCCTAGCCAACGATGTCGCTCAGGTTTTCTATGTGAAGGACTGATCACTCTAAGATTTACACATATATCTGAACCTTGCAACCATAAAACTTGTCTGTTTTACCTCATTTCTACCAGTGTTGCACCAACATTTTACATCATTTGATCCTTTGTCACAGATCAGTGCGCCAAGGCACTTAAATCTACAAGTCAGAGTAATTCAAACCAAAGACCAAGCCACCAGGAATGGAGGAGTACATCTTGAGGAGCAAGAAAAGCAAGCACGGCAGAAAGTGGCTGGTACGGCACAAGAAGACAGGAAAAACGGCAAAAGCAGAAAAGCCGCTGCCGCCACCAACTTCCCACTACTCCTCTACGCCGCAGCAAGAATGCCACAAAAAGTCTTTAAAAGGAGAGGTCCAGGTTCACTCCCACCATCTCCATCTCTCACCTCGCATCCACAGCCGCTCCATCCATCCACCACTCCACCAAAACCTTCCTCCTCCATAGTCCAACACAAAAAACTTTTCCACCCTTTTCCCTCTTCTCCGCTGTTGTAACAAGACTGGATCCATGGCGTCCACCAAGAACTCCAAGAACTCCCTCAGGAACCTCAAGAACACAGGATGAACATAGCCCCAAGGATCTGAAGGCCCAGCTCTCCCTCAACCTCTGCATCCTCTGCCGCGACAGCAATTCTTCTACTTTCTCTGCCACGGCAAGCCTTCGGTGACAAACAGCAAATCTCTCTTCCTTTCCCTCATGCTCTGTGATCTGTTGTGTTGATCTTGCGTTGTAAAGCAGTTTGAAACTTGTCTTTGACCTTTGCTATGGTTTGAGTGACACACTCCATTGTAAACTCTAAGACTACTGTGAAAACTGTGTTGCACTTGCTTGATCTGTAGGTGTAAGACTAGTCTCTGCACCTAGTTCCAAAAACATATCCCCGTCTAAAATTTGCTAGTTTGTTCAATGCTTTCTTGTCTGACAAACAAGAAATCCTTGAACTTGTTATGTTAAAACTTCCCTGCTCAAAACCTCCTGTTACTTTTCTGTTTACAACACCAAAAACCCCACTTTTCTGCTTAGCTTCTGGAAATTAGGAAATAGTCTCATTTGTGTTGATCCCTGTGGAGACGACTAGAAAAACCCCCCTATAATCTCAACAGATCAAAAATTGGCGCCGTTGCCGGGGATCAACTTTTGATTGTTTCCTTAGATTACAGTAGACTAAGCTGTGTAAATACTTGTTCCAATTTGCAATCTTTGATTGTCTGTTTTAATGACTTGTCTGTGATCAAGCTTAGAACTTTTATTAGGGGATTTAGTTCACTAACCCTTGATCAAGTTCTTGTCTGTAATTGTGTGTAGAACAATGATTTCATCTAATCTCCGTGGGAATTCAGTTGATGCAGTCCTCTGAAGATTCTCCACTAGCCCCATTTGATCCTGAGCCAGAGAGGACTTTGTTTGCAAGAAAGAGAGCAGCTTCTGAAGTTTCTGCTGAAGATTTGGAAACCTCTGTCTCAGATTTGGAATCGTCATCCTCAGATTTCAGCATGGGTGATAAGAAGTTGAGAGATTTGTGGATTCCCAAGGACCAGATCAACAATGCAGATGTGATTATGCCTGCAATACAAGCAAACAACTGGGAAATCAAGCCAGCTTTGATCAATATGGTGCAACATAATCCCTTCAAAGGTTCTGCTTTGGAGAGCCCCCATGAGCATATCAGAAACTTTCTGGAGTACTGCAACACTTTGAAGCACAATGGTGTTCCTCCTGAAGCCATCAGGATGCAATTGTTTCCCTTCTCACTGTCTGGACTTGCAAAAGTTTGGTTCCACTCTCTTCCTATTCACTGCAGAGACACATGGGAACATGTTCTTCAAGCCTTCTTTGAGAGATATTTCCCTCCAACCAAAGCAGCTGAGTGCAGAGACAAGATAACAAGATTTGTGCAATATGAAGGAGAAAGCCTGTATGATACTTGGCAGAGATACCAAGGTCTCATCAGGATGTGTCCCAACCATGGCCAGGAGCAATGGCTCATCTTGCAAACCTTCTACAAGGGTTTGACAGAGCAAACCAGATCATTTGTTGACTCAGCTGCTGGAGGTGGAATCATGAACAAGACCCTTGATGAAGCTACTGAGTTGATTGAGAGCATGGCATCACACAACTTCTCCTGGACAAATGAAAGAGCTGTCCACCCCAACAATCAGCTGCAGATTCAGTCAAGTGGCCAGAATGCTTTGGAAGCCAAGTTGGAGAGTTTAACAACTCAGCTTGCCCAGCTCATGACAGAAAGAAACAGCCAAGCTTTGGTTCCTGTCAACCAAGTTACTTCTGCCTGTGCAATTTGTGGAAAAGAAGGCCATTCTCTCATGGAATGTACCTTGTCTGCACCTCCTGAAGCCATGATATCAGAGGTGAACTATGCCCAGAATCAAGGGCCATATTCCCAAAGTTACAACCCCTCTTGGAGAAACCACCCCAACCTTTCTTACAAGAGCAATAATCAGCAAAGTTACCCAGCACCAGGGCAGCAGCACTATGCCCAAGCATCCCAGCAGAGTTACCATCAGCCTGGACAACAAAATTTCAGACCCCAAGGTCAAGTGCAACACCCACAACAACAACACCACCCAGTACATCAGCAAACTACTTCATCCAGCAGTAGCAGCCAATCTGAGCTTGGAGAAATGATGAAGCTACAGAAGGAAATGTTCAGTGGAATGCAAGAAACTATGAAAATGCAATCTGAACTTTTCTACAAGACTATGCAGCAACTCACTGCTGGAATCCAGACCAACAACATTGGAAAACAAGCTGAAGGAAAACTGCCAGCCCAAGCAGAGAAAAACCCAAAACAGTGTGGTGCCCTTTCCACTACTGAAGTTATTGATGCAGTCACCACTAGGAGTGGGGTGAACACTGAACCCTTACTCAAAACCCCACCAAATGTCACTTATGTTGCTCCACAGAGAAGACCCACCGTGCAGCAACAAACACCTCCAGAAATTGTTCTGCCAAGGCAGGAAAAATCAACAGGACAGCCTGCCTAGACAGAAAACCCTGCCAAGGCACAGATCTCTGCCACAGAACCAACAGAGAAGCCTTTGTTGATGAAAGTGCCATTTCCAGAGAGATTGGACAAGACCAAGGAGGAGAAGCAATACTCTAAATTCCTTGAGACCATGAAGGAAGTGCAAATCACCATCCCCATCTTGGATGCAGTGTTGCACATTCCCCTATATGCAAAGTTTTTCAAAGATCTGATCACAAGGAAGAGGAGTTTGGACAGCCCTGAGTTAGTAGCCTTGACAGAAGATTGCAGTGTTGTGATCTTGAACCACATGCCCAAGAAGCTACAAGACCCTGGAAGTTTCAGCATTCCCTGTGTAGTGGGAAGAAAAACCTTCACAGCCCTTTGTGACTTAGGTTCCTCAGTGAGTGTGTTACCCTCTGCTGCAAGCCAGATTCAGCAGCTGGGAACGTTGAAGCCTACCCCAATGACACTTCAACTTGCTGATAGAACCTTGAGAAAACCAGTAGGAGTCCTTGAAGATGTGCCAGTCCAAGTTGGCAACTTTGCATATCCTGTGGACTTTGTTGTGCTAGAGATGGAAGACAATGCTGAATCAATGATTCTAGGCAGGCCATTCTTGGCAACTGCTGGTGCCATCATTGATGTCAAAGGTGGAACCCTCAAATTACAATTTGGATCAGAGCAAGCTGAATTCAGCATGAAACATGCCACTCACTTACCCAATGTTCCTGAACATTGCCATTCCATTGATGTTGTTGAAAGAAGTGTGCTAGAAACTTTGCCAGAACCTGAGCAAGAAGAGCCTGAAGCTCAAGTCTTTGTTACTGCTGAAACCACCAATGTACAGCAGCTCTGTGAAGTGAAAATTTGTGAAATTGTACCTGTGTCAAGTGCAAGAGAACCAGCTCATCTAGCTCACCATTCTGTTGTGGAGCTCAAAGAATTGCCTTCCCATCTGAAATACTCATTCTTGGAGAAGGAAAAGTTACACCCTGTGATTATTAGTTCTGCCCTTTCAAGTGAGCAAGAAGAAAGTCTTCTGTCTATTCTGAAGCTGTACAAGAATGTCATTGGATATTCCATTGATGACATCATTGGCATTAGTGAGAAAGTGTGTTCTCACAGGATCCACTTAGAAGAAGGCAGCAAGCCAAGAAGAGAAGGACAGAGGAGACTAAACCCTGCTATGCAAGATGTAGTAAAGAAGGAAGTTCTGAAATTGTTAAAGGCTGGAATGATATACCCCATCTCTGACAGTGAGTGGGTGAGTCCTATCCACATTGTGCCCAAGAAAGGTGGCTACACTGTTGTTGAAAATGAAGAAGGAAGGCTCATGACCACAAGACCTGTTACAGGATGGAGGATGGTGAATGACTTCAGAAAATTGAACAAAGCTACAAGAAAAGATCACTTCCCTCTGCCATTCATGGACCAGATGCTAGAGAGACTTGCTGGCCAGAAGTACTACTGCTACCTTGATGGTTACTCTGGATTTCTGCAGATTCCAATCCACCCTTCTGACCAAGACAAGACAACATTCACCTGCCCATATGGAACCTTTGCTTACAAAAGGCTACCATTTGGCCTTTGCAATGCTCCAGGCACCTTCCAGAGATGCATGATGTCCATATTTTCTGATCACATTGAGAAGATTATGGAAGTTTTCATGGATGATTTCACTGTGTATGGAAAAGACTTCGAAGCCTGCTTGAAGAACCTCACCTTAGTCCTTCACAGATGCTCTGAGCAAAATTTGATTCTGAACTGGGAAAAATGTCACTTCCTTGTCTCTGAAGGCATTGTGTTGGGCCACCTTGTGTCTGCTAGAGGAATTGAGGTGGACAAGGCAAAGGTAGATGTGATTGCCAAGCTACCTCCTCCTGAAAATGTGAAGGGAATTCAAAACTTCCTGGGCCATGCTGGCTTCTACAGGAGGTTTATCAAGAACTTCTCCTATCTTGCCAAGCCACTCACCAATCTCCTGAATCATGAAGTGAAGTTTGTGTTTGATGACACTTGTTTGCAAGCATTCAACCAATTGAAAGATGCTCTCATCACAGCCCCTGTTGTTCAACCTCCTGACTGGACACTGCCATTTGAACTTATGTGTGATGCAAGTGACTTTGCTGTTGGAGCAGTCCTTGGCCAGAGGAAAGACAAAGCTGTACATGTTATACATTATGCAAGCAAGACTTTGGATGATGCTCAGATCAATTACACCACCACAGAGAAGGAGCTGCTTGCTGTTGTGTTCTCATTTGATAAGTTTAGACCATACCTGGTTGGACACAAGTGCATTGTCTACACAGACCATGCAACAATCAGATATTTAGTGAGCAAAAAGGATGCTAAACCAAGGCTCATCAGATGGATCCTTCTGCTCCAAGAGTTTGACATAGAAATTAGAGACAAGAAAGGGTCAGAGAACTCAGTTGCTGATCACTTGTCCAGAATCAACATTGATGAAAACAGAGAGATTCAAGACTTGATGCCAGGAGAACAGCTCATGGCAGTCAGTGCCACTTCACCTTGGTATGCTGACTTTGTGAACTTCCTAGCTTGTGATATTGTGCCAGCAGATCTCTCCTACCAGCAAAAGAAAAAATTCCTCCATGATGTCAAGAGTTACTATTGGGATGAACCTTTTCTGTACAAACATTGTGCTGATGGCATTGTGAGAAGGTGTGTTCCCTCTGATGAAAAAAGTGATGTGATGTTCCAATGCCATTCAGGATTGTATGGAGGACATGCTGGAGTGTTCAAGACTCAAGCCAAGATTTTGCAAGCTGGCTTCTTTTGGCCAAGTATGTTCAGAGATGTTCATGAGTACATAATGAAGTGTGATCCTTGTCAAAGAGCAGGAAAGATGTCAAAGAGAAATGAAATGCCCCAAACAGGAATCTTGGAAGTGGAATTGTTTGATGTTTGGGGAGTTGATTTTGTTGGACCCTTGCCATCTTCTCAAGGCTACAAGCATATTTTAGTTGCTGTTGACTATGTGTCAAAATGGGTTGAAGCCATTCCCACTGTTAATGCTGATGCCAAGGCAGTTTGTAGAATGTTCAAGACTGTCATTTTCCCAAGATTTGGAGTGCCAAGAGTTGTAATCAGTGATGGTGGTGCTCACTTCAACAATGACCAGTTTGAGAAGCTTCTGACCAAGTATGGAGTGAAGAATCACAGAGTGACAACTCCTTATCATCCGCAGGCCAATGGCCAAGTGGAGTTGTCAAACAGGGAAATCAAGCAAATCTTGGAGAAAGTTGTGTCCAAGACCAGAGGAGATTGGTCAATGAAATTGCCCGACACTTTGTGGGCCTACAGGACAGCATACAAGACACCCATTGGCATGTCACCTTTCAGAATTATCTATGGCAAGGCTTGCCATCTGCCAGTCGAATTGGAGCACAGAGCGCATTGGGCAATCAGGAAGCTGAACTTGGACATTGGCAAAGCAGGAAACATGAGGAAACTGCAGTTGTGTGAGCTTGAAGAGCTCAGGAATGATTCCTATGAAAGTGCAAAGATTTACAAGGAGAAGACCAAGAAATGGCATGACTCCCACATTCTGAGAAGGGAATTCAAGGAAGGGCAGTCAGTGCTGGTGTATGATTCCAAGTTACACTTATTCTCTGGAAAGTTCAAGTCCAGATGGTTTGGCCCTTGTGTGATCAAGAGAGACCTCGGCCATGGTGCCTTTGAGGTTTATAGCTCAGCTGAGGGAACATTCAAAGTAAATGGCCAGAGGTTGAAGCACTACAGGATTGGAGATTTGATTGAAAACCAAGTTGAAGAAGATGATGAACCAGAGGATGGCTCCAATGCATCCTCTATCCATGCAAACCAGTGATGATGAAGCTATAGTCAAGCTAGTGACTTTAAACAAGCTCTCTTCCAGGAGGAAACCTGGTATCCCTTGTATCATATATTTCCCTTTCACCTTTTTATGTTTTTGCCTTGTGTGTTTGTTTCTTTTTGTTGTTTCAGTGATAACTTGGATGAGGAGAAAGATTGCTGTTGATTGACAAGGCAGAGAAGCAGGAAAACCATCAGGTGAACACTTTCCATTTCCACACATTTGTTAGAATCTGAATCAGAATATACTATACTATTGTTTGATCTTGTGTGAAAGTGCTCTGTTAAGAAACAAATCAAATTTTGTTGCTTGAACCTGAAATTATCACTTTGCATGCTATGAAGAACTTTGCTTTGAATCTGCTTATAACTCTTGCAAATGCCTATTTTCAAAGCCAAGTTTCAAATCAGAACCTTTGTATGTCTCTACTCAAAGAACCTGTGAAACATCAGTATATTTGTTAATTGCCCTAAGAATGAAGTTCATGATCCATTTCTTAGCCCCTAACCAATTGCATCTGTTGCATTTTTTTGCATTAGCAAACATGATCTCTGGATTGTGATTTGTGAAGCACTAACATACTAACAGAAAGGAAAAAGTTTAGCATTAGCAACCATGATCTCTGGATTGTGGTGTGTGAAGCACTAACCTGATGATGCTAAGTAAAACTTGTTGTAAATATCCAAAGCACTAGCACCTATGATCCTGGGATTGTAGTGTGTGAAGCACTAACTAAGTTGACCCATCAAGCTAAGTTACTAACTGACTAACTTGTCTATGCATTAGCCTATTATGTTCCTGGGAACTGTAATAGGTGAAGCACTAATTTTGCATTACATATTGGGCTATGTACTGGATCTTGAGTTTTCAATTTCAGAGTCAATTACTTTATACTCATGTGTCCATGTTGTTTGATCTAGACATACTCAAATTCTCTTGTGAAACTTGTTTTTGAATTGGCAATTGCAAGATTTATCTGCATTGAGTCAGCAATGTCCCTCATCATGCTCTGTTACATTTTGTTTGGTACAATGCACCATTCTTTACTTGAGGACAAGCAAAGGTTTTGGTCTGGGGGTTTTGATCACTCTAAGATTTACACATATATCTGAACCTTGCAACCATAAAACTTGTCTGTTTTACCTCATTTCTACCAGTGTTGCACCAACATTTTACATCATTTGATCCTTTGTCACAAATCAGTGCGCCAAGGCACTTAAATCTACAAGTCAGAGTAATTCAAACCAAAGACCAAGCCACCAGGAATGGAGGAGTACATCTTGAGGAGCAAGAAAAGCAAGCACGGCAGAAAGTGGCTGGTACGGCACAAGAAGACAGGAAAAACGGCAAAAGCAGAAAAGCCGCTGCCGCCACCAACTTCCCACTACTCCTCTACGCCGCAGCAAGAATGCCACAAAAAGTCTTTAAAAGGAGAGGTCCAGGTTCACTCCCACCATCTCCATCTCTCACCTCGCATCCACAGCCGCTCCATCCATCCACCACTCCACCAAAACCTTCCTCCTCCATAGTCCAACACAAAAAACTTTTCCACCCTTTTCCCTCTTCTCCGCTGTTGTAACAAGACTGGATCCATGGCGTCCACCAAGAACTCCAAGAACTCCCTCAGGAACCTCAAGAACACAGGATGAACATAGCCCCAAGGATCTGAAGGCCCAGCTCTCCCTCAACCTCTGCATCCTCTGCCGCGACAGCAATTCTTCTACTTTCTCTGCCACGGCAAGCCTTCGGTGACAAACAGCAAATCTCTCTTCCTTTCCCTCATGCTCTGTGATCTGTTGTGTTGATCTTGCGTTGTAAAGCAGTTTGAAACTTGTCTTTGACCTTTGCTATGGTTTGAGTGACACACTCCATTGTAAACTCTAAGACTACTGTGAAAACTGTGTTGCACTTGCTTGATCTGTAGGTGTAAGACTAGTCTCTGCACCTAGTTCCAAAAACATATCCCTGTCTAAAATTTGCTAGTTTGTTCAATGCTTTCTTGTCTGACAAACAAGAAATCCTTGAACTTGTTATGTTAAAACTTCCCTGCTCAAAACCTCCTGTTACTTTTCTGTTTACAACACCAAAAACCCCACTTTTCTGCTTAGCTTCTGGAAATTAGGAAATAGTCTCATTTGTGTTGATCCCTGTGGAGACGACTAGAAAAACCCCCCTATAATCTCAACAGATCAAGGACATGTCTACAAAAACGAGAAAAAGAAATCAGCAAAAGAAGACACCGTCCGATGAGCCAAAGTGCCACATAGTTCTTTCAGGGAAAAGAAACATCGTGGGAGTAGATGATAAGACAGACATGTCAGTAGATTATAATAAGTTTCATGAAATTCCGCCCTTCAAAGTGAAAACTGACCCAAGCATCCTACTGAATGATGAAGATTCTCCATGGCTACGACCCAGAAGAAATCAGAAATAATAGATAGGAATGTTGGTGCAATAATATAATAATGTATTAAACCTTTTATGTAATGCATGTATGGTTAATCTATTATTTAATTGAAAATGGCAATTTTGTTAATAGTTTGATAAGTTAGAATAAGTTAACAAAACTATCGGTGGGATAAGGACGTGTGGGTACCTTTTAGTCTCGGCTGGTGGGTGCAACCGAGACTAAAGCTATCGGCGAGATAAGGACGCATGGGTGGATGCACTGCTCGATCAGATAAAGCATGTAGCACACGACGCCCCTGTCGGAGGAACAAGACAAAGTAGAAGCGGCGCCGTGCCTATAAAAGGAGCATCGATACGCCATGGCAAGCAGCTCAACAAGCCAACCTAGACGACAGGGAGAGTTTCATCCCCATGGATGGAGGAAAGGGTTGGAAAATCTCCCGTGGCGGAGCTTCTCGAAGATGTCGTTGGTGCTCACGCCCTACGGCATCTTCGGAAGTTCCGCCACGGAAAAATTTCCCTGCAAGCCCGTGAAAGACTCAATGTCCTCTAATAGTGTTGGGAAAGGGTTGGGAAATCTCCCGTGGCAGAGCTTCTCAAAGATGTCGTTGGTTCTCACGCCCTACGGCATCTTCGGAAGCTCCGCCTCAGAAAAATTTCCCTGCAAGCCCATGAAAGACTCCATCTCCTCTAACAGTGTTGGGGAAAGGGTTGGGAAATCTCCCGTGGCGGAGCTTCTCGAAGATGTCGTTGGTGCTCACGTCCTACGACATCTTTGGAAGCTCCGCCTCGGAAAAATTTCCCTGCAAGCCCGTGAAAGACTCCATCTCCTCTAACAGTGTTGGGGAAAGGGTTGGGAAATCTCCCATGGCGGAGCTTCTCGAAGATGTCGTTGGTGCTCACGCCCTACGGCATCTTCAGAAGCTCCGCCTCGAAAAAATTTCCCTGCAAGCCCGTGAAAGACTCCATCTCCTCTAACAATGTTGGGTAAAGGGTTGGGAAATCTCCCGTGGCGGAGCTTCTCGAAGATGTCGTTGGTGCTCACGACCTATGGCATCTTCGGAAGCTCCGCCTCAGAAAAATTTCCCTGCAAGCCCGTGAAAGACTCCATCTCCTCTAACAGTATTGGGTAAAGGGTTGGGAAATCTCCCGTGGCGGAACTTCTCAAAGATGTCGTTGGTGCTCACGACCTACGGTATCTTCGGAAGCTCCGTCTCGGAAAAATTTCCCTGCAAGCCCGTGAAAGCTACTTAACTAGTAAAACAAGCCCACCATCTCCATTGTTAATATCTTATATACAGTAACATCATTACACAAAAAAAAATGGGAAAGTGATTTCCATATTGAGATACACAAGTTATAATCCCTATCTAGTCTTCTAAGTTTTCTTCGTGTGTTTCCCTTTTCATCTTCTGGTTTTGAAAATAGAAAATGGTTTTGAATTAGTTATTCAATTTCAAACAATTTTCATATTCAAAGTTTTATCAAATTCTAAAATATGCAAAAAGAATATTAATCAATATAGTTTTCATTGAAAATGGCAAAATTGCTAATAGTTTGAATAGTTAAAACAATTGGTTTTGAAAATAGAAAATGGTTTTGAATTAGTTATTCAATTTCAAACACTTTTCATATTCAAAGTTTTATCAAATTCTAAAATATGCAAAAAGAATATTAATCAATATAGTTTTTATTGAAAATGGCAAAATAGTTAATAGTTGAATAGTTAAAATAATTGATTTTGAAAAAAGAAAATGGTTTTGAATTAGTTAATCAATTTCAAACACTTTTCATATTCAAAGTTTTGTCAGATTCTAAAATATGCAAAAAGAATATTAATCAATATTGTTTTAACTGAAAATGGCAAAATAGTTGATAGTTTGAATAGTTAAAATAATTGATTTTGAAAATAGAAAATGTTTTTGAATTAGTTAATCAATTTCAAACACTTTTCATATTCAAAGTTTTGTCAGATTCTAAAATATGCAAAAATAATATTAATCAATATAGTTTTAATTGAAAATGGCAAAATAGTTAATAGTTTGAATAGTTTAAATAATTGATTTTGAAAATAGAAAATGGTTTTGAATTAGTTAATCTATTTTAAACACTTTTCATATTCAAAGTTTTGTCAGATTCTAAAATATACAAAAGTTATTCAATTTAAAATTCAAAATTCATATTTCAAATGAAATCTAAAATATAACTTTCCTTTGGCGCGAATTTATTGTCCCTTTAGTCCTGGTTGAAGCCACCAACCGGGACTAAAGGGGGGGAGCTCGGGCGCGAACCGCCGAAACCCCTTTAGTCCTGGTTGGTGGCTTCAACCGGGACTAAAGACCCCCCCCTTTAGTCCCGGTTGAAGCCACCAACCGGGACTAAAGGGGGGGTATATAAGCCGCGCCCCTCCCTCTTCTTCCCCAGTCGCCACACTTAGCCATTTTTCGGTCGGATCGACGACGCGCGCGAGGAGCTCCGCCGCCGAACGTTGCGGTCGCCCGGCCGATTGAGCCGCCATCGCCGCTCCGCTGTCACCGCGCGCCACCGCTCCCGCAGCCGCTCCGCCAGCCCGAACCGAGCCCCGCGCGCGCGCCGCTCCGGCCACTCTGGCCCGGCCACGCCGCCGCCCCAGCAACGCGCCGCCCCGGCGACTCCGTCCCGGCCACGCCGCCACCCCGGCCACTCCGTCCCGGCCACGGCGCCGCCCCGGCCATGCCCCGCACCACCGCGCCCGCCCGCAAGGTTTTTTTTTAGTTTTGTTAATTTGTTAATTATTAGGGTTAGCAAATGTAGTTAGCAAATGTATTTTTAGTGTATTTTTTCATAGTGTATTTTTTCAGTGTATTTTTTCATAGTTAGCAAATGTATTTTTAGTGTATTTAATTTGTTAGAATTTTAGTAGTTAGAATTTTGGTAGTTAGAATTTTAGTAGTTAGAAAATTAGGGTAAAAATGAATTTAGTTAGAATGTGTTAGAATTTAGTTAGAATGTGTTAGAATTTAGTTAGAATTAATAGTTAGAATTAGTAGTTAGAATTGTTAGAGTTAGTAGTTAATTTGTTTTGTTATTAGTTAGGGTTAGTAGTTAGAAAATAAGTTAGGCTATTTTGTTAGGTTAATTGTTCTATTATTTTGTTAGGTTAATTGTTAGCACTTTAATTGTTTTGTTATTTTGTTAGGTTAATTGTTAGCACTTTAATTGTTAGGTTATTTTGTTAGGTTAATTGTTTCTTAGTTAGGTTATTTTGTTAGGTTAATTGTTTGTTAGTTAGGTTAATCAAATGTCGGTATTGTTCCATATAGCGTCTATAATTGAAATATAAATGTCGGTATTTTACAGAAACTATGGATCCACATAGCAGGAACCTAGAAGAGGAAGAACTTCTCGAAGATATAATCAAAGACGCCCCCGATGTTGAACCAGCTGAATCTCCGTCGTCGTATCTGAACCCCTCCGGAGATGGAATGGAGGTCAACCGACATGAAGATGAAGCCGACGGGGAAGGCGATAGCTCCGATGATGGAGAAGGCGATATCTCCGCTGATGGAGAAGCCAGTGGACAAATAACGAAGTCCGGCGAGGTATATATATGAAGTTCGGCAATCACTTATAATATGTGAAAAATATTGGAGATAGCTGTATATTGTATACATATACATTGACGAATGTTTTTCCTCTTAGGCCTCCACATCGAGCAAAGCTACAAAACGAGGCCCGACCAAAAAGTTCGATGCACGAACGCATTACACCTTTGAGTTCATATTGCCTATGGGCGAACCCAAGCTTCCTAAGAAGGTTGCCGACACATTCAAGAAGCAATATGGAGTTCTGGTTAGGGATCACGTCCCGATCAGCGTTCGGGAGTGGAACAAGCGCAAAGGGGCAGACGATAGTGAGTATGTCACCGAAAGGTACAAAGAGAGTCTTTGGAATGATCTCATGGCACATTTCAACCTGCCAGAATGTGAGAATGAAGACGCCGCAAGACAACTGAGGGCCAAAGTCAAGCAGTGGACTCTAAAGAAGATGGCCGAACTGTTTCGGGGGTGGAAGAAGAAATTATGGAAAAACTATGTGAAGACAAAGAAAGTGTCAGTATTCGAAGGGTATCTAGCGAAGCAGGCGAATCACTGGAAGGCATTTCAGGAGTACATGGAGTCAGAAGATGCCAAGGCATTATCAGAAAAGAACAAGAAAAATACTGACAAGAAGAAATATCACCACAAGCTGGGGCCAGGGGGCTACGAGACTGCCATCCCAAAGTGGGATAAGAAAGAGCAAGAGATGATTTATAAAGGGATCACACCTGAACCCATCCGTGATGAGTGGGAAATGAGAGCAAGAAATTGGTTCCTTTCGCATGGTGGTTCGTACGACGAACTAACAGGGGACCTTATCTGCAGTGACGGTCTTAGGATACCCAGGGAAAATTGGAAAAAAAATAGTGAAAGAAATTAAAGAGGGAAAAAGACAGTTCACTCCAGATAGAGAGAAAGACTTGCTCACACTGGTCCTCGGGAATGACGAACACGGAGGACGAACACGAGGCTTTGGTCCTTCTTACCCGTGGTGGCTTGGGTTTACCAAAGACCAAGAGACTTACAGAAGCCGAGCGAGAGCAAAGAAGCGACAGCAGGATGAGGAAAATAACAAGTTCAACCAGTTGCTTGCCAGACTTAACGAGCAACAGCAGCAGATTGACGAACTTAGAGGAGTAGTGCGCTAGCAAGATCCTGCACTTGATATTACCGTCGGCCCATCTAAGCGGAAAAGCAGCGTGGCTAAATCTGAGGCCCCGACTGACGATACACGACGAATGATAGAGGGCGGTCCCGGCTACCCCGTGGATGGAATCAAGGAGTCAACATCATGTGAACTCCATCAGAGAATGAAGAACATATCCATGAAGGTGGCCGTCGGACAAGCTTTACCTTCTGGCCCTGATGTACGCTGGCATGGCCGTGAGATTCCAGCTGGCTATGCTAAAGTTGGGGTGGATGAAATCGTGCCGGGGTTTCATGATATGGAGCTTGACATCGCTGGACCCGAAGATGAGAGGACACTCGGAGAAGTACTGGGTGGAGTCATTCTAGGGGACAAGAACTACATCAAGCTTCCAGGCTCGGCCCCAAGGACAACATGTGCAGCTACCACTGGATTCTGTTGGGCATTCAAATTGATAAGGGAAGAGTTGATGTTTTCGACCCATTATCGAGAAACATGGAACAGTTCCAAAGCCTGCAGGACATGCTCCAAGGGTAATTTCAATCATTCTTACGCTATATCGGTCTCTTTCGATGATTTTCTGAGATATCAAGTAATGAAAAACTTAGCAAATCATTTTCCTTGTCGGGCAGGGTTTGGAAGCGGTTCAAGTGCGTGACTGACGGCATCTCTCATGAGAAGCTGACCTTTAGAGCGGTTCAGGTAAGTGGTACGAGATACTTTTATTTTCAATACATTTATGATGCTAGATTATTATTTTGATTATATTCTATTCTCGTAAAGTGCGACCAGCAGCCACAGGGGACGCATCTATGTGGATACTACGTTTGCAAGTTCATTCGCACGTTTACCTTTGAGCATAAGGATTACAGATACGACGTAAGCAATACACATTCACACCTCTATTTTTACCCATCATTCTTTGTTATCATGATTGACATTCATATTGATCTCCTTTTCTTATATAGTTCACGGCCATGCGGGAGAAGTACCTACCAGAACAACGCGCGATCGCTGTTGCAGAGGAGCTAGCGGCCTTTTTGAGGATAGAAGTTGTAGATGATAAAGGAAGATTTAGTGTAGCTAGGGGCCATTACTAATGTTGATCCATGTAATCGAATAGACGGGCTCTAGTCCCGGTAATTGTGACCTCCATATAATTGTATATATATACTCAATCGTAAGATAAGTTATCTTACATATATATGCACTAACATGTATGTGTAGAATTATATGAAAAGTGTTTTTAAAATGAAGAAAGAAATAAAATAAAGTACAACAAAAATAATTCCCCCGAACACCTAAACCCTAAAACCCTAAAACAAAAACAAAATCTGTAGAGGCCCTTTAGTCCCGTCCGTGTTACAAACCGGGACTAAAGGGCCTGTCCCTGAAGGCGCTCCAAGGCGCCCACGTGGAAGCCCTCTAGTCCCGGCTGGTAACCGGGCCGGGACTAAAGGTTTAGCCTTTAGTCCCGCCTCTGGAGTCCCGGTTTGCAAACCGGGACTAAAGGCCGTAACGGGCCGGGACTAGAGGACCTGTCCCCACTAGTGCAAAACATCCAAAGGAAGAGGGCGGTTTGGGTTTCAAATAGTACTAAATATTCCTTCAGGACCTCATTGATTCAAAGAATTTGCATAAAACATTTGTAGGATTAAATTCTATAGGAAATTTTCTATGATGGTGGTCTATTTTGTAGGATTGAGTTCCATAGGTTTTTTTCTAAGAAATCCTTTACTCTAGATTTAACATCAATTCATTCCTCTGTTTTAGAGTCCTATGCTTTTCTGGCGGTGGAATTTAACAAACTTTGGTTCGTAAGAATGGAGAAGGGATTTAGTGCACATGGGCACTAGTGCTCCCTCCATTAAATTTTGAAAATTTTAACATCTCACATTTTTATGTCTCCAAAAATTATGAGGTTAAATATATAGATAGATATATACAAGAGGAGTGTATGCACAAAAGTCCCGTTAAAAAATACGTTGTATTTTTGGAAATATAAAAAAGATAAATTTCTGAGAGAAAATAGTAGTAAAATAATAGTACAATAGTATATATTTTTTGTCAAAAATTTGTCTTTTTTGTATTTCCAAAAATAAAATGTATTTTTTAACGGGACTTTTTTGTGTGCATTCCTCATGTATATATCTTTCTATTTATTTAACGCCATAATTTTTGAACACACAGAAGTGCAAGATTTTAAAATTTTCAAAAAACTAAAAGTAAAGAAATCACTGGTGCCCATATGCCAAAGAGACTTTCCGGTAAGAATGTCTCTAGAATGGCAGTGGGCATGACATTGCAATCCTATATTTTTCTATTCCTACGTCTTTGTTGTCCATAATATAGCTAGAGCCGAAAAGGAAGAACACGAGTGAGACGAGAGAGGAAGACAGTGTCTTGCACCGCACACAACTTGTTACTTTTCTGATTTCATTCATGTACTTTTATTTGAGCAACAAAGAAATCTCCACGATCCACATTGTTTGTGCCATCCCACAAACAGATCGAGCTGCGTGAGAACCGCTCCAAGTTGCTCACCAAACCTGATCCTAACTTGGCCAAATCAACAACCGCAAACTGAAGAAAAAAACCGCAGCTAGCGCCTAACTGATGAAAACTGATCACGAAAAACAGAAACTGCACCTAATACACGGCCTTGGATTATTACAACAATCCACCTCTAAGCCAGAGTCATCCTACTTGATCTTGACAATTCTGATCTTCTTGCATCTGAAACTGACTCAATCAGGAGCTTTGGTAAAAATGTCAGCGAGCTGATTCTTAGTGCCGATGAACTGAATCGAAACAAGTCCATCTTCGATGCAGCCTCCGATGAAGTGATACCGCATCTTGATGTGCTTGCTTCGATCATGGAACATAGGGTTCTTCATACTTACTCGCGGACATGTTGTCCACAAGTAGCTCGGTACAATTGGTTCAGTCCTGAGCAGACCACCTAGCATGTGTCCAACCAGACGCCTTGGCATGCCGCAGTGGCTGTAGCGATGTACTATGATTCACATGACGGCAAAGAAACTATCTTCTACTTCTACCATTAATTGCCACGAGATTGCACATTTACCAAAGAAGAACATGGTTCCGGACGTGCTCTTCCCATTGTCGATGTCGCCAGCCATGTCTGTATCGCTAAAGCCGTAGGGGCACCATGGTGTAGGAGCAGCCGTGATCGATCGTTCAGCAATGTACCAAAGCAGGTGCTTATTAAATTAGAAATGACTTGAACCGTCTCACCATGCCGACACTGAAGCTAATGTCAGGCTATGTGTGTACAATGTAGCGGATGCTGCCGACGATGTTGCGGTAGAGCGTGACATCGACCGACAGATTTTTGCTCTCCTTTATAAGCTTCAGTATGTACATGGACGCGGTTGCAGTGATGCAGTACCCCATCCTTGGCTTCTCCAACACCTTAGTGGCGAACACACTTTGCTTTAGAGTGATTAGGGGCAAGGCGTTCCAGGTGCCGTCCCCTGCCCCCCCCCCCCGTCCGCTTGGGCGGCCCCACTCTCTCGGAGTGCGCCGGCCAAGCTGCTGACGGTGGAGGTGCCTCGGTTCATGCGCCCAGCCCCAGTGGAGGCATTCGAGTTCCCCCTCTCGCAGTACGGCTCCAACATCGGGATCTCTGATCTTCAGCTTCCATCGCAGCCGCAGTCATCTGATGAGGCCGGGGAGGACTCGTCAAGTGTGGGGTTGGAGGTGGCGCCACCCTCTTCTCCACGCTCTCCAGGGATGGTGTGCTACGCGCGGTCTCCGGGGTCCACTCCGTCCTCCCCCGTGGGACCTGCGACTCCTGCCCCCGACTGTGTGGTGCTAGGTCCGGCCATCATCGACACTCCTGGGACCGGCACCACACCTCGGGCCCCTCGTCGCCCTCGCCAGCCCGCTCAGCCGTCTCGCCACAGCTCCAGGCTCACTCAGGCTCGGGTTGGGGCTGAGGGGTTGGCGCCGACTGTCCCTGAGCAGGCCGCCCGGCGTGCGGCAGCCCGCAACCTCGACCCAGGTAACTCTCATGTTTCTTTTTCTTCCTCCCCATCCCCTATTATGTCTCCCCCCACAGGCTCTAGGTTTTCGGTTCTCGATTCGGTCCCTTTGGACCACCTGGATCAGGTGGCGTCCGACTGTCGCATCGTCTTTCGGGGGGAGCGAGGCCCGAGACTAGAGCAGATTGCTGCGATCAAGGCTAAGGAGATTTTTGAGGGAGCCCTAGCTGCTTCTCGTGCTCAGGCGGAGCATGAGAGGTTGGCGGCTCGGGAGCCTACTGGACCTGTGCAGCTGGCACCAGGGTCCAGCATGGGTCCATCTCCTTCACCTGGTAGGGAGGCTTCGCCCACCGTTATCCCTCAGACAGGGGGGATACAGGGGCGACCTCCCAAGCCGCCGTCTCGGCCCTGGACAAGGAGCAGGGCTCGCTCGGTTCCCAATAGGGGGACCCCCCCGGATGATGTTCCTCAATGAGTACGCCCTTTTACTCATTGATTTGGAACCTTAGGGGGGTTTGGCGCCCCGGGGCGCCAACGCCAGTTGAAGGAATACATGCGTCAGGAGAATGTTGATATCGTCGGGTTGCAGGAGACGATCAAGGAAAGCTTTCTCCTTCATGAGCTTGAGGGACTGAGTAGGCACAAGTTTGCTTGGCACTGGGTTCCTGCCGTGGGTCACTCGGGAGGAATCCTCCTAGGGGTGAAGGAGGACACCTTTGAGGTCGACGATATGGACCACGGGGAGTTCTTTGTGAGCATGGCGCTCACACATAGACGCTCTAATCTCAGATGGGAGGTTATCGTGGTCTATGGCCCCGCGGACCATCGTCGTTCCCCGGCGTTCCTAGCTGAGCTAACCTCGAAGGTGGAGCGGTGCACGACTCCGGTGATGATAGCTGGGGACTTCAACTTAATCCGCTCCCCTGAGGATAAGAGCTCGGCTCATGTAGACATCCCGAGAATGCGGATGTTCAATGACTGTATAGCGGATCTCGCCCTAAGAGAAATCACAAGAGCGGGAGCCCAGTACACCTGGAGTAATAATAGGGTGGACCCGATCCGGAGTGTGCTGGACTGGGTCTTTGTGTCGGTGGAGTGGGAGATGGCCTTCCCCCTCTATGCCCTTCGTGCAGTTACTAGGATTGGCTCCGACCACTCCCCCTTGCTTCTCTCATCAGGGGGTGGGTCTCCCCCACGGCTGAACCGCTTTCATTTCGAGAACTTCTGGCTCGGTCAGGAGGGCTTTGTGGAAGCTGTTGGCGCTAAATGGGAAGCCGCAATGTTTTCTCCTCCCCGCGTTTATAATGCAGTCGACGTCTGGCACCATTGTGCTAAGACGGTTCGCCAATTCATGCGCGGTTGGGGAGCTAATGTCGGGGCGGAGCTTTGGCAGAAGAAAGGATTACTCCTTACGGAGATCAAGAATCTCGACAGTAGGTCGGATTCTGTGGGCTTATCCGCTGACGAGTGGCTGCGGCGGTATGCCCTTGAGGACTCCCTTTTAGAGATCTACAGAGGCGAGGAGGTTTTCTGGCGGCAACAAAGCCGCTAGAACAGGCTTCTGCGGGGCGACGCGAACACGGCCTACTTCCATGCGATTGCCAACAGCCGACGTCGGAAGTGTTCAATCCCCTGCCTTTGGGATCGAGATAATCTTCTAGAGGATGCTAGAGATATCTCCGATCATGTTTACTCCTTCTATAAGGAGCTCTTTACGGTAGGCCCTCGCTCAGGGCTCTCGTTATCAGTGGACTTTTGGCCAGTGGGGGCTATGGTCTCTGATAATGAGAACGCGGAGCTGACGCGCCCATTCTCTCTAGAGGAGGTGGGCAAGGCGATTATGGAAATGAAGGCGGACTCTGCCCTGGGGCCAGATGGGCTCCCGGTTGTTTTCTTCCAGAAGTTCTGGTTGAAAATTCAGGCGGTGATCATGCCAATGTTCCAGGAGTTGTTCATTGGGACGTTGGTTATGTCGCGCCTAAATTTTGGCGTGATAACCCTGATCCCCAAGGTAGTGGGGGCCACGGATATCCGCCAATTTAGGCCTATTACGGTGGTCAATGTCATCCAACGGATCATCTCTAAGGTCTGTGCCTTAAGGCTGGCCCCAGTATTGGAGCGCCTTACGCACCCATACCAGTTTGCCTTCCTAAAGGGCCGGTATATTCATGATGGGATTCTGGCTCTTCATGAAATCATTCATGAGGTTAAGGTACGACACCAGAGGGGTGTGTTCCTAAAGCTAGATTTCCAGAAAGTGTACGACCGCCTGGATTGGTCCTTTCTTCGTCATGCCCTTCTGCGGAGAGGCTTCGATGATAGGATGGTTAGCTGGATCATGCAGATCATTATGAGTGGCAATACTGCCATTAATATTAACGGGGAAGTGGGGCCATACTTTAGGCCCTCTTGTGGCGTGAGGCAGGGGGACCCCATATCTCCTCTCCTCTTTAATGCTGCAGTAGATGTCTTAGCGGAAATCTTAGAGAAGGCTAAGATTTCCGGCCACATTTCGGGTGTGGTGGGACATCTTATCCCCGGAGGAGGTGTTACACACCTCCAGTATGCGGATGACACCATGATTATGGTGGAAGGGTCGGAGCTTGATATTGTTAATCTTAAATTTCTCCTCTTATGTTTTGAGACCATGTCAGGTCTCAAAATCAACTTTGATAAGAGCGAGGTCGTGGTCTTGGGGTATAGCCCTGAGGATCAACAACGGATCGCCGACAACCTGAATTGCCGCTTGACTTCCTTCCCAGTTAGCTACTTGGGGATGCCTGTTCGGGACTCTCGGATCCTTATCAAGGATCTAGACCCGTTAGTAGGGAGAGTCAGATCAAAGGCGGAGCCTTGGCGAGGGAAGTTTACCTCCAAGGGGAGTAAGACTATCCTCATCAACTCCTGTCTTTCGAGTCTCCCCCTGTACTTTATGGGGCTATACCTTCTACCGGAGGGAGTGCATAGCAACTTTGATAAGGAGCTATCGCGCTTCTTCTGGCAGGAGCGTAATGGCCGCCAGAAGTACCATATGGTCAAATGGGCTGATATTTGCGCCCCCAAGGAGTGTGGGGGCATAGGTATTTTTGCGTCCAGGACTATGAATGTGGCGCTGATGCTTAGATGGGTTTGGAGGATTCTCAAGGGGGATGGTGGCCTTTGGCTGCAATTGATTAAGGCCAAATACCTGAGAGGCCGACCCCTTATGTCATGCCAACGCCGGGAGGGATCTCAGTTTTGGAGGTCCATCCAGGATATCAAGCATGAGATCAGGGCAGGGATCACCTATTCCATAGGCGATGGAGCAGGTACCTTATTCTGGCTTGACCCTTGGCTAGGAGATCGTCCCCTCAGGGTGGAATTCCCCCAATTATTTGCCATCTGTACCGATCCGATGCTTTTGGTCGCTACGGCGGGCCATCGGCTCTGGGATATCACGTTCCGTCGGTCTTTTGGTCCGGAAGACACTGTTGCTTGGGAGGCCCTCTGGGCTCGCCTTCCTAGCGTCCTGTCTTCCTCTTCAGACAGTGTCTCGTGGCGCTGATACGTCTCAAACGTATCTATAATTTTTGATGCTCCATGCTTGTTTTTACACCATTTGTATATTGTTTCGTTACACTTAGTGGCATTTTTATACATTTTCCGGTACTAACCTATTAACGAAGTGCCACAGTGCCAGTTTCCTGTTTTCTGCTGTTTTTGTGTTTCAGAAGTGATACACAGGAAATATTCTCGGAATTGGACGAAACAAGTTCCTGAAGTCATATTTCACGGGGAAGCTTCCAGACATCCGAAGACCTGACGGAGTGGGGCCACGTGGGCCCCAGACACAGGGGCGGCGCGGCCACCCCCCTGGCCGCGCCAGCCCCGTGTGAGGGGGCGTGGTCCCTCCTCTGACATCGCCCCTTCGCCTATATATACCCCCTGACGAGAAAACCTAAGGGCCCGATCAGTTTTCCAGAATACATCGCGATCCGCCGCCGCCGTCGACCCGAAGATCGGGAGGGTCCAGAAGCTCTTCCCGGCACCCTGCCGGAGAGGGGAATCGCCACCGGAGGTCTTCTTCATCGCCATGCTTGCCTCCGGAGCGATGAGTGAGTAGTCTACCTTGGACTATGGGTCCATAGCAGTAGCTAGCTAGTTGTCTTCTCCACCATGTGCTTCATGTTTAGATCTCATGAGCTGCCGTACATGATTGATATCACCGTTATGTAATTCTATGATGTTGGTTTGTTGGGATCCGATGAATATTGGTGTTTATGATTAAGTCGCTGTGCTGAATTATATCTTTTGTTATCTCTATGTTGTTTATGATCTTGCATGCTCTCCGTTGTTAGTAGCTATCTTGGCCGAGTAGTTGCTAGTGACTCCAAGAGGGGGTATTTATGCTCGATAGTGGGTTCATGTCTCTATTTCACCTGGGGGAGTGACAGAAACCTCTAAGGTGGTAGATGTGTTGTTGCTACTAGGGAGAAAACAACATTCATATGCTCAAGGGCATATGCTTTGTTTACATTACACACTTTGCTTAATGCAATTATCTGTTGTTCGCAACTTAATACTTCTAGGGTGTTCGGATGATATCCCCGGGGGTGGATTATTAGTCATAGATGCAGTTGGATGGCGGTCTATGTATTTTGTTGTAATGCCCAGAGTGAATCTCATAGTGATCTTCTTGACATATCACGTTATCTTTATTCTATCAATTGCCCAACTGTAATTTGTTTACCCAACATGTTATTTTATCTATGGAGAGACACCACTAGTGAACTGTGGACCCCGGTCCTATTTTAATCATATTGCAATCACCTGTTTACTTTTCCCGCACTGTTCACTTTACTCGCATATTACCACTGTTTTCCACTCGATACACTCATAACCTTTGTTTCAAGCAAACCGGTGAGATTGACAACCTCATCGCAAGTTGGGGACAAAGTATTTGTTTGTGTGTGTGCAGGTTCCACAAACACCTTCAGTCGTCATCGTCTCTCTTCTCCTGATCGATAAACCTTGGTTTCTTAACTGAGGGAAAACTAGCCGCTACACTCATCATACCTTCCTCTTGGGGTTCCCAACGGGCTGGTCATCACCACGCACAAGGACTTACTGCTCCCACGTCAACTAAACGCCACAGTCTTTTCTGGCGCCATCACACGAGTAGCAGCTTCTTTTCTGGCGCCGTTGCCGGGGAAGAGAGAAGACTTCTGCGAGGGGAGTTCTTCGCACACACATTCTTTACTTTGTTATTTGTTTTGCTTTACTTTATTTTATTTTACCTGCACTGCTTTATATCAAAACCCAAAAAAATTAGAATCCTTGGTAGCTGTTTTTACTTGTTTACTTTCGTTTTGCTGAAATGGGTACTCCTGAAAACACCAAGTTGTGTGACTTTGCTAGCACGAACAATAGTGATTTTATCTGCACTCCTATTGCACCAACTGTTCCTGCTACCACTTTTTATGAGATTAAGCCTGCTTTATTGAACCTTGTTATGAAAGAGCAATTTTCTGGTGCTAGTACTGAAGATGCTGCAGCTCATCTCAACAATTTTGTTGAGCTTTGTGAGATGCAGAAATATAAGGATGTTGATAGTGATATTATTAATCTCAAGTTGTTTCCTTTTTCTTTGAGAGGAAAAGCTAAAGATTGGTTGCTGTCTTTGACTAAGAATAGTATTGATTCATGGGCTAAGTGTAAGGATGCTTTTATTGGTAGATACTATCCTCCTGCTAAGATTATAGCTTTGCGTAGCAATATTATGAAGTTTACTCAGTTTGATAATGAACATGTTGCTCAAGCTTGGGAAAGAATGAAATCTATGGTAAAGAATTGCCCCACTCATGGACTGACTACTTGGATGATTATCCAAACTTTTTATGCAGGACTGAATTTTTCTTCGAGGAACCTACTTGATTCAGCTGCTGGAGGCACTTTTATGTCCCTCACATTGGGCGCCGCATCAAAGCTACTCGACAACATGATGGTAAATTATTCCGAATGGCACACCGAGAGAGCTCCACAAGGTAAGAAGGTAAATTCTGTTGAGGAAACCTCTTCCTTGAATGATAAGATTGATACCATTATGGCTATGCTTGCTAATGATAGGAGTCATGTTGATCCTAATAATGTTCCTTTGGCCTCTTTGGTTGCTCAAGAAGAGCAAGTTGATGTGAATTTCATTAGAAATAACAATTTTAATAACAATGCTTATAGGAACAATTTTGCTAGTAACAATTATAGGCCGTATCCTTCTACCAATGGTAATGGTTATGGTAACTCTTATGGTAATTCCTACAACAACACTAGGGCCGCGCCCTCCGAGCTTGAGGTAATGCTCAAGGACTTCATCGGTAAACAAACTGCTTTTAATAAGTCTGTTGAGGAAAAGTTAGGCAAAATTGATATCCTTGCTTCTAAAGTTGATAGCCTTGCTCATGATGTTGAACTTCTGAAATTAAAAGTGTTTCCTAATGATGTGAATGTGAGCAATGTTGTCGCTGCCGCTAATGCTACCCAAGTTAGAATTGATGAAAATATTAGATTGTTAGCGAAATTGCATGCCAGGTGGGAAAGAGAAGATGAGATGGCTAGAGAGATGAAGGTATGTACTATTACTACCTCTAATGATGTTATTCCTACTGATAGCAACCCTCTTACTTTGATTGGTGTAGAGAATACTCCCACTCCTTGTGTTAAAAAGCCTAAAACTGCCAAAACTTTTTCTCAAAAGAGTGCTGAAATTTTTCGGAGTGTAGGAGATGATAGTTCTATTTCCTTTAATGATTTTGATGTTGATGGCTGCAATATATCTGAAGTTATTTTGTTCTTGCAAAAGCTTGCTTTGACTCCCAATGCTAGTTCTTTAAATATTGCTTTTACTAAGCATATTACCAATGCTCTCATAAAGATTAGGGATGAAAAGTTGAAGCAAAAAGCCTCTGTTCCCAAGAAGTTAGAAGATGGTTGGGAACCCATCATTGATATGCATGTTAATGGTTATGATTGCCATGCTTTATGTGATCTAGGTGCTAGTATTTCTATTATGCCTAGAAAGATTTATGACATGCTTGATTTACCACCACTTGAAAAGTGTTATTTTGATGTTCCTATTGCTGATGTTGCTAAGAAGAAACCTTTGGGAAGGATTAATGATGTTCTTATTGTGGTTAACAATAACCTTGCTCCCGTTGATTTTCTTGTTATGGACGTTGAATGCCATGCTTCATGTCCTATTATTTTGGGAAGACCCTTTCTTCGAACTATAGGTGCTATCATTGATATGAGGGAAGGCACTATCAAGTATCAATTCCCACTAAAGAAAGGTATGGAACACTTCCCTAGGAAAAGAAAGAAATTACTTTTTGACTCTATTCTTAGAGCAAATTATGATCTTAATGCTTCATCACTTGATATTACTTGATTCGCAATTTTCTGCGCCTAGCTCAAAGGCGTTAAAGAAAAGCACTCTTGGGAGATAACCCATTGTTTACTTTTCAGTACTTTTTCTTTTATTTGAGTCTTGGAAGTCATTACTACTGTAATGACCGCTCCTTATCTTGTTTATTTCGTTTTTGTGCCAAGAGAAGCCTCTAATTTGAGTGAGGTAAAGATTTGGGGTTATTGCTGTCCTGAAACTGTTTTCGGTGCTGCACCGTAAAAATTCGTGAAAATTCTCTGTATATCTTTTGGACCTGCGATTTCTTGTGCATATGCCCCAGCTTATATCCAAACTTTTCTTAGTTGAACACTTTTTGATTTGAGCAACGGAAAATCCCTCAAAAATTCGTCCTTTGTCAGCTGTCCAGTTTTGACAGATTTCTGCCAATATTTGTTTTTGCCACTTTATCACTTTCTTTTGAGTTCTTTTTGATCATGGAACTCTTGTGGAAGTTGCTACAGTAGTATATACTTTATATGTGGTGGTTTTGGGTTGAAACCTGAAGCTAAAAGAGGTTGAATATATTTTATGCTTACACTAATGTTGCTAATAGAATTGTGTTTAGTTTTGTATGAAGGAAGTTTTCAAGTGTAGGGATTGGAGAATGATGAGATGAGTTGAAGAATGGACAAAAGCTCAAGCTTGGGGATGCCCATGCATCACCCCAAGAAATATCCAAGAAGTACAAGCGTCAAAGCTTGGGGATGCCCCCGAGGCACCCCTTCTTCATCGGCAAAAATCAGGTCACCTTTCAAAACACTATATTTTTATTGCTTCATGCACTATGTGTTTTTCTTGGAGCGTCAGTTGTTTTAGTTTTATTAGTTTGTTTAGTTTGTTTGTTTGCTGCAATAAATGGTTGGACCCCAACAAATTTCCTTTGGAGGAGATGTACTCGTTTTCATTTGCAAAGAACGCTCTAGTTTTCACTCTTATTAAAAATCGAGTGTTCTACTTTTTCTGCTACTGCTTTTGGTTTTCGTTTTCGCCTTGATTTGCGTTCAGATCTTGTCATATCTTTTCATCAAGGTGCATTTTTGCCTCTGATCTTCATTGGTTTTCATCAAAAGAGGTGTTTATAAAAATTTCAAATGGTGTTGGAAAAGAGAAAAAGCTTTGTGCAAAATAGTGGTACAAGAAGGAGCTTGTGTAGACTGCGGCTTAGGCTTTTTCATGTCATGCTTGATGTCTTTTTGATAGTATGCTTAGTGGTTTTGCTGTAGCATGACTTGTCTCAAATAACTGAGATTGCTTAATGAGCCTTTGAAAAAATCATGCGTTGTTTTTTATTGTATGGAAGCATTATTTTGGTTTTCTCCTTGATGCTTTATTTGGGTTGACTTGGCGCATGCTCACACATGTTAGACTCTTACAAAGTTGCCATTAGCCTTCATGATCATTTAGTTTTTGAGTTTTGATGCCATCATATGCTTCTTTTAATGTCGCTTTGTCGCTTTGCATGATTATGGCCATTATTGCTCTCTTAGTTGGTCGCTCCCAGTCTTTTGCTAGCCCTTGCCTTGTACTGAGTATGAGCTCTACTCGTGCATCCAACTCCTAAAAGCCAAAGTTTTCCAAAGTGTCCACCATACATACCTACTAGCAATTTGCTATTCCAAGTAAATTTGACTTGCTTTTATATTCTCTTCAAGTTAAACCCTTACCAGTGTTATGCGAAATTCGGTCAGTAAAGCTCTCACGAACCGGAAGGCACACTTTACTTTTTCCTGTTCTTAAAAATTTGACATTGTGGTCTTTTATGCTGAGTTGTTATGCTTGCAAGTTGTAAGTTGGATTCTAGCCTAGCCATGCTGTCATGGGGCAAGCTTTCAACATTGCACTTCTTTTTGAGTTGATATCGTGATCTTTTGTTTATGGATGCCCGCTGTGTGAAATGAATTGGGAATCTTGTAGGGATCATGGAGTTTGTATATGTGTTAGGGAAACGCCGGGCCGCCAATCTAAGCCATGCATAATTCATGGTGGAAATTTGCAGCATACCCATGGTGAACATTCGACGACGCATCTCACAATAAAAAGCTAAACAATATAGCAAATAAAAGAGATGTCGAGGTGTTCATTGTCTGCTTGTCCTGTCATTTTGGTGTGGGCTTGTTCCATGTCATCGGGCACGGAGGTACCCCATTGGCGGTTCTCAATGATATGCATATACTTACAATGACAAGAGCCTTGCTTGGGACTCTAAGTAAATTAGCATGGTTTGGGTACTCGTATTCACGGGACACGAGGTTTTCAACTTATGATTTGTCAAGCATATGCATCATAACTGTTCTCGCATTAACTTTAACCATTCAAGATGCTTATGATGGGGGCAATGAGAGCTCAAAGCCGGTAAGTACCATAATTTTTGAAGGTTATAAACTTGCAATCACTGCTTCCCTCTGCGAAGGGCCTTTCTTTTACTTTTATGTTGAGTCACCACCTTCTTTCTTTATGCACCATTAAGAGAGCATAGTTGTCATTCTTAGTGTGATATGCATTGTCCCAAAGTTCATTGATTGACTCATATTGTTGGTTTCACTTGTTCTTAAATTATTTGTATCTAGTCGCCCTCTTAAACTTTGAGGTGTCCTATGCATTTATGTTTTGCTCTCTTTGAAGGACAAGCTGAAAACCATTTGTATGTTTTTCCTTATGATTTGAACACACGTTTGACTTTCATTGTTTCATTATCATGATCTTTTGTTTGTGTTCATTTACATGTTTACAACATGGTTGCTAAGTTCTTATTGTCATGATTATATCTTTCATGCCCATGTTTTAAGTTCTATTGATCCCAGCTCACCAATGCTTGCATATATGATCAAGATTGTGTAGGTGCATGTCACCTCAAAAATTATTCTTTTGTTATCACTTACCTACTCGAGGACGAGCAGGAGTTAAGCTTGGGGATGCTTGATACGTCTCAAACGTATCTATAATTTTTGATGCTCCATGCTTGTTTTTACACCATTTGTATATTGTTTTGTTACACTTAGTGGCATTTTTATACATTTTCCGG
The DNA here is from genome assembly GCA_007115705.1 of Dactylis glomerata. Classification (NCBI taxonomy): domain Eukaryota; kingdom Viridiplantae; phylum Streptophyta; class Magnoliopsida; order Poales; family Poaceae; genus Dactylis; species Dactylis glomerata. The sequence continues at coordinate 258,218 of QXEO01000727.1, forward strand.
AACTAACCTATTAACGAAGTGCCACAGTGCCAGTTTCCTGTTTTCTGCTGTTTTTGTGTTTCAGAAGTGATACACAGGAAATATTCTCGGAATTGGACGAAACAAGTTCCTGAAGTCATATTTCACGGGGAAGCTTCCAGACATCCGAAGACCTGACGGAGTGGGGCCACGTGGGCCCCAGACACAGGGGCGGCGCGGCCACCCCCCTGGCCGCGCCAGCCCCGTGTGAGGGGGCGTGGTCCCTCCTCTGACATCGCCCCTTCGCCTATATATACCCCCTGACGAGAAAAACCTAAGGGCCCGATCAGTTTTCCAGAATACATCGCGATCCGCCGCCGCCGTCGACCCGAAGATCGGGAGGGTCCAGAAGCTCTTCCCGGCACCCTGTCGGAGAGGGGAATCGCCACCGGAGGTCTTCTTCATCGCCATGCTTGCCTCCGGAGCGATGAGTGAGTAGTCTACCTTGGACTATGGGTCCATAGCAGTAGCTAGCTGGTTGTCTTCTCCACCATGTGCTTCATGTTTAGATCTCATGAGCTGCCGTACATGATTGAGATCACCGTTATGTAATTCTATGATGTTGGTTTGTTGGGATCCGATGAATATTGGTGTTTATGATTAAGTTGCTGTGCGGAATTATATCTTTTGTTATCTCTATGTTGTTTATGATCTTGCATGCTCTCCGTTGTTAGTAGCTATCTTGGCCGAGTAGTTGCTAGTGACTCCAAGAGGGGGTATTTATGCTCGATAGTGGGTTCATGTCTCTATTTCACCTGGGGGAGTGACAGAAACCTCTAAGGTGGTAGATGTGCTGTTGCTACTAGGGAGAAAACAACATTCATATGCTCAAGGGCATATGCTTTGTTTACATTACACACTTTGCTTAATGCAATTATCTGTTGTTCGCAACTTAATACTTCTAGGGTGCTCGGATGATATCCCCGGGGGTGGATTATTAGTCATAGATGCAGTTGGATGGCGGTCTATGTATTTTGTTGTAATGCCCAGAGTGAATCTCATAGTGATCTTCTTGACATATCACGTTATCTTTATTCTATCAATTGCCCAACTGTAATTTGTTTACCCAGCATGTTATTTTATCTATGGAGAGACACCACTAGTGAACTGTGGACCCCGGTCCTATTTTAATCATATTGCAATCACCTGTTTACTTTTCCCGCACTGTTTACTTTACTCGCATATTACCACTGTTTTCCACTCGATACACTCATAACCTTTGTTTCAAGCAAACCGGTGAGATTGACAACCTCATCGCAAGTTGGGGACAAAGTATTTGTTTGTGTGTGTGCAGGTTCCACAAACACCTTCAGTCGTCATCGTCTCTCTTCTCCTGATCGATAAACCTTGGTTTCTTAACTGAGGGAAAACTAGCCGCTACACTCATCATACCTTCCTCTTGGGGTTCCCAACGGGCTGGTCATCACCACGCACAAGGACTTACTGCTCCCACGTCAACTAAACGCCACAGTCTTTTCTGGCGCCATCACACGAGTAGCAGGCGCCTTTGCCCCTCAGGCGTTTTCTCTATTAGATCTGCCTACAGGGCCCTACGTGGGGGGCCCTCTCTCCCCTGGACGTCCCCTCTGTGGAAGGCCCCAATCCCTCTAAAAACCAAGATCTTTGTGTGGCAGCTCCTATGGGACCGCCTTCCTTCGGGGGTCGAGGTTCTTAAGCGTCATGGGCCTGGCAATGGCCTTTGCCCTTTGTGTGGGGTCCCCGAGACGACGCACCATATTATGTTTGCTTGTTCCGCTGCCTGCTTTCTTTGGAGCTTTGTTGCTGAGGCTCTAGGTCCTGAGTGGCAGGCCTTAGACCTTGGGGAGTTCCTGGAAGTGCATGCGAACCGGCCCGGTAAGAGGAGGCGCCTCTTCTGGCTAGTGTTTGCTTCTATGGCCTGGACTTTATGGACTACTCGTAATAAGATGGTTATTGAGCGTATCTTCCTACGACGGGCCTCTGACTCTATTTTCAAATTCTTGGCTTTTCTGCAGCAGTGGTACTCGCTCTGTAGGCAGCGGGACAAGGAGCGGCTGGACAGCATGCTGGAGGATCTTCTTATGGCGGTTCGTCATACATCTTTGCAGTCCGGCCGCTGATGTGCTCTGGCGCTCCTCGCTAGAGCTGTATCCCTTTTTTTCTCCTTTGGGCATGTTTGTGCTGTTGCCCCAGCAGACGGTCTTTCGGTTTTCTCTCTTGCTTGGCTCTTAAACTCGTTGTTTGGATGTTGTTGCTTTATTTATAAAGCGGGGCGAAAGCCTGTTTCGAGAGAGATTAGGGGCAAGGCTCCTGGCTCACCTTGATCTCAAGATATAGAGAGAGCAATCCCAGGTCACTCATCTGAGAGTGATCGCCCATGTCCTGCTTGAACAAGGCGATTGCAGCGGTGCATGCTCCTGTGATGATGAGGTTGTCGACGTAGATACAGAGCAGCCGAGAAGTTGCCTTGCCACACGTTTACACCGCTGCTCGAGCATGCTCCATGCAAACCTAAGTGACACCAGGACAACATCCATCTTGGTATTCCATGCGCGGAGCTTGGCGGATCCCATAGAGCTGTCGATGGAGGCAGAAGTGAAAGAGCTTGGAGCCCCTATGTGTTGTTTTAATAATTAATTATAATCTCTACGGACTAATGTTTGTATTGAGGTACCATTTATTTTATTTAAAGACATGGTAAATTCACTCATATGATATTATTAATACTTAACCACAATCAAAGTTTAGGGAACACAAAGTTGGGGTCAAAAGGTTAAATAAGAATTTGAATTTGAATTTGAATCCAAGTTTATTTATTTTCTAAATTTCTTCTTCCTTGAAAACTATTTAGAAGAATTATTTAGAATTCATTATGGATATTATTTTTCTAGTTCAAGAATAAAATTGTGGTTTATTCCATTCTTGAAGTTTAAGATTCAATTTGGATGTGATTTATGATTTTTGGAATTAACATTTATTTTGAATTATCAAATTAAGAAATGTTATGATACATGACAATGGAAAGCTACGTAATTTGAACGCAGTGACACGATCTAAATTTTTTGCTTACTTGGTTAGGAAACATATATCTATGGTTAGGAAACTTTAACCATCATCAATCAATGAGCTAGTCTATTAGAGGCATACTAGGGACACAATATTTTTCATAAACCGCATAAGTATTAATATTTTTTACGTAATATGATTCTAGCATGGAATATAAATATTATCATGACCAAATATTAAGATAATAACTTTATTAATTATTGCCTCTAGGGCATTTTTTCAGCCGCACATGGTGTCCACCTTGATGGGGAAGAGGCACCCCACAAGTCACTTCCTGATGCAAGAGAGCGCGCACATGAGCTTCCAGCTGCTCCATGTTGACGGCACTGCTCACTTTGTCCTACCAATCCACTCGGGAGGAGTCCACTAGCGTGGCCCATGCCACAACGAGAGTGAGGGGCGATTCGCTCGAGCAAGCCTTCCTTCTATGCCGCCTTGCATCATCCATGATGTGTGGGCCGTGTCATTGGACCACGCGATGGTGAGCAACCTTGCCAGGAGGACGGCTGAGAAACATGAGGCCGAAAGGAAGGGGTGTAGCGACCCATGGCATGCGGTGGGGAAAGAGATAAAGAGTGGGAAGTGAGATAAGTGGTGGGGGAACCGGGAGGCTGATGATGCCCCCCCCCCCACCCCCCCCACCCCCCCTCCCTACACATGTCGCGCCTGCTATGCTTATGAAGCATGGCACCTATGGCGATTGTATCATAGATCCGCTACTGATATGTGCAATGAACATGACCTTGATGTAAAAAAATAGAAACTTGACCACAACATCAGGTCATTTTTCTTGCCTTCCCTCCTCACATATTTTACGTACTTGTTTATGTTTCTCAATGTTGGAGGCAACTTGTGCATGCGATAATTAATCAACTAGCCATTAGGCGAATTGAAGGGTCAAGTTATCGATAGCAAGACTATACTAACTAGCACAATACCCGTGCGTTGTAACGGGCCATCACGACATAATAAATATATTGGTGGTAATCATATTTTCCTGATCGAGAGGCATCGCTCGGTCGGAACCAGCCTGCTTCAAACCATCATGGCATGATCAATCATGCTCCTGCCACTGCCTCCTCTCCCCATCAGTTCAACCAGATCACTCTGTATATGTTCACAAACGTAAATAGAGCCAAATATTGCCATCGCCTGCTCAATCCACTCCGCAAAGGGCGTGGATTGACCTTTCCCCACTGTATGCGGGCCCTACCAGATGGGGGACCCAACCTGTCAATGACCCCTAGTTCAGGCTTGGCAAGTCAGAGAATTCCAACAGCTCCGCGAAGGCTTTCCCCTCTCTTAAATTTAGGGAGTAGTGGTCCAATTTCCATTAAATTAAAGATATAACATGCAACTCTAAAACTTGCTCGGACAGCAAGTTACATACCTAATAATATCTAAGAATTGTTAGTGAGCAGAATTGGTTTTAGTTGACACTAAATTAAGTATGTCAAGTTTGAATGTATCTTTCGAGAGACAAAGATTTAGCATGTACACAACGTGAATATTTCTTAATCAACATCTATTCCTACACCATTGGACCATCATGCATCGCACATACTCCCTCCGTCCTTAAAAGGGTGTACTTCCAACAATCTTGGAGAGTCAAACTTTTGAAAGTTTGACCAAATTTTACAAAAAAGGCACCACTATTTTTGATCACCAAAATAGTATCATTAGATTCACAATGAAATATTGTTATATTTTTACAAAAACTTGGTAAAAGTTTGAAAATTTTAACTCTCTAAGCGAGTTGAAAGTACATTCTTTTAAGGACAGAGGGAGTATATCAATATCAGATTGAGCTAAAAAAAAATACGGACAGGGGCAATACGTAGAGCACTATCCCTGATGTATTTAAAAGTTCAGAAGAAAGTTTAGCTACTTGTGGACACCATGTGCAAATTTCAGCCACGCATCTAACAAGTAACAACCTACGCAAGCTCCTAATGATCTACACAATCACAGCAAAGGCGCAAGATTCATCACGTGAAAACTTCAGAAACAAAGGACAGCAAGGTCCGAAGCACACATACCCCGGCGTGACGGCTTCGCCGTTGCCGACGAGCGAGTTAAGGACTGCGACCCACCACTTCCATACAACCGCCTCTTCCTCCTGGGGCCACGCCCACGGCCACGGTCAACTTGACGACTCCCGTACAAATCTGATGCCGACGGGCAAGCGCTTGCACTTGGAACCGCGGTTGCGTCCACTGGGAATCACCAGCGCTGACCAGGGACGGGCGAGGACAAAACTACGTCCAAGGCGTCTGCGGTTTTTGTATCGCATGATCTGGTCTGGTTCTACCGTGCAGGTGATTCATCATGAGCCGGGCATGTCAAGCCTATGTGCTATGTCTTCTGATGAGACGGCCGGCCTTCTTTTCAAAAGTCCTGAAAGTCCTGGCATGCCGTCTCGACTCTGGCGCTATGCTCCACTTCGGCGTGCGCGCCTAGAGCAGCACGATCATCCAGTATAGCGCCAGCTTGATTTTTTCCAGAAGTAAGTCGTAGTCACCGTCAGCCATCATCGCCTCTACCGTGGTCGCCTAATCCAGCGCCGCCGCATCGAGAGTTGTCTAGGGCTGAAGCTGGAAGCGTCCTGGACACTTGGCTGATGTGCTGCTCGACAAGGTGGAGACGACCTAGTGGTCAGCTGAACCCATGTACGGCTGTAATGGCGGTGCTACCAAGCGGCCAACGGCCGGCACTGGCGGGCCATCAGAAAAACATTGATCGATCTTCCCCTAAAATTCCTCGTGCGGACACCCCCGCCGCTGCCGCCTTGTCGTCCACCGCTGGCGAGCTCGCCCCGGACGCCGGGTTTGTTTGTCCATCGCTAACACGGCCTCTATACTCTAGGGAGGGTGGGTTAGATATACCGACAAAGAGAGGAGGGAGGAGATTAGGACGTGGTGCCGCCGTCCAGGCAACGGACTGTGCGCGCAAACGTACGAGACATAGGAAGGAAAAAATCGTGCGCGGGATGAAAACGTATTTCAAGTGGATTGAAAGCGTACTTGCGAGCCACGGACCATACCTCTAACAATATTATTAGTAGAGATAATGGGAGAAAAAACTCTGCACAAACCAAAATCTCCTCCTTCTTAGCTTATATAGGTGACATAGGCATCCAATTGAAACCGATTTGCATGTATAGTAGTTTTTTGAAGGAATATTGTTATCAGTGTAATGCAGAATATTGGAAATTAAATTAAGGGCTAGCAAGGCACTAAGTTTCTTTGTCGCTTTAACCTTTTTTTTAAATCGCACAATATGCTGATGACACGCTCACGCAACGTCTAGAGCTATGCACATACAGATTACACGTTCACACATCATCTACTAATAAAGGAATAGCCCATCTCCTGGTATCCCATATACGTCTAGTGATACGTGATTTAATACAACAAATAAATCACACATAAACTGAAAAAGGATGAAGAAGTGATCATATCCAAATCTGATAGTTGTAGTACACTAGTGGAAAAAGGGCCTTTGGCCTGGACCCTTTAGTCCCGGCCTCCATCTGGGCCGGGACTAAAGGCCCGGCCACGTCGCCCCAAAATAGCCTAGCCGCCCGGGAGGCTTTGGTCCCGGCCCGTAACGAGCCTTTAGTCCCGGTTTGAGACACAAACCGGGACTAAAGGGCTATGCGCTGAGCGGCCCGCATGTGCGCCCCCTTTAGTCCCGGTTTGTGTATCAAACCGGGATTAAAGTCATCTGCCTATATATATGGCCGCAGCCCCTCTCTCCCCTCTTCCTTGCATTTTTTTGGATGAAAGAGTGTGGGTGTGTGCTAGCTCTCCTTTTTTCTTGGATGCACTAGAGGTGTTTGCTGAAATGTGTGTTAGAGCGATGCCGCTTCAGTTCACCGAACACAACTACGATATGAGATGCCCGAGCCACGCTTAAACCTCTTCCTCTTTATTTCCACTTATTCTAAAAGGTTAGCAACTATATTTTCTCGTTTAGACCGTGCGGTACTAATTTTTAGGATCGTGATTGTGTGTGATATACTATCGTATGACGCAGATGAGCCATCCATGGATGTACGGTGATCGACGCACAACCGCTTACAGAGAAGGCGTGCATTCTTTTCGAGATGCGGCCGATGCGAACAAGCATGGTGGTGGCTATATGTTTTGTCCATGTGTTGAATGTCGGAATGAGAAGGATTACACTTCCTCAAGAGTCATTCAGAGCCACCTGCTTCGGTCCGGTTTTATGTCGGGCTATAATGTTTGGACCAAGCACGGAGAAAGAGGGGTTATGATGGAAGACGGCGATGAAGAAGAAGAGAACGATGATGACAACTACCGATCTATGTTCCCTGAGTATGCTGATACCGCAATGGAAGACAATGAAGAAGAAGATCAGGGTGCAGAACGGGAACCAGATGAGCCCGCTGATGATCTTGGCCGGGTCATTTCTGAAGCACGGCGAGGCTGCGACACAGAAAAGGAGAGGTTGCAGTTCGAGCAGATGTTACAGGACCACAACAAATTGTTGTACCCAACTTGTGAAGATGGCCAGAAGAAGCTGGGTAGCACACTGGAATTGTTGAAGTGGAAGGCAGAGACCGGTGTGACTGACTCGTCATTCGAAAAGTTGCTGGTACTGATGAAGAAGATGCTTCCAAGAAAGAACGAATTGCCCGCCAGCACGTACGAAGCAAAGAAGCTTGTCTGTCCTCTAGGATTAGACGTGCAGAAGATACATGCATGCCCTAATGACTGCATCCTCTACCGCGGTGAGAAGTATGAGAATATGGATAAATGCCCGGTATGCACTGCATTGCGGTATAAGATCAGAAAAGATGACCCTGGTGAGATTGAGGGCGAGCCACCCAGGAAGAGGGTTCCTGCCAAGGTGATGTGGTATGCTCCTATAATACCACGGTTGAAACGTCTGTTCAAAAATAAAGATCATGCGAAGTTGTTGCGATGGCACATGGAAGATCGTATGAAAGACGATAAGTTGAGGCACCCCGCTGATGGTCGGCAGTGGAGAAAAATCGAGAGAGAGTTCCCGAGATTTGCAGGTGACGCAAGGAACTTATGGTTTGGTCTGAGTACAGATGGCATGAATCCTTTTGGGGAGCAGAGTTGCAGTCACAGCACCTGGCTCGTTACTCTATGTATCTACAACCTTCCTCCTTGGTTGTGCATGAAGCGGAAGTTCATTATGATGCCAGTGCTTATCCAAGGTCCAAAGCAACCCGGCAACGACATTGATGTGTACCTAAGGCCATTAGTTGATGAACTTTTACAGCTGTGGGCCGAACCAGGTGTACGTGTGTGGGACGAGCACAAACAAGAGGAATTTGACCTTCGAGCGCTGCTTTTCGTAACCATCAATGATTGGCCTGCTCTTAGTAACATTTCAGGACCGTCAAACAAGGGATACAATGTATGCACGCACTGTTTAGATAAGACAGAAAGTATATATCTGGACAAATGTAGGAAGAATGTGTACCCGTACAATCGTCGTTTTCTTCCGCCCAAGCATCCCTTAAAGAAAAAAGGCAAGCATTTCAATGGCAAGGCAGAACCCCGGGGGAAGCCTGTCATCCGTACTGGAGCTGAAGTATTTGATATGGTCAAAGATTTAAAAGTAATCTTTGGAAAGGGTCCTGGCAGCCAACCTGTTCCTAACGGCCCTGATAAGCGCGTACCCATGTGGAAGAAGAAATCTATATTTTGGGAGCTACCCTATTGGGAAGTCCATGAGGTCCGCTCCGCAATCGACGTGATGCACCTGACGAAGAATCTCTGCGTGAATATTCTAGGCTTCCTGGGCTTGTATGGGAAGTCAAAAGATACACCGGAAGCACGGGAGGACCAGGAACGTCATAAAGGAAGAGATGGCATGCATCCAGGGCAGTTTCAAGGGCGTGCCAGCTACGCTCTTACTAAGGAAGAGAAGGAAATCTTCTTTGAAGTCCTTTTCAGTATCAAGGTCCCGACTGGCTTCTCGTCGAATATAAAGGGAATCGTAAATATGAAAGACAAAAAATTCCAAAACCTAAAGTCTTATGACTGCCACGTGCTTATGACGCAATTGCTTCTGGTTGCATTGAGGGGAATTCTACCGGAAAATGTTCGCCTGGCAATTGTGAAGGTATGTGCATTCCTCAATGCAATTTCTCAGAAGGTAATCGATCGAGAAAGTCTATCAGGGTTACAGATTGATGTGGTCCAATGTCTGGTCAGCTTCGAGTTGTTGTTCCCGCCATCCTTTTTCAATATAATGACACACCTCCTAGTTCACCTAGTCAAAGAGATTAGAATTCTCGGTCCTGTGTTTCTACATAATATGTTCCCCTTCGAGAGGTTCATGGGAGTCTTAAAGAAATATGTTCGTAACCGTGCTAGGCCAGAAGGAAGCATCTCCAAGGGCTATGGAACACAGAAGGTCATTGAGTTTTGTGTGGACTTTCTTCCTGACCTTAAGCCGATTGGTGTTCCTGAATCTCGGTATGAGGGTAGGCTGACAGGAAAAGGCACACTAGGACGGAAAGCAAAAGTATGTATGGACGGGCATTCTTTCTCTCAAGCACACTACACAGTTCTACACAATTCCACCGTGGTGGCTCCGTATATCGTGAGACACAAGAATATTCTACGCTCCGAAAACCCGGGGAAGACTGACTCTTGGATTAAAGGGGAACACGAGAAGACTTTCGGCAGTTGGTTGCAGACACATCTCATGAATGATGACACCGTTGGAGATCAGCTGTACTGTTTGGCCAGGCCACCATCTTCTACTATATGTACTTTCCAAGGGTACGAGATAAATGGGAATACATTTTACACGGTTGCCCAAGATAAAAAGAGCACCAACCAAAACAGTGGTGTCCGCTTTGATGCAACAGACGAGAATGGGCACTGTTTGGAAACATATTACGGGTACATAGAGGAGATATGGGAACTTGACTATGGACCTACTTTTAAGATCCCTTTGTTTCGGTGCAAATGGGTGAAGCTGACAGGAGGCGGGGTAGTTGTAGACCAAAAGTACGGTATGACAACAGTGGATCTCAACAATCTTGCGTACATGGATGAACCATTCGTCCTAGCCAACGATGTCGCTCAGGTTTTCTATGTGAAGGACATGTCTACAAAAACGAGAAAAAGAAATCAGCAAAAGAAGACATCGTCCGATGAGCCAAAGCGCCACATAATTCTTTCAGGGAAAAGAAACATCGTGGGAGTAGATGACAAGACAGACATGTCAGTAGATTATAATAAGTTTCATGAAATTCCGCCCTTCAAAGTGAAAACTGACCCAAGCATCCTACTGAATGATGAAGATTCTCCATGGCTACGACCCAGAAGAAAACAGAAATAATAGATAGGAATCTTGGTGCAATAATGTAATTATGTATTAAACCTTTTATGTAATGCATGATGAAGATTCTCCATGGCTACGACAGATACGGTTACACCGCTCTTCTAGAAGTTTGATTGGTCTAAACGCATCTTCTAGAAGTTTGATTGGTCTAAACGCATTCAAACGGGCTTTTCAGAATACTAGACGAAACAACAAAGATTGAATTTTGGTGCAACTATGCCATCCACCAAAATTAGAAATGTTCATGTAGTTCATCTAGCACAACACATTTCATCTTAGACTACCTCTTTCGTTAGAGTGTGACTGAAACATTTTTAATTGAAAATGGCAAAATAGTTAATACTTAGGATAGTTAAAATAATTAATTTTTAAAATAGAAAATAGTTTTGAATTATTTATTCAATTTCAAACACTTTTTATTTTCATAGTTTTGTCAAATTCTCAAATATGCAAAAAGAATATTAATAAACATAGTTTTTAATTGAAAATGGCAAAATAGTTAATACTTAGGATAGTTAAAATAATTAATTTTTAAAATAGAAAATAGTTTTGAATTATTTATTCAATTTCAAACACTTTTTATTTTCATAGTTTTGTCAAATTCTCAAATATGCAAAAAGAATATTAATAAACATAGTTTTTAATTGAAAATGGCAAAATAGTTAATACTTAGGATAGTTAAAATAATTAATTTTTAAAATAGAAAATAGTTTTGAATTATTTATTCAATTTCAAACACTTTTCATTTTTATAGTTTTGTTAAATTCTCAAATATGCAAACAGATAACTATTTACAAAACAAATAAAACAAAAAACAGAAAATAGGCCTTTAGTCCCGGTCCGTGCCACCGCCCGGGGACTAAAGGTCCCGGGGTATAAAACATTCGCCTTCTTCCCCGCCGCTTCACACTTTGCAGTTTTCGCGCGCGAGGAGTTAGCCCGACGCCGCCAGGCTGCCTCGCCGTCGTTCGGCCGACCACCGCGCCAGCCCGCCGCGCCGCCGCATTGCGCCTTCGCGCTGCCGCGCCGCCGCCGCCGCGCCGCCGAAGTGCGCGCGCGCAGCACCCGCCGCCGCGCCGCCTGCAGCCGGAGAAGCTCCGCCGCGCCGCCAGTCCCCGCCAGTCGCCGCCGCGCCGTCCGTCGCCGCCAGTCGCCGCCGCGCCGCCCCAGTCGCCATCACCTGCAAGGTTTTCTTTGCAAAAAAAATTATTTTGTTAATTAGTTAGCTAGTGTTAATTATGGTTAGGGTTAGAATTGAATTATTTAGTTAGAATAGAATTATTTTAGTTAGAATAGAGTTATTTAGTTAGAATAGAATTATTTTAGTTAGAATAGAGTTATTTAGTTAGAATAGAATTATTTTAGTTAGAATAGAATTATTTAGTTAGAATAGAATTATTAATTAGAATAGAATTATTTTAGTTACAATAGAGTTATTTAGTTAGAATAGAATTATTTAGTTAGAATAGAATTATTTTAGTTAGAATAGATTTATTTTAGTTAGAATAGAGTTATTTAGTTAGAATAGAATTATTTAGTTAGAATAGAATTATTTTAGTTAGAATAGAATTATTTAGTTAGAATAGCATTATTTAGTTAGAATAGAATTATTTAGTTAGAATAGAATTATTAATTAGAATAGAATTATTTTAGTTACAATAGAGTTATTTAGTTAGAATAGAATTATTTTAGTTAGAATAGAGTTATTTTAGTTAGAATAGAATTATTTTAGTTAGAATAGAATTATTTTAGTTAGAATAGAATTATTTAGTTAGAATTTTAGTTAGAATAGAATTATTTTAGTTAGAATAGAATTATTTAGTTAGAATAGAATTATTTAGTTAGAATTATTTAGTTAGAATTTATTTGCAAATAGAAATAGAATTATTTTGCAAATAGAAATAGAATTATTTTGCATCATATATAGTTTGTTAGTTTATTAGTTAATCAAATGTTCGTTTTTTGCAGAACTATGGATCCACATAGCAGGAACCTCGAAGAGGAAGAACTCATCGAAGATATAATCAAAGACGCCCCCCACGTTGAACCTGCTGAATCTCCGTCGTCATATCTAAACCCCTCCGGAGATGGAATGGAGGTTGATCGACACGAAGATGAAGCCGATGGGGCCGGAGATAGCTCCAATGACGGAGAAGGTGATAGCTCCACTGATGGAGAAGCCGGTGGAGAAGCTGGTGGAGAAATAATAAAGTCCGGCGAGGTATACATATGAAGTTCGACAATCACTTGTAATATGTGAATAATATTGGAGATAGCTCTATATTGTATACATATACATTCATTTGACGAATGTTTCTCCCTCTTAGGCCTCCACATCGAGCAAAGCTACGAAACGAGGCCCGACTAAAAAGTTGGACGCACGGACGCATTACACCTTTGAGGTGATATTGCCTACGGGCGAACCAAAGCTTCCTAAGAATGCTGCTGACACATTCAAGAAGCAATGCGGAGTTCTCGTTAGGGATCACGTCCCGATCAGCGTTCGGGAGTGGAACAAGCGCAAAGGGGCAGCCGATAGTGACTATGTCGCCAAAAGGTACAAAGATAATCTTTGGAATGATATCATGTCACATTTCAACCTGCCAGAATGTGAGAATGAAGACGCCGCAAAAAAACTGAGGGCCAAAGTCAAGCAGTGGACTCTAAAGAAGATGGCCGAACTGTTCCGTAGCTGGAAGAAGAAGCTATGGAAAAACTATCTGAAGACAAAGAAAGTGCCAGTATTCGAGGGGTACCTAGCCAAGCAGGCGAATCACTGGAAGGCATTTCAAGAGTACAAGGAGTCAGAAGATGCCAAGGCATTATCAGAAAAGAACAAGAAAAATGCCGATAAGAAGAAATATCACCACACGCTGGGGCCAGGGGGCTATGAGACTGCCATCCCAAAGTGGGATAAGAAAGAGCAAGATCTGCTAGCTAAAGGCATCGTACCTGAACCCATCCGTGATGAGTGGGAATTGAGAGCAAGAAATTGGTTCCTTGCGCATGGTGGTTTGTACGACGAAGAAATAGGGGACCTCATCTGCAGTGACGGTCTTAGGATACACAGGGAGAATTGGAAAAAGATAGTGAAAGAAATTAAAGAGGGAAAAAGACAGTTCACTGCAGATAGAGAGAAAGATTTGCTCACACTGGTCCTCGGCAATGACGAACATGGAGGACGAACGCGAGGCTTCGGTCCTTCTTACCCGTGGTGGCTTGGGTTTGCCAGAGACCAAGACACTTACAGAAGCCGAGCGAGAGCAAAGAAGCGACACCAGGATGAGGAGAATGACAAGTTCAACCAGTTGCTTGCCAGGCTTAACGAGCAACAGAAGCAGATTGATGAGCTTAGAGGAGTAGCGCGCCAGGAAGATCCTGCACTCGATATTACCGGCGCCCCATCTAAGCAGAAAAGCAGCGTGGCTGAATCTGAGGCCCCGCCCGACGATGCACGAAGAATGATAGAGGGCGGTCCTGGCTACCCCGTGGATGGAATCAAGGAGTCAACATCATGTGAACTCCATCAGAAATTCAAGAACATATCCATGAAGGTGGCCGTCGGACAAGCTTTACCTTCTGGCCCTGATGCACGCTGGCATGGCCGTGACAAAATTTCTGTGACCACATACTGTTTCCATACAACTTCAGGTGAGGGTCTTACTCTGTTGTGTCCATTCACTTATAAGTGTAATTGATAAGTTACTGACACATATATATATATACATGTGCAGCTAGCACTGGATTCTGTTGGACATTCAAATTGATAAGGGAAGAGTTGATGCCTTCGACCCATTATCGAGACCCTTGGAACAGTTCCAAAGCCTGCAGGACATGCTCCAAGGGTAATTTCAATCATTCTTGCGCTCTATCGGTCTCTTTCGATGATTTTCTGATATATCAATTAATGAAAAACTTAGCAAATCATTTTCCTTGTCGGGCAGGGTTTGGAAGCGGTTCAAGTGCGTCACTGACGGTATCGAACATGAGAAGCTGACCTTTAGAGCGGCTCAGGTAAGTAGTAGTATGATATACTTCTATTTTCAATACATTTATGATGCTAGATTATTATTTTGATTATATATATTCTATTCTCGTAAAGTGCGACCAGCAGCCACGGGGGACGCATCTATGCGGATACTATGTTTGCGAGACCATTCGCACGTTTACCTCTGAGCACAAGGATTACAGATACGACGTAAGCAATGAACATTCACACCTCTATTTTTACCCGTCATTCTTTGTTATCATGATTGATATTCATATTCATCTCCTCTTATATAGTACACGGCCATGAGGGAGAAGTACCTACCAGAGCAACGCACGATTGCTGTTGCAGAGGAGCTAGCGACCTTTCTGAGGACGAAAGCTATAGATGACAAAGGATGATTTAGTGTAGCTAGGGGCCATTACTAATGTTGGTCCATGTAATCGAATAGACGGGCTTTAGTCCCGATAATTCTGATCTCCATATAATTGTATATATATGCTCGCTTGTAAGATAAATTAATCTTATATATATGCATAAACTAATTCCCGAACACCAAACTAGGCACCAAACGAGGCATCACGTTAATCCCCCGAACACGTAAACCCTAAAACCCTTAAACCCTAAAACAAAAAACAAAATCTGTATATGCCTTTAGTCCTGGTCTGTGTTACAAACCGGGACTAAAGGTCCTGCCCTGGATGCGCTCGGAGGCGCCCACGTGGACACCCTCCAGTCCCGGCTGGTAACCGGGCCGAGACTAAAGGTTTAGCCTTTAGTCTGCCTCTGGAGTCCCGGTTTGCAAACCGGGACTAAAGGCCTTTACGAGCCGGGACTGGAGGCCCTGTCCCCACTAGTGGTATCACCCAAGTCTGATGATCATTTTACATACACACGCCAACAATTAAGTGCCATCACTGGTTAAAACAGAAGGACAATTTATGATTCAGCTAGCACCATGAGAAAGTCAACTAAAACTTATGGCTGAGCTTTGTCAAAGCGCATCGCCATCCGTGCAATGAACATAACCGTGCCTGTTGACATGGAGACCACGCAAGACTGGTATATTTTTTATTTGTAAACATCTCTTTCCCTCACCTTTCTCGGTGTCACTTTAGTAGGCAACTTTATATAGAATTGGTCTTCTCAGGCTTTTGGACAATGGAAAGTTCTGACAGCAACAGATTCCAACACTAGCCATTTTAAGAAGAATCTTGCACAATCCAAATTCTCCTCTTTCTTGTTAGTTTATGCAAGTGGCCGAGGCATCTAGTTGACACTGATGTGCAAAGTAACAATAGTTTGTGCACTAAGTCATGTTTTTCTTCAATAATGCTTAGATTCTGTGGAAATTTAGTTATGTGCGGCGACGTAGATCTAACTTTATTTGTTGCTCTGCATTCCCAAAAGTAAGTTCGTGGATCACAGATTGCTCCTATGCCTAGAGCTAATTTTCCCTGTTGCTCTAGCATTCTAAATGCACTAATTATGACCATTCATATATAGATCACACATCTATTCAACGTCCACCGAAAATCAAAAGAGCGCCACATGGACCGGTTTCAAGCCACTGCGTGTTTTGTGTGTTTACTATCCGAGTAACACAACGAACAAATAAATCATTGTGTCTTATTTGGAAGGATGAGTACGATAAAGTTGTTGAAAGCTTGGCTGGAAGACATGGACGCCACCTCGGATCCGAGCGACCATTTCACCTCCGAACGTCGGAGACACCTTGGTTAACAAGTGATTAGAAACAATTCGCTCTATCCCCAAACCCGCTTGGAAATACACCTCATCGATGATTACCTTCGCGACTTGGTGGATCTGAAAGTAGCGCAACGCGGCATCTTCAACGCCACGAAGCCTGAGATCTACCGACTGCTCTCCAATCTCCGGGCGGAAGTCCGGGAATGGGCAACGGCGGAGACTAAGGGGTTGGGGCGTGGAGTTGTAATACTCCAGATGTCGCCCTCTTTTGCGCTTGTACACAAACTCCGCATCTAGAAATAAACTTTTGTGTTTCCTCAAATAGGAAAAAAAAAAGCAAAGGCGTGTACTTGCAGGGATCGTATCTCTACTACAATAAAGATTCGAGTTGGTGGTGAGTTCACTCTCCATCCATCCTAAACGTCCAATTGGATCCAACGGTTGTTGTGTTTTGCGCCGACAGCTGGGCCCATGCCATCCTTATCCGTTCAGCGAAGGGAAAAAATCTAGCTTCTTATCCATTCGTTCGTGTTCCCAGACAGACTTCACACCATGTGCTTTCCTGCCTTGCTTTCTAGGCGAGACAGGATTGCCTCCGGCCATCCTCTCCTCCACCCTCCTCCTTCCCATCCTCATTCTCCATGGATCACAAAAGAATGAAAAGGTGTACCATGAAGAGAGTGGCCGAGGTGTTGTGTCTCCGAGGATCCGCTGGGCTTGTCCTTCTTGGCGCTCCGCGACCTACAGGCTGCAGCTGAGTCGCACCTTGAGCGGTGGCGTACAACGGCCAGGTAGGATCCGTTCAAGCAGCAGTCGATCTCGACGTCGTTGAGTGCGGCGGCCCGCGGCCTCGACGAAGCAGTCGATTTGAGTCAGTATCGGTGCGGTCGCCTCCTAGGCATGCGCATGCATCCGAGGCGGAAGGGCTCACGCTCGTCCACGGCGTACGCCTGCCTATGCGCGGGGGGAGCCACGCAATTCACTCATGAGTTCAGGATTGTTGTAGGCCAAATCTCCACCATAGTTTCCCATCTCTGGAAAATATGCTTTGAAGAACAAGCCCGTAATAGTCTAGTATGTGAAAATTGGATTCCGTTCTAATTGGATGATTGAAGAACAAGCCCGTAATAGTCTACTATGTGAAAATTGGATTCCGTTCTAATTGGATGATTGTTATTGAGGTCAATTTGTTACATTTTCATTGTCATCTTCAATATCTATGCACTGAATCTTTTCCTAAGCTTTGTCTGCAATATGGCATTAGCCGCCTGACTCCTGTACATACCGTGAACTTATAAACAACAAATGGTTGTTTAATTGCTGGCTAGAAACAAATCTCTTGAAAAAGAAAGACGAAGAAGGTTATAGAGAGTAAAAAATCAGCATCTGCAAAATAAGGTGCGAATTTTGGACATAATGGCTTTATTCTTATTTGTTTGTGATCACATTGCACTTGCAAGCAAACATCATAATTTCTCAACCATCTTTAATAAAGCATGCACATTCTTAAGAAATTTGGATAAACATAATTTGGTTATAAATTTAAAAGTAGTTATACATCAAATTAGTTTTTAGTACGTATATTTATTGTGGTTTCGTAGCAAAGCACGGACAATATACTAGTACAAACAACAAAGGCTGTCGAGCAAAGTGGACTGATACGTACACACACCAACAATAATTGGAAGTGATAGGTGTATCGATCTGGCACGGACCTTATACAGAAGCAAACTGCCAAACGACATTTCCAACTGAAACAGAGCAGACAAAACCGACCGGCCGTACGGTCCTCGCCGGCGCACGCAAGGGGAGACCAAGACGTACGGTCCTGGTCGACGCACGAAATTCAGAGCTGATAACCATGCCATCAATGGCAATCTAGGACGGACTGGGAGGAGACGAAGACGCGGATCTGCTCGAGGAAGGTGAGGTCCTTGGGCCGGTCGACGCGGCGCACGTACCCGGCGGCCACCGCCGGCGAGTACTCGGCGTGGCCCCGCCGCCCGCTCCGCGCCCACATCTCCGCCGCGTACCCGCGGTGCGCGTAGTACGCCACCGCGCCCTCCACCGGCCCCGCCCCGCCCTCCGCTAGCACGGCCTCCACGGGGAGGCGCTCGTAGTGGCCGCGGGAGACGCCCTCCAGCTCGTCCAGCCGCGCGAGGCCGCGGGCCGTGACGGAGTAGAGCTCGCCCTTCACGCGGTGGCAGCCGGCGGCGCCCGGCAGGTTGAGCAGGAACGGGACGCGGTAGGGCCCGCAGACGAGCGGGAGCGGGGAGGCGGTGGCGGCCGCGCCGGCGAAGGACGCGTCGCCGGTGAGGAAGAGGTCCTGGAGCAGCGCGTGGTTCGAGAAGCCCCGCTTCAGCGTGCCGTACGTGAACACCAGCGTGCGCTTCGCCGCCGGGGACTCTGCCGGCGCCGGCTGCTGGTGCTCCGCGCCCATGGTGCCGATTGGCTGGCTGGCACGAGGCGACCGATGGGGAAAGAAAAGAGAGATCTTTGGCTGGTACGGTTTGGTGGTGTGTGGCGCGGTGGCATTTTAATGGGCCGGGGGAGGTGGGTGTGCTGGTTGACGTGGCGCGGGGCCCACCTCGCCGGCCTTCAGCGACCGTCGCTTTCGTGTAGCCTCGTGACATCCTCGATGTGTGTTTTCTTTTTTGTCTCCATAAAGTATGTGTGGTGTGACTAGGAGTCGAACAGTTTCAAATTTCAACTGCAGGTTAGGCCGCTCTGGTTCATGAGGCGAAAAACTGCCTCTCCAAATTATGATATGTTACCACATGGAATAGGTGGTACGCAACCTAAACAAAAAATTATGATATGCCGTTCAAAAAAAAAATGCATATGCTATGTTTGGGATTTTTTTCGTTCCTTTTTTCTTTTTACAGGCCAACACCCAACCGCACATCCAACTTTTTGAACAAAATATATTTCAAAGCACACTGGCTCAGCATAAAACACCTCACGAAGTACTTTTGTGTGGCTTAAAATTCAGTATACTCTACTTTAGTGAATACATGACACATATTTTGCCTTACCAATGCAATGGAACCACACTTTTTTTAGAAAGATCAGTGGTTGGAAACATTAGTACAGAGATTTTTTCCTACTATACCATTAATGAAGATTGTTTTCTATATGATTTTCCGATTTCTCCCAACCCAAGAGTGATATTTCCCAGCTAACTCTATCCCCAGAGGCTATGAATGAGTTGAGAAAATTGCATAGACTTGGTGCTAGAATATCTATTGACACCCAAAAACATGACACATGGTCTTATGTTTGGGGATCTGCCAAATTCTTCTCTAGTAAGTACTACAACTTTCGATTTTGGAATACAAATCCTCATATTGCCTTTCCTAGATCTGGAAGGACAAATGCATTCCAAAGATGAAAACATTCTGCTGGTTAGTGCTCTCTGACAGAAACATGTCATAAATTTTGGGTTTAATTGCCTAATGTGTTCCAATCCACCGGAGGAGACCATTGAACATGTGCTATTTCATTGCCCTTCAGTGCTTCATGCTGGGATCTTTTAGGGAAGTTTTTATGATTAGGGCCTCGAACATTTGGAAGAAGAGGAACAATTTGTTATTCAATGGTGCCATCCCCTCTATTGGATCCTGGAGCAGCAGATTCAAATCAGACTTCTCTCTTTTGGTTATAGAACCAAGGAGGAGCTCCACGCTTTCATTTCTAAGTTTGTTGATAGCCTATAGTATCTTTATTTTTTTCCTTCCTTGAGGTCTCACCTCTCATTGTAAATATGTAAATACTCTTTTGCTGGTAATATAGTGAAAGTAGTAGGAGTGTTTCCTAGTGTTAAGGATTCAAAAAATCTCGACCCCTACAACCTCTCGAATATCCACCACCACGATACCAACATGCCACCATCAAGCTTAGCTATTAGGCTGTCGACCACTCTTCCCTAGCGTTTTCCACAACTAAGTGGTCGTCGCCCTCTTAAATACATAAATTTGTTTGTCATCACCACATAGGCATGTGAAAATTCATGTACAAAAACATACACCAAGCAAGCATCACCAAATTTACATACCAGCAACAAAAATAAAACAAATGAAACTGCCTACCAAGAGCTGCTAAATAGCCCAGTCAAGTCACTTATGTACCTCCTCAACTTCGTCATCAAGATGCTCTTGCAGTTTCCACTGGATCGAAGAGGGACTCCAAAGCTCTGACCTTGTAGATACCCAAGCATATTGATTGCATGTTTTGGTTGTTTTCTAGGTAGGATTTAATTTAGTTTTTTTAATTCTCGAGAGATTTATGCCTGCCTTTAAATTTGACATTGGTGCATGAATTGTATTCTTCAAATGAAGTTTGAAGGGTTAACTATTTGTTGTAATTCTAACATTTGGGCTAATAAAAATGAGTAGAACATCGAGTCAACTTGTGATTAAGCATTTTTCGAGCCGATAAATAGAGATAATAAGTCCATAACGTGCACATTGGGCTCCAATTCCGAGGTATATATAGTATAGACAAGTCGAGGATCATGCTAGGTTTTCACGTGTGTGGTGGCCGAATGAAAACAAGGAAACGTGGAGACACAAAGAGCCCAACACAATGTGAGATTCTTCCTCTGTCAATTAACAAGGTATACTTCGATCCGCACTTGTATGAATTATTCCTCTTATTTTCTGCTCAAGCTTGTGGGTGTGCCCTCTATGGATCAATTCTTTTACTGACTAGCTATCATGAACCGTCGCACAAGCTCTAGAGCCATGGCATATTCCCACATCGTTCGTAAAAAAAAAAGTAGAGGCCGAATTGGAAAGAAAAGATGGGTCGTTGGATATTTTCTGTATTCGTTTTATTCCAACTCGGTGTGCGTTATCTAAAAAAAACTCGCTGTGGTTCTTTTTTTTTGCGAGGGAAACAAGATTGTATTAAGAAGATATAGAGTTGTTACAATCCTTCTGAATGAGGTCCCAAAGATCACTAGGCACAGAGCCTACCCAAAGCTAAGATCGTTGCTCTCTCATCCTAAACCTAGCTAACTCAGGGCTAAACTTATTAATCTAGATATTTTAACAATCTGATCAAAACGCTCCGAAGCAAGCATAACACGCAAATCCTCTATGAGATGACACAGGGCTGACCTAGTTTAATTTTTTTTCCTTCTGTAGAATATGCATGTAACTCGTTATGTTAGGTTAAACGTGTTCATTCATAAGCAAGCTTTTGTTCGAGACACAAAAGCACGTCGCACGCATGTTACGTTCCAATCTCGAGGTAAATAAACAAGGCCAAAATGCAAGATTTCACGTGGTGGATGACTAGCTAATGGCTGAGGGTAAAAAGATGCAGACACTAGATGATTAGGAATCTCGCTAGTAACGTGAGCCCCGTGGTATGTTTTTATTTGGTTGTTATTTTTTCCACTTAGAGAGGTGTTTATAAAGTTAACTTTTTTTTTGAAAACCGAGGATAGTATTGGTGCTTATTTGGATAAGTACTTGAGTTGATACTACTATTTTTTAGTTCTAATCAATTCAAGAAATAGTTATGTCTATTTAAGTCTTGTGAAATGGTATTTTCATTAATCCAAAAAATGGTATTTTCAATATTAATTTGCTCCTATGTATCCTAAGTGGTCCAGCTAGTTTACCTGTCTACGCAATTATTCATTTACAAAGTGCAGTCAACCTTCGCCGTCTATTATTCCAAACATTGATATGTGAATCTGCTTCTAGGAACAGAATTTGTTTATGGAAATCATTATACGTACACACCTGGAGGCATAAGAACATCCATAGTAATATATTATCACTTTACTCGATCAATCAAGTACAACAATATTTACAGGGTATACATGAAGTGAACAAAACACCTTTTATAGACACATATGAAATTATACGTAAAGAATATGCATGTATTTATTCAGACTTTGTGTATTTGTAGATGGTGTGAAATTCGACGTTGTTACTACTCCGTGGGGTAGGAAGGCTCCATGGCAAGACCGCACATGCCCTTCTTGTCTGAAATGTCCTTCTCCATTCTTAAAAACCCATTCTCGCCCCATGTCGTTCCCCATGAATTCTTCAACAACCAATATTTTGTACCATCACTGGTCGCTCCATAACCAATAGCTGCAATCCCATGGTCCAAGTCAGTACCGCAAGAGCCAGTCATCACCCCACCCTTGTAGAATTGGAATGTCATATCTCCTCCATCCACGGCAACTGAGACAGGTTGGTTTGCAACAGCAGCCATGAGGGCACCCTCATTATTGGCAGGCACATCCTCGTAGCTCTTGATGGTGGCAGCACTTTTGGATCTGCTCTTGCACTTGCCATCTTCGGCCGTATAGGGGTAGCTTGATTCAGCAGTAAGACCACCATTCGAAATGATGAACTTGAAGGCATCATCCATGAGCCCACCCTCACAACCCTGGTCTGTTCCATGGACATCACAGTCTACAAGCTCTTGCTCGGAGAGAGAGATAAGCTTGCCAGTTTTTAGCTTAACGATACCTTCCGTTGCAGCAACGGAGGAAAATGCCCAACAACAACCTACAATTGGTTATTTTCATAGATGTTACATACAACATTCTTAAAGAAAACATTGACACACGAGATTGCAATAAATCATTTTCAAAAATATACTTACCACATTGTCCTTGATCCTTAATGGGAGTCACCGCACCCTTGGTCCTCCAGTCCACGGTTGCGGGAAGTGCATCTAAACTTACATTCTCATACCTGAATCCAGTAGGCACCCTCTCCAAGCTCGGTTTGTACCCCTTATTCGCCTTTGACGCCTTGAACTCCTCGTTGGTGATGTCGGCGAACTGGTTGACGCCGAGATAGAACTTGCGATTGCCGGCATTGAACGAGTCAATGAACCTGACATTGGTCTTGAACACTCCTAACCTCTTCGCCTTCTCGGCGGCGTCCTTGTACACGCGGCCGTACTGCGCCATCCAGCTCTCGTGCCTGGCTACCATCGATAGGTCGTCGCTGAGCTCACGAGCTGCGAGGACCGAGCTACAGAAGCAGAGGCATCCGAGGATGGCAAGGACTAGAGCTTTTGAGATGGCCATGTTTGGTGGTTTTGCTTGCTACTACTTGTGCGTGCTCTGCTTTGGTCTAGTGATTGGAGCTAGGATGCATTTATAGCTGCAGGAATGTAGTGCATTCAAGTAGAGTATGATTAGGATAGTGAGGTATGCGGTGCTTGTACGACGTTGCACCGTTCTGCGTGGCTGTGAAGTTGGTCTGACGGTATAAAATTTTTGGGCTTGACGTACGCTTGGGGCTCACGCAGTCCATGTAGAAATGATAATAAACGATGAGTAACGATGCATTTTTGGACAGGTTAAATTACTGAATTGGTTGGCTAGTCTCAGTCCATTTTTGTCTAGGCTGAGTTATCTTAATTAGTCAACTTATTCGTGCTAGCAGCATAGCTTGTCTCAACAAGCCACCACATCCCATCACCTATATATATTGGAAGGCCACGCGATATTTCTTCCACTTAGTGTCAGATAATTGTAACAATTAGACACATTTTATACGGAGGGTTAGACGTTGAAAGCGAATACATGTAAATCGGATGCGTTCCGGGAATATCATAAATAAACTGATGACAGCACCTGCCGTGCTCCGATGTCGAGATGCTGTCTCATGGCTTCAGCGATATTTATCGCCGTTGGAATCACATGCAGTTATGCGTCAAATTTAATCCGTGCAAGTATAGCATATTTTTGAAATACTTTTTTAAATTTTCAAAGAAACAAAGATGCATAATTTTTTTGAGGGTGAGTAAAGATTCATATTATCATATATTTTTAGCAGATCATATAATCATATATGACGAGGGCCATTCTCAGAGCAAATTATCCTGTCAGCCCAGCCCAAATGAGTATCCTCTCTGAAGGGCCCAGTTCTATTTAGGAAAGCCCACTGACCGAGCGAGGCAGAATAGAATCAGTTTCCCCTTCAGCGCCGCCTCCTCCGCCGGTCGCCGCCACCCTCTCTGCCGCCGCCAGACATGCCCGGTGGCCGAAAGCGCCCAGCCCCAGCCCCATTCGCTGGCTTCTCCACCTTTGCCCGCTCCCTCCTCTTCTCCCCCGCCTCCGGCTTCTCCAGACTGCCTCTCCCCGACGCCCCCGCCGCCAAACCCCGACAAGGTACGCTCTTGCAGCACCCTGAACCCCCCTGATACCTACCAATAACGCCCCTCACGCCCTCGTTCTCTCTCCAGAGACCGCCGGCATGCCGCCGCCGTCCAAGCGCGCGAAGCAGGCCGAGCCCCCCAGCGACGACGAGGAGCGCCCCAGCAGCGACAGCGATGGAGGTAGCTCGAGCAGCGACGGCGACGACGCGTCCCAGGAGGTGCCTACCCCCACCTCCTTCTCTACAGCCTCAGGATTTTCTCTCTCACCTGCAAAACAGTCTGACGTTTCGCTCCTCTGCCTGGCGGTCGTAGATGGAGACGGTGCAGGCGGACTTCGCGTTCTTCGACCCCAAGCCCAGCGACTTCCACGGCGTCAGGCTGCTTCTCAAGACCTACCTCGACTCCAAGCCCTGGGACCTCACCGGCTTCGTCGACCTCATCCTGGACCAGACCACCGTCGGCACTGTTGTCAAGATGGCCGAGGACGAGGACGAGGAGAACGAAGCAAATGGTGCCGGTGACGATGATGATCTCTTCGGTCTCATTACCGTGCTCAATTTGGGAAGATACGCTGTACGATGCCACAACCCGCTCCCTTTGTAAACTGTTGTCGCTGTCTGACAAGTTGCTGCTCAGGTAGAATTCAGTCTGAATATATTGTTGCTGCTGCTGCGGCTGCGTTGCAGGAGAACCGCTGCATGAAGGATCTGAAGGCTTACCTGCTTGCTGTTTGCGGCGACAAGGATACCAAGAAGCAGCTCAAGCTGCTGCTAGAAGAGAAAGCGTCTACTGTCGGCCTGCTTGTGTGCCGGCGCTTTGTGAATTTCCCGTATGAGATGGTGCCTAAGATGTACGACTCGCTCTTCGATGAGGTTTCCTGGGCGACAGAAGATGAGGTGCCTTTTCTGTTTGCCAAGCTCATTCGGTTCACTCCATTTTTATGCGTACAATGAATTTTGTAACCGTGCCTGCATGTCTGAAGCCAACGCAAGAACTCCAGGACTCCTTCCGATTCAAGCAGTACCTGTTGCTTGTCAGAATCCTAGAGGTGAGCTATATAGATTGTTTCGGTTTTTTTTGTCCGCGACCTAGTTATCTTGAATCTACAAAGCGGCATGTTTTGCTAATTGGTAGTGTCTAGGTGGTGCTTAATCTCAAGAATAACTGCCTCGTACATGGGAGAGTCTCTATTGTTTTGGGAATCGTTCATTCTAACAAACTTGTCTCTTGCACTTTGTGCAGAGAAAAACTCCTCCGAAGCAGAACACAAAGAGCAAAAAAGATGACGACGAACTTGTTATCTATCCGAAGTTGGAGGATGAAATTTTCCGCGAGGTATTGAAACATTCCACTGAGTTATTGTTGTTGTTTGTGTATTTCGTGGACAGACAGGTGCTAACACCTCTTTCCTTCTCAGCTTAGTTCGTGGTCTTTCACTTTCCCAATTCGAGCTGAACAATCAGCTCAGCAGGAGGTCAGTTGTTTTCAATCTTTCTATGATGTATTACGTTTACACATGTGAATGGGATGATCTTTATAGCATACTATTTACCATGTGCAACTGCTTATCATGTATAAGGAAAAAAAAGTAGCCAAAGACAATCTTCCGAGTAGGAACTTTTGTTGCTTTTCAGTTCTTTCTTGAACTCTTCTTTGCATTGTCTCTTCTAACAATGATTTTAGTCCTCCCGTGTCACTAGTTTATCGAAATCTGATGTTGTCTAGCTATGTTACTTGTGGAAATTAAAACTTGATGCTAAGTAGGATCCTTTTTTCTGCCTTGCAGCTGAAGAACTACAAGGAGATGGGCTTGGTGATGTGCGTGAAAGCTGAAGCTGTTCCCAAGTTTTGCAAGAAGTTGGAGGCTATGGTATCCGAATAGAGGATACAGTTACTGATTGAAGAATGAAAGCCAAGGTGGAATTTTCCTGTTGTCCACATCATACAAGACCCATCAAATTCTGTGTTTCCAGTAGTGCCATTAGGTGCAAATGTGCAATTGTCACTGCAAACGCCATGAGGTTGATCTGTAAGAAGGAATCCTTTATGAACTAGTCCATCTTTTAGTGTACTATACTGTAAGACATTAATGGAGGGCAGGGTTTCTCTTGTTGCCTGAAGACAATATTTTTCTGTTCTGATCTATGGAAACTATGCACTCCTTATCATAGTCGCCACAACCGTTTCTGCCATGACTGAACGACATAATAGTTTTCAACCATACTTTGGAAGAAAGTGACTCATACTCTATGCCGGCCTAAGGCATGCCAGAACTATATGCGCTAATTTGAATATTGGAATGTTGCTCCTCTTTCCACAGCAGGTTGACACCAAGAAGTCATTGATCAGCTATTTTAGGTATAATGTAAGCCCTTGTGGGTATAATGTAAACCCTTGTGGAATTTTATCCTCTGCGGCTTCTGCCTTTTTAGAATCCATCACGATTTAATCATTGTGTCATGACTGCACACACGTATGAAAATCTGCCCCAAAAATAAATTTTTTCTGCCTAAACCAAAATAAGGGTAAAAACAATAAATATGGATGTTGATATTTTTTCTTATATATTAATTTAGTCAAATTATATCAGGTTTGACTTTGGCTAAGAATTATACTACTAGCCATTATAAGCAGCCTCATCAAATGGATTTGCCGGAAAGTTAGTTGCAGCTACAACATTGATAAACAAATTGAAGCCACAACTCGACTAGAAACAGCCCAAAATTAACGCTGCATTGCATCGTATAAATACAGTTGACCTCGTGGCGGACAAGGATCTAACGAACGAACATCGTGTTGTCTGCATACACGCATCCGATCGGAATCGGAGTTTATGGTCTGGCCTCTTCCGACCCGGAGTGGCGATTGGTGTCTTATATATATGCACCACCGGTAGATCACGGAGCAACAACCAGCCAAAACACACCATGGGAGCAGCCTTGTCCACCGCCGCCGTCGCCGACGCAGTCAGGGCGGCCAAGAACCGTGCGCAAAGTAAAGTTTCTCGCACAAGACGGCGCCGCCGACGAGAAGAACGACTACTGGTCCGCCCTGCCAGACGACCTCTTGCTCACCATCTTGGCGGCGCTGGACGTCCCCGACCTACGGCGTTGCGGCGCGGTCTGCAAGTCCTGGCGCCATGCCTACGACGCCTTCCAACTCTCCGCGCTGGAGAAGGCGCCGTGCCTGCTCTACGCCTGCGAGGAGTACGGCCCCAACGACCTCGCCATGTACTGCCCCACCACCGACGCCACCTTCCGCGTCCCCTTCCCGGGGCAGCCACACTTCAAGCGGGGATTCACCTTCTCGTGTCCCGGCGGCTGGGTGTTCACCACCGACGAGGTCGGCGACCCGTACCTCATCAACCCCCTCACCGGCGTCCAGGCCGCGCTCCCTCCGGTCAGTACCATCGATGGCATGGCCGGTAACATCACCTGGGCCCGACATGCGGCCTATCTTCGCGTCGCCATCTCCGGTGCCACCAAGATGACGGGTTCAATCTCTACGTTGGATTGTTCTACATTCTCTATGCCCGTGGTTCAATCTCTACTTTGGATCTCAGTGGACCTTCACCGTCCACGGCCACAATCATGCCACGCATGATAAGCAGAAATTTCTGTGACATGTACCTTGCCCTTGGGCCAGCCGGCGAGGTCCTGCAGGTCTGGAGGAACAAAGTACGCACAGATCTTCCACGCAAGTTTCACATCAGTTACGAAAACATCGTGAACGGGGCATGCCAACACTGTGTAGAATTTGCTGGTGAAGATGACAACGATGGCAGCCTAAGGGAGCTAGAGATAAACGAGGATGAAGACACTTTCTATGACTACGAAGACGTCACCGCCGACCACGAGATCGATGCGTTGCTACCGCTTCGTGAAGGCGTAGACATCCCTCATCGGCTTGTCGACGAGGTCACCACAACCGAGATCCTCGTCTTCAAGGTCGACATTGAAAGGCAGATGTTGGTGGAGCTAAGGGACATTGGAGACTATGCGCTTTTCCTCGGCTCCAACTCCGCAGTGTGTCTTCCGACCAAGGATTTTCCGGTGTTCAAACCAAACTGTGCCTACCTCACGGACGATTGTCAACTCTTCTGTCCAATGCTACGAAAAGATCTTGTTATTTGGAACATCAAGACAAGGAGTATGCAGAAACTTGCAGACGCGTGGCCAAACCTACATTATTGGCTACATGTACCGGCTCCACTTTGGATCATGCCAAGGTTTTAGCTATTGGCCGATTTGCTGAGATTGATTAACTTTTTTCTTCAAATTTAACTAAACAAAGAATTCAGGATCACTCTTGTGGCCCTCTGTTAAGACTTGGAGCCTTCTTTGCGCCGTGTACATGTAGTCATCAAATATCTGCCGTGTGAATTTTAAATTTGTTTTCTCGACCTATATATACGCTGGTGTTCGTCCATGTAATCAAGTTTTCTGATGTTATCTAAAATTTATATTTTCTGTGTTTATCAGTAAGTTATGTCATTGAAGTTAAACTGCAATTGGTACATTAACATCTTCGATATTGTGTGGACTAGTAGAAAACGGGCCTTAGGCCTGGACCCTTTAGTCCCGGCCTCCATCTGGGCCGGGACTAAAGGCCCGGCCACGTCGACCCTAATTCGCCAGCCGCCCGGGAGGCTTTAGTCCCGGCCCGTAACGAGGCTTTAGTCCCGGTTTGAGACACAAACCGGGACTAAAGGGCTATGCGCTGGGCGGCCCGCATGTGCGCCCCCTTTAGTCCCGGTTTGTGTCTCAAACCGGGACTAAAGTCCTCTGCCTATATATATGGCAGCCCCTGCAGCCCCTCTCTCCCCTCTTGCATTTTTTTGGATGAAAGTGTGTGAGTGTGTGCTAGCTCTCCTTTTTGCTTGGATGCACTAGAGGTGTTTGTTGAAATGTGTGTTAGAGCGATGCCGCTTCAGTTCACCGAACACAACTACGATATGAGGTGCCCGAGCCACGCTTAAGCCTCTTCCTCTTTATTTCCACTTATTCTAAAAGGTTAGCAACTATATTTCCTCGTTTAGACCGTGTGGTACTAATTTATAGGATCGTGATTGTGTTTGATATACTGTTGCATAACGCAGATGAGCCATCCATGGATGTACGGTGATCGACGCACCGCCGCTTACAGAGAAGGCGTGCATTCTTTTCGAGATGCGGCCGATGCGAACAAGCATGGTGGTGGCTATATGTTTTGTCCATGTGTTGAATGTCGGAATGAGAAGGATTACACTTCCTCAAGAGTCATTCAGAGCCACCTGCTTCGGTCCGGTTTTATGTCGGGCTATAATGTTTGGACCAAGCACGGAGAAAGAGGGGTTATGATGGAAGACGACGATGAAGAAGAAGAGAACGATGATGACAACTACCGATCTATGTTCCCTGAGTATGCTGATACCACAATGGAAGACAATGAAGAAGAAGATCAGGGTGCAGAACGGGAACCAGATGAGCCCGCTGATGATCTTGGCCGGGTCATTTCTGAAGCACAGCGAGGCTGCGACACAGAAAAGGAGAGGTTGCAGTTCGAGCAGATGTTACAGGACCACAACAAATTGTTGTACCCAACTTGTGAAGATGGCCAGAAGAAGCTGGGTAGCACACTGGAATTGCTGAAGTGGAAGGCAGAGACCGGTGTGACTGACTCGTCATTCGAAAAGTTGCTGGTACTGATGAAGAAGATGCTTCCAAGAAAGAACGAATTGCCCGCCAGCACGTACGAAGCAAAGAAGCTTGTCTGCCCTCTAGGATTAGACGTACAGAAGATACATGCATGCCCTAATGACTGCATCCTCTACCGCGGTGAGAAGTATGAGAATATGGATAAATGCCCGGTATGCACTGCATTGCGGTATAAGATCAGAAAAGATGACCCTGGTGAGATTGAGGGCGAGCCACCCAGGAAGAGGGTTCCTGCCAAGGTGATGTGGTATGCTCCTATAATACCACGGTTGAAACGTCTGTTCAGAAATAAAGATCATGCGAAGTTGTTGCGATGGCATATGGAAGATCGTATGAAAGACGATAAATTGAGGCACCCCGCTGATGGTCGGCAGTGGAGAAAAATTGAGAGAGAGTTCCCGAGATTTGCAGGTGACGCAAGGAACTTATGGTTTGGTCTGAGTACAGATGGCATGAATCCTTTTGGGGAGCAGAGTTGCAGTCACAGCACCTGGCCCGTTACTCTATGTATCTACAACCTTCCTCCTTGGTTGTGCATGAAGCGGAAGTTCATTATGATACCAGTGCTTATCCAAGGTCCAAAGCAACCCGGCAACGACATTGATGTGTACCTAAGGCCATTAGTTGATGAACTTTTACAGCTGTGGGCCGAACCAGGTGTACGTGTGTGGGACGAGCACAAACAAGAGGAATTTGACCTTCGAGCGTTGCTTTTCGTAACCATCAATGATTGGCCTGCTCTTAGTAACATTTCAGGACAGTCAAACAAGGGATACAATGCATGCACGCACTGTTTAGATCAGACAGAAAGTATATATCTGGACAAATGTAGGAAGAATGTGTACCCGTACAATCGTCGTTTTCTTTCGCCCAAGCATCCCTTAAAGAAAAAAGGCAAGCATTTCAATGGCAAGGCAGAACCCCGGGGGAAGCCTATCATCCGTACTGGTGCTGAAGTATTTGATATGGTCAAAGATTTAAAAGTAATCTTTGGAAAGGGTCCTGGCAGCCAACCTGTTCCTAACGGCCCTGATAAGCGCGTACCCATGTGGAAGAAGAAATCTATATTTTGGGAGCTACCCTATTAGGAAGTCCATGAGGTCCGCTCCGCAATCGACGTGATGCACCTGACGAAGAATCTCTGCGTGAATATTCTAGGCTTCCTAGGCTTGTATGGGAAGTCAAAAGATACACCGGAAGCACGGGAGGACCAGGAACGTCATAAAGGAAGAGATGGCATGCATCCAGGGCAGTTTCAAGGGCGTGCCAGCTACGCTCTTACTAAGGAAGAGAAGGAAATCTTCTTTGAAGTCCTTTTCAGTATCAAGGTCCCGACTGGCTTCTCGTCGAATATAAAGGGAATCGTAAATATGAAAGACAAAAAATTCCAAAACCTAAAGTCTCATGACTGTCACGTGCTTATGACGCAATTGCTTCCGGTTGCATTGAGGGGAATTCTACCGGAAAATGTTCGCCTGGCAATTGTGAAGGTATGTGCATTCCTGAATGCAATTTCTCAGAAGGTAATCGATCGAGAAAGTCTATCAGGGTTACAGATTGATGTGGTCCAATGTCTGGTCAGCTTTGAGTTGTTGTTCCCGCCATCCTTCTTCAATATAATGACACACCTCCTAGTTCACCTAGTCGAAGAGATT
This sequence comes from Dactylis glomerata, assembly GCA_007115705.1. NCBI lineage: Eukaryota > Viridiplantae > Streptophyta > Magnoliopsida > Poales > Poaceae > Dactylis > Dactylis glomerata. Next base: position 289,828 of record QXEO01000727.1, read on the forward strand.
AGAATTCTCGGTCCTGTGTTTCTACACAATATGTTCCCCTTCGAGAGGTTCATAGGAGTCTTAAAGAAATATGTTCGTAACCGTGCTAGGCCAGAAGGAAGCATCTCCAAGGGCTATGGAACAGAGGAGGTCATTGAGTTTTGTGTGGACTTTCTTCCTGACCTTAAGCCGATTGGTGTTCCTGAATCTCGGTATGAGGGTAGGCTGACAGGAAAAGGCACACTAGGAAGGAAAGCAAAAGTATGTATGGATGGGCATTCTTTCTCGCAAGCACACTACACAGTTCTACACAATTCCACCGTGGTGGCTCCGTATATCGTGAGACACAAGAATATTCTACGCTCCAAAAACCCGGGGAAGGCTGACTCTTGGATTAAAGGGGAACACGAGAAGACTTTTGGTAGTTGGTTGCAGATACATCTCATGAATGACGACACCATTGGAGATCAGCTGTACTGTTTGGCCAGGCCACCATCTTCGACTATATGTACTTTCCAAGGGTATGAGATAAATGGGAATACATTTTACACGGTTGCCCAAGATAAAAAGAGCACCAACCAAAACAGTGGTGTCCGCTTTGATGCAACAGACGAGAATGGGCACTGTTTGGAAACATATTACGGGTACATAGAGGAGATATGGAAACTTGACTATGGACCTACTTTTAAGATCCCTTTGTTTCGGTGCAAATGGGTGAAGCTGACAGGTGGCGGGGTATTTGTAGACCAAAAGTACGGCATGACAACAGTGGATCTCAACAATCTTGCATACATGGACGAACCATTCGTCCTAGCCAACGATGTCGCTCAGGTTTTCTATCTGAAGGACATGTCTACAAAAACGAGAAAAAGAAATCAGCAAAAGAAGACATCGTCCGATGAGCCAAAGCGCCACATAGTTCTTTCAGGGAAAAGAAACATCGTGGGAGTAGATGACAAGACAGACATGTCAATAGATTATAATAAGTTTCATGAAATTCCGCCCTTCAAAGTGAAGACTGACCCAAGCATCCTACTGAATGATGAAGATTCTCCATGGCTACGACCTAGAAGAAAACAGAAATAATAGTTAGGATTGTTGGTGCAATAATGTATTAAATCTTGTATGTAATGCATGATGAAGATTCTCACTAGATTATCTATTCAATTTCAAACACTTTTCATTTTTATAGTTTTGTCAAATTCTCAAATATGCAAAAAGAATATTAATAAACATAGTTTTTAATTGAAAATAGCAAAATAGTTAATACTTAGGATAGTTAAAATAATTAATTTCTAAAATAGAAAATAGTTTTGAATTATCTATTCAATTTCAAACACTTTTCATTTTTATAGTTTTGTCAAATTCTCAAATATGCAAAAAGAATATTAATAAACATAGTTTTTAATTGAAAATAGCAAAATAGTTAATACTTAGGATAGTTAAAATAATTAATTTGTAAAATAGAAAATAGTTTTGAATTATCTATTCAATTTCAAACACTTTTCATTTTTATAGTTTTGTCAAATTCTCAAATATGCAAAAAGAATATTAATAAACATAGTTTTTAATTGAAAATAGCAAAATAGTTAATACTTAGGATAGTTAAAATAATTAATTTGTAAAATAGAAAATAGTTTTGAATTATCTATTCAATTTCAAACACTTTTCATTTTTATAGTTTTGTCAAATTCTCAAATATGCAAAAAGAATATTAATAAACATAGTTTTTAATTGAAAATAGCAAAATAGTTAATACTTAGGATAGTTAAAATAATTAATTTGTAAATTAGAAAATAGTTTTGAATTATCTATTCAATTTCAAACACTTTTCATTTTTATAGTTTTGTTAAATTCTCAAATATGCAAACAGATAACTATTTATAAATCAAATAAAAGAAAAAACAGAAAATAGGCCTTTAGTCCCGGCCCGTGCCACAGACCGGGACTAAAGGCCCTGGCTGCTGAATTCCCCACCCGAGGCCTTTAGTCCCGGGCGGTGGTTCAAACCGGGACTAAAGGCCCCCCTTTAGTCCCGGCCTGAGGCACCGCCCGGGACTAAAGGTCCCGGGGTATAAGAGCTTCTCCTTCTTCCCCCGACCGCCCAACACTTTGCAGTTTCGGTTTCGCGCGCGAGGAGAACGCATACAGACGCCGCCAGGCTGCCGCCGACGACCGCACCCGCCGCCCGCCGCGCCGCGCCTGCAGCACCGCGCCGCCGCCCGCCCCCGGCCTGCAGCACCGCGCCGCCGCCCGCCCCCGGCCTGCTGCCCGCGCCGCCGCCCGCCCACGGCTGCCCGCCTCCGGCTCGTGCTGCGCCCGCGCCGCCGCCCGCCCCCGGCCAACTCCGACCCACCGTACCGAGCGCCACCGCCCGCCCCCGGCCGGCCGCCCCTGCAAATTAAGAAGGTGGAAAAAAGTTATATTTTTGTTAATTTTTGTTAGCAATAGAATTGTTAGAAAATAATTGTTAGAAATAGAATTGTTAGAAAATAATTGTTAGAAAATAATTGTTAGAAATAGAATTGTTAGAAAATAATTGTTAGTAATAGAATTGTTAGAAAATAATTGTTAGAAATAGAATTGTTAGAAAATAATTGTTAGTAATAGAATTGTTAGCAAATAATTGTTAGAAAATAATTGTTAGAAAATAATTGTTAGAAAATAATTGTTAGTAATAGAATTGTTAGCAAATAATTGTTAGAAAATAATTGTTAGAAAATAATTGTTAGAAATAGAATTGTTAGAAATAGAATTGTTAGAAAATAATTGTTAGAAATAGAATTGTTAGAAATAGAATTGTTAGAAAATAATTGTTAGAAAATAATTGTTAGAAATAGAATTGTTAGAAAATAATTGTTAGCAATAGAATTGTTAGCAAAATAATTGTTAGAAAATATGTTGTTAGAAAATATTTGTTAGAAAATAATTGTTAGCAAAAGAATTGTTAGAAAATAATTGTTAGCAATAGAATTGTTAGCAAATAGGTTAGCAAAATAATTTAGAATTAGGTTAGTTTATTAGGTTATTTATAATTGTTAGGTTATTTTACTTTTAAAATTGTTAGGTTATTTTAGTTTTAGAATTAGGAGTATTTAGAGTTAGAAGTATTTTTTTAGTTAGAAGTATTTGCTAGCTAGCTAGTTAGTTTATTAGTTTATTAGTAATTTTGTTAGGTTATTTTTGTCGGTATTGTTCCATATAGCGTCTATAATTGAAATATAAATATCGGTATTTTGCAGAAACTATGGATCCACATAGCAGGAACCTCGAAGAGGAAGAACTTATCGAAGATATAATCAAAGACGCCCCCGACGTTGAACCAGCTGAATCTCCGTCGTCGTATCTGAATCCCTCCGGAGATGGAATGGAGGTCGACCGACACGAAGATGAAGCCGACGGGGCAGGCGATAGCTCCGATGACGGAGATGATAGCTCCGCTGATGGAGAAGCCGGTGGAGAAGCCGGTGGAGAAATAATAAAGTCCGGCGAGGTATACATATGAAGTTCGACAATCACTTGTAATATGTGAATAATATTGGAGATAGCTCTATATTGTATACATATACATTCATTTGACGAATGTTTCTCCCTCTTAGGCCTCCACATCGAGCAAAGCTACGAAACGAGGCCCGACTAAAAAGTTGGACGCACGGACGCATTACACCTTTGAGGTGATATTGCCTACGGGCGAACCAAAGCTTCCTAAGAATGCTGCTGACACATTCAAGAAGCAATGCGGAGTTCTCGTTAGGGATCATGTCCCGATCAGCGTTCGGGAGTGGAACAAGCGCAAAGGGGCAGCCGATAGTGACTATGTCGCCGAAAGGTACAAAGATAATCTTTGGAATGATATCATGTCACATTTCAACCTGCCAGAATGTGAGAATGAAGACGCCGCAAAAAAACTGAGGGCCAAAGTCAAGCAGTGGACTCTAAAGAAGATGGCCGAACTGTTCCGTAGCTGGAAGAAGAAGCTATGGAAAGACTATCTGAAGACAAAGAAAGTGCCAGTATTCGAGGGGTACCTAGCCAAGCAGGCGAATCACTGGAAGACATTTCAGGAGTACAAGCAGTCAGAAGATGCCAAGGCATTATCAGAAAAGAACAAGAAAAATGCCGACAAGAAGAAATATCACCACACGCTGGGGCCAGGGGGCTATGAGACTGCCATCCCAAAGTGGGATAAGAAAGAGAAAGATCTGCTAGCTAAAGGCATCGTACCTGAACCCATCCGTGATGAGTGGGAAATGAGAGCAAGGAATTGGTTCCTTGCGCATGGTGGTTCGTACGACGAAGAAACAGGGGACCTCATCTGCAGTGGCGGTCTTAGGATACCCAGGGAGAATTGGAAAAAGATAGTGAAAGAAATTAAAGAGGGAAAAAGACAGTTCACTGCAGATAGAGAGAAAGATTTGCTCACACTGGTCCTCGGCAATGACGAACATGGAGGACGAACGCGAGGCTTCGGTCCTTCTTACCCGTGGTGGCTTGGGTTTGCCAGAGACCAAGACACTTACAGAAGCCGGGCGAGAGCAAAGAAGCGACAGCAGGATGAGGAGAATGACAAGTTCAACCAGTTGCTTGCTAGGCTTAACGAGCAACAGAAGCAGATCGACGAGCTTAGAGGAGTAGCGCGCCAGGAAGATCCTGGACTCGATATTATCGGCGCCCCATCTAAGCGGAAAAGCAGCGTGGTTGAATCTGAGGCCCCGCCCGACGATGCACGAAGAATGATAGAGGGCGGTCCCGGCTACCCTGTGGATGGAATCAAGGAGTCAACATCATGTGAACTCCATCAGAAATTCAAGAACATATCCATGAAGGTGGCCGTCGGACAAGCTTTACCTTCTGGCCCTGATGCACGCTGGCATGGCCGTGAGATTCCAGCTGGCTTTGCTAAAGTCGGGGTGGATGAAATCATGGCGGGGTTTCATGATATGGAGCTCGACATGGCTGGACCCGAAGATGAGAGGACACTCGGAGAAGTACTGGGTGGAGTCATCCTATGGGACAAGAACTACATCAAGCTTCCAGGCTCGGCCCCAAGGACAACACCGCCTCCGAGTCGTCGCAGGTCACCTACACCTCCATCACCTCCAAGCCCTCCACATGACGACGGCCACCACAACACGAGTCCATCTCGATCACCGCCGCCGGACTTGGGTCGGCCGTCTCCGCCGCCGCCCGCTAAGGATACTAAGCGGAAGCGTGCCAGCAAGAACGCTCCGTACATGAGTTCTAAGCGACGGAGCTCCCCAAAGCGCACACTGTCGCCCCTCCCAAAGGTACCTCATGCTAATCTTCCTATCAGACCTTATGATCGTACCGACGAGGAAAACGCCAGGATAGCAAAGGAACATTATGATGCGCAGATGAAAAAGAAGGAACCCGAGCCCCGCCCGGAATACACCGAGAAGCAAATAGCATATGCAAAATACTTCACGACCCTTCCATCACAGTATGAGTTACACCATAAGCCTGACGACTATACACGTACATTGCAGAAGGAAGGGAAAAAGAGCAGGTCACGTGCAAGTGCAAGTGCAAGTGGGAGCAAATCAAGTTCAACTACAAGCAAAATAAGATCAGACGTTCCTCAGCTTGGACAACAGGCCAAACAGTCGATCCCACCCCTCAGGGTGTTACCCGAGAATGTTCCCTCTCTGGTGCAGGGGCAAGATTTGGGATTAGCAAAGAAGTGGGCGGATGAATGGGGTATCCCGGTTGAAGTCATTCTGGCTTCCCAAGACGACGTGGTACCCAAGGCTGTGGTAGCCCCTAAGCCACAGTTTGTCATGGGAGCGCCTTTGGTCAGCAAAGATAAGTTTGATGATCTCCCAACAAATATGCGTTACTTGCATACATGGTACTTAAGTGAATCAAATAAAGGGAGAACGATGATCGTGGCGCTTGTCCCACGGGAGTACTACGGCCGTCCCGAAGACATCCATATCGACTTTGATGAACTCTTCCAGATGTACAATGCTGACGCCCTCGACAAATCGCTTATGAGTTGCTATTGTCTGTAAGTTTTTCAATTCGTTGTCTATATATAACTTGTTCAGTTATTTCAATTCATTGTCTACATATAACTTGTTTAGTTATTTCAATTCATTTTCTACATATAACTTGTTCCGTTCTGACTTGTACTCTATTATGCAGAATGAAGATTCTGGAATGTAAAAGTAGGAACATCCACAATATTGGGTTTATTGACCCAGATAAAATACATATAGCGACGCTAACTGATAACCCCAAGGAGACGGAGGAAAACCTTCTAAGGTTTCTAACAGATCAAAATTTCTGTGACCACATATTGTTTCCATACAACTTCAGGTGAGGGTCTTACTGTGTTGTGTCCATTCACTTATGAGTGTAATTGATAAGTTACTGACACACATATATATACATGTGCAGCTACCACTGGATTCTGTTGGACATTCAAATTGATAAGGGAAGAGTTGATGCCTTCGACCCATTATCGAGACCCTTGGAACAGTTCCAAAGCATGCAGGACATGCTCCAAGGGTAATTTCAATCATTCTTGTGCTCTATCGGTCTCTTTCGATGATTTTCTGATATATCAATTAATGAAAAACTTAGCAAATCATTTTCCTTGTCGGGCAGGGTTTGGAAGCGGTTCAAGTGCGTGACTCCCGGTATCCAGCATGAGAAGCTGACCTTTAGAGCGGCTCAGGTAAGTAGTAGTATGATATACTTCTATTTTCAATACATTTGTAATGCTAGATTATTATTTTGATTATATATATTCTATTCTCGTAAAGTGCGACCAGCAGCCACGGGGGACGCATCTATGTGGATACTATGTTTGCGAGACCATTCGCACGTTTACCTCTGAGCACAAGGATTACAGATACGATGTAAGCAATAAACATTCACACCTCTATTTTTACTCGTCATTCTTTGTTATCATGATTGATATTCATATTCATCTCCTCTTCTTATATAGTACACGGCCATGCGGGAGAAGTACCTACCAGAGCAACGCGCGATTGCTGTTGCAGAGGAGCTAGCGGCCTTTCTGAGGATAGAAGCTATAGACGACAAAGGACGATTTAGTGTAGCTAGGGGCCATTACTGATGTTGGTCCATGTAATCGAATAGACGGGCTCTTGTCCCGATAATTCTGATCTCCATATAATTGTATATATATGCTCGCTTGTAAGATAAGTTAATCTTATATATATGCATAAACATGTATATTTAGAATTATACGAAAACTAATTCTCGAACACCAAACAAGGCACCACGTTAATCCCCCGAACACCTAAACCCTAAAACCCTAAAACGCTAAAATAAACAAAATCTGCAGAAAGTCTTTAGTCCCGGTCTGTGTTATGACCCGGGACTAAAGGTCCTGCCCCTGAGGGCTCTCCCGGCGCTCACGTGGAGCTCCTTTGGTCCCGGCTCGTAACAGGCCCGGGACTAAAGGTTAGGCCTTTAGTCCCGCCTGTTTGGTCCCGGTTGGGGAACCGGGACTAAAGCCCCTTACAGGCCGGGACTATAGGCTCTGTCCCCACTAGTGGGATGGGTACTAAGATGGATCCACCGCCGGCCCATGAATATTTACCTCATTACCTACGTGCTCCGCTGCTAGCCAAGACCACCGCCTGGAAGTATAGGCATGCATGTAGATCAGAACAATTAAACAAGTCCAATAAGTGCTACTCCATCCGATACAAAATAAGTGTGAAAGGTTTAGTATAACTTTATACTAAATCTGCAACACTTAGTATAGATTGGAGGATTTAGCTGATTGGTTTTACTACGAGCGCCAGCGCGACTAAATGTATGGTACGGACAAAGCCGGGTATGTCAGAGGCACCTTGTCGGATTGTCCAAGTCGTGCCCCCAAAGATCAGCCTGACGCCCGGTGTAGCAGGCCACCAGCGGGCGAATGCATAGCGAAGCTATAGTGTAATGGACGGTGTCAATTGATACCAGTACCTAAGGCATAGTTCCTTATAGTTATAGTGCATAAGCAAAAATAACACCACTACAAAAAGTTGCAAATTTGAACAAAAGGTAGGCTTTGAACTTAAAGAACACATATCTGTATGGACGGCTCCTTTCCATTGTGTATGGCAATAATCCTGGCGGACCAAACAGTGCGATGTCGTATTCTGATGAAATAAATTATCGTCCTAGCAAAAATACTAGCTTTACATGCCTTATATTTTGAAACGGACGGAGTACTTTCCAGTAAAAATACTAGCAAGTGACAAGACACATGAATTCATTTCATCATTTAAAAACTATGATCATTATCGCAGAATAAAGAAAATAAGTTTGAACAGCTCTACGAAAGAAAAGACAACCATAACGATTTTGCTTAATTGCATAGAACTAAATGAAACAACAATAAATTATGTATATTGAATCAACCTAGGAATATAAGTTTTTCTAAGCCAACCAAGTTCTCAACTATTCAAAAGTACGTATCTGCGTATTTTCAATTAAATAAAAAAACGAGAACCTTAATAAAAAATATACCTAAACAGGCTGCAAAATAAAAAAGATCTCACGGCGAGAAAATTGATTCACTTGGGGTTGGGGTCACATCCAGAATGCGCTAAGCGAATCGGTAGCACAATTGGGCATGAAGTATGAGCGGCCAGGTCGGCACTGTGAGACCACGAGCTCGCCATTTTTATCATGCTTAGCATAGAACATGGTCACATGGAGCATGTACTCATGGCCGCTGTTCGAGCATGTGCACTGGCTATTTTCGGCTCTCTCGGCCAGTGTAGCCGGCGTTGTCTCGACCAGACAGAACCTGCCACGACCAGTGTGGACGAGCGCCTTGATTGAGGCGTCCTCGACAAATGTGAGCTCATCCTTGCATATCTTCCACTCCGGCGCAGAAAGTGACTTTGGTGGGTCGGCGAGGTCAGGGACGTCGCAGGAGCACAAGTAGGGAACGCTATCAGTGCCTTCAGTGCGGATACCAACCCATGCGTCGAGATGGCCGTCATAGTAGGCTCGATCGTGGAACGGGAGGCTCCACTCGCCACGCGCGGAGTGGCCGTCTTCGGTGTCAATGGAGAAGGTGAAGGTGCGGGGTTCTTCTTCCATGTCGCCGGTGAAGAAGTACGAGACAAATAGGGTGCAGCCGTCTGGATGCACGGCGTACGACGTGATATATCTTTCACCACTGGGGTCGGTGGCACGCGGCCGCCGTGACCGGCTCTTCTTCCAGACCCATTTATCGGTCTGCCCTCTCATATCGAACACCATCCGCTCCTCGCCGCTGTCGTACCCACCGAACTCTGGTAGCTCCGATTCCTCACAGAGGTAGTGTGAGGTCGACCGGCAGTTGTCGCCGAACGTGTACAGCTTGTTCCCGACGTCCGCCGCCTGATAGTTCCAGAGACTCAGACCTTTCGGCGGAGGCTGCCCGACGTCGAGCCTCCCCGTCTTCGTGTCATAGACCAAGGTGATGTTACCATTGCCGTTTGTAAAGCCAGTGGCCACAATCTTGCTGCCTAGGGGTTCGAAGTGCGCATATGCACGGAGCGATTGATAACCTAGGCGCAGGACTGGCTCGGGAAGGCGACGCATCGGCGACTTCATCTCTTGCGACGCCCATGCCGCGTCCATGCCGGTGACTGCGTCCTCGTCGCCGCCGTCGAGGTCGTCGAGGTTGAGCCTGTATACGCTGTGCCCCGTCTTCATCTCGTCCAGGACCACGTACAGACGCCTTCGTGGCCTAGGCCATGATTTCTCACCGCCGATTTCCTCCCCTGACGCGGCATCCGAAACATATGCACGACGGCGATCTGCACTCCCATGGGCTGCAGCGACGACGGTGTCGCCATAGCTGCATCTTTTGGGCTGCCGGAGATGGGAGAGAAGGGGCTGAGATCTGGACAGAAACGATCGCCACATTGTGCGCTATCGACTGGTTTTTTTTATTCGGGTGCATATATATTGATTTGGTTGTTACAGAGATCATGATTGCAATCGTCCTCCTAACCCTTGGTTAGTTGGTTTCTATTTTTTGCTAGTGGAAATTTGGAAATAAAATATCTTTCGTTACCTATTCCATCTGGTGATTAATGGTGAGTTGTACATGTTATAGCCAAAAAAATGTATCTGTTACTTGCGGCAAAATATTTGATGTGGTGAGTTGTATGTGTTATAGTAAAAAAATATGTCTGTTACTAGCAGAAAAATATTTGATGAATGGTAAGTTGTATAAGTTACCGCACAAAAGAAAGATGTGTATGTTACTTGCGGCAAAATATTTGATGAATGGTGAGTTTTACGTGTTATAGCAAAAAAATATGTTTGTTACTTACGGAAAAATATTTGATGAATGGTGTGTTAGAGCAAAAAAAACATGTCTGTTACTTGCAGAATTTTTTTTGATGAATGGTGAGTTGTACAAGTTACCGCACAAAAGAAGTATGTGTCTGTCACTTGCGGCAAAATATTTGATGAATGGTGAGTTGTACAAGTTACCGCACAAAAGAAGAACGTGTATGTTTCTTCCAGAAAAATAAAGTTAGGAGTGCTACAAATTTGCATTCCCTACAAAAAAGGTAGCTTGTACGATAATTCGCAACTGCTTGGGTGTAAATCCTTAATGTAGCTACGATCCTTGATAACCGATGTCCATCCATGATTTTGTAGATGTACATTGGGAAGGAAAATGTCTCTAATGATCGTGATGTCTCAACTCAAATAATTCTTATCGATTTGATTCGATTGTGCAAATAGTAAGCTCCACATTTTTTTGGAAAAGGAGCTAAAATATCTTTGTACTCCTACGCGCGTCAAGACGTTCTATATTATTTTGGTTGCTCGCTCCATCAAAAGCAGTTTTGAACATGTGTAATATCAAGGAAAAGAAGAACTCTAGAAAATCAGGAAATTTAGCAATGTTATTATAGGTTCTATTTCTGTCTCTTTCTACTTTAAAATTTAAATATTTTACAGTAAATTTTGTAAACTACATTTTTCTTTCTGTTCTAATTTTCCATTTTTATATATTTTATGTATATATATGTTTCTTATGGCGCGAGGAGACCAGGCTAATCGTCAATCAGCAGATTCGTTCATGTAAAAAATTATACAAGACTTACATGCTGAGGAAACGAGCCAGCCCAATCATCAGCTAGCAGATTAATGGGCTGAGGAGAACCACGGACGGCAAGTAGCAAGTCAAGGTTCGCGAGAGTCGATCCCCACCGCACGCTAAGACAGGCTAGCTAGGTCACGGTCTCTGACGGACCTTCTCCTCGATCGCCTCTTTCTTGCGGCTGAGTTGAGAAAACCTTGCAAGTTGCAATGTTCCGATCGATCGTCCCCCGATCCCGGCCCCTTCTCGCCCGTCTCCGGTGGCCAGCTGCCGCTCCGAGCGGTGGCAATCGAAGGATCGTCCCATCACGTGCCTACGCAGGCTCGGCTACACCTGCAGCACGGGGCAACGGATCAGCTGATGAGAGGACGGCGGCGGCGGCGGGCCGACATCTGTACCTGGTGCTAGAGGAGCAGGGGATGGACAGGTTCAGTTTGTACAAGCTCCCCGACGACGACGAGGACGATGATGCGGTCAGAGACGAGGACGAGGCCCCGCGCTGCCTCCCTAGCGCCGCCCTCAGCCTGGCCTATTCGTTGGTCGGTTCAAGCCCGCAGTTCGAAGCCCTCGGAAGCAGTATCGCCATCTACGGTTATTCTTTCGTCATCTCTCCGATACCTTGCACGGGTCACTTCATCACCCTGGTCTACCACACCAAGAAGGGGACGCTGGATGGCGCGGGGGGGGGGGGGGGGGGGGGGGGGGGGGGGGGGGGGGGTTCTGCCGTACCTGCCGGAAGACAACAACTTCGACCGGGCGAGTATCAAGGATTACCATCACGCCGCAGCGCCCGTCGGCAACAAGCTGTGCGTGTTAGAGGCTTCAGGTGATGACTCAGGTAATTGGCCCTTGTACCTCTATAAGCTGGAGCAAAACTACGTCCGCAACGAGTGGGCCTGGAAGCTGGGCTCGTCGCCCCTCCCTTCTGACGCCACTGATGAGGAGGCCGACGCCGACGTCGAGTCGCACGCGGTGCACCCAGACGGCCGCACCATCTTTGCCTCGTCCTCCTTCACCTTCTCCCTCGACACGGAGAGCGGAGAGTCCGCATTCCATGGCCGCTGGCTCCTGCCGTTCCACGGCCGGGCGTACCACGACAGTGACCTAGACGCGTGGGTCGGGATCCGAGTGGCCGACGGCACCGAAGGCGAAGATGGGATCATCAAAGGAGATTCCTACCTGTGTGTCTGCGATGTTCCGACGGACCTTCGAGAGCCGGCCTGGAAGATGTGCAAAGAGGAGCTCACATTTCTCAAGGCGCCGGCGTGGGCCAGGAGAAGCTGGCTCGTTCACACTGGGCGCGGCAAGTTCAGCCTCGTCGAGAAAAGCAAGGGAGAGGTACGTGTGACCATGTTCTCTGCTAAGCGTGACAAGAGTGGCGAGCTCGAGGTCACTCCGTCCCGACCTGGGCGCTCCTACCTCCTGCCCACGTACTGTGGGGTTTTCCTTAAAGCCGCGTTATGGGTGTAATAACGAGGTTCAGAAGACCAATTTTCATGAGCGGATATTAAGTTTTACAGAACGTACTCCTTAGTTTTATTTTCTTATTATGTTAAGCAAGAACTAGTACACGCATTGCAAGTTGTGAAAGTGGCAAATCCGTGAAACAGAGTGAATTGAATCGCTGGAGATTCTAATGTCGACAGCGCGACGATTTGGCCGCGGTAGCTCCAATGATTTGATTTCGTAATTTTTGTAATCAAGCGGTCTGTACTGTTTTGGCATTTTTGGGACTATATACATACTGTATTTTGTTCTTGCTGAAATCCTTAATTTTTAGGCTATTACTGATATTTCTTTTCAAAACGTAATCCATTGGACCCACTTTTTCTGGCAATTGCTGACAAAACAGCGCAAAAAGCCTTCCAAACATTGGTTCACTCGTTCTGTCTGCCCATCAGTTTCGAGGTGACGAGCTAAACTCCTGCGCAACTCCGTTTGTGTCAGTCGAAATAGTTCCTGCCAAAGTGTGCTAGTGAAAACTAGATCACGATACAAGACAATTTCTTCAGGCAAACCATGAAGGTGATAGATTTCTTTCACAAACAATTGGGCCACCGAGAAAGCAGTTAAGGGGTGGGCCAATGGCAAGAAATGAGCAAAGTGAGAAAATTTGTCAACCACCACCAAGATGCAAGTGTTACCCGCAGATACGGGCAACACTGTGATAAAATCCATCGTCATAACTTGCCAGGTAGCTGTTGGTACATCCAGAGGAACCGAGCAGCGAGCTGTTAAGAATCTAAATGGGCCTAGAGCCCACACCATATTTCAACATGAGCCACATATTGCCTTACTTGCTTTTTGAGGCCTGGCCAAGAAAAATATGTTTGACTCGATTATATGTTGCATGGGATCCAGAATGACCTCCAATGGGACTAGCGTCCAAAGCATGGAGAATTCCTTGCTGTAAGGAAGAATTGTGCCCAAGCCAAAGTCTTCATTTGTGCCTAATTACACCCTTGTTCGGAATATAATGGCCAGTGGCTGTTGGATAGCCAATTGTGCAAGTTTATTAGTGGCTGCCACATCTTGCGCATAACCTTGAACCAATTTGTCCATCCAAACAGGGCGGGAGCAAGAAATGACTTGTAATTCTTCAGTGCCCTCATGAATATGTCGAGATAAGGCATCTGCCACCTGGTTGTCCACACCCTTCTTGTACATAACAGAGTTGGTACTCAAAGTACATCATCAATTACATACCGAATTCAAATAAGTCTTAGATAGCCACTTGGCTGAGTTCAAATGCCACGCAGGGCATGATCACACAGATACTTATTACTTAGCAGCAGGGACACAAGTAGCGTAGCTGACCCGAGTCAGGCCTACTACCGGGAGACGGAACCTAGTTCGCACCGGCGTCATTGAAACCACCTTCGTCCTCCTCATAGTCGTCTCTATAGTCTGGCCAAATTAATAGCCAGGGACAAAGCTGTGAGTACATTTTGAATTGTACTTTTTGTAATCAAGCGGTCTGATTTCAAATCTGGTCGCCAGCTCCCAATTTTTTTCAAGAGCTTGTAATCAAAGAGGTACGATTTCAGTGTTCCACAGCGTGTAAATCCAATATAAATGCAAGATACCACACATGCTTCTAGTTCTAGTATATTATGCGTGTTTTTTTACCTAAGTAAATTGTAGTTCGAAAGATACTAATTCATGGTGCAGAGACTTGTACTCCAAACCTATTGGTAGTGCGCCTTGTATGGGTTATAATGTGATCTCTACGAATATCTGTTTACTTCGTGGTATCCTAACAAATTTCCATGTTCCGGTGAAAAAAATGCCAACTGGCACAATACATGAACTCCATTTCGTAATTTAAGAATATGATCATTGTGGCAAATTAATCAAGAAAACAAATTTATCCAACTTTACAACTAAAAAGACATTGAGTTAAGTGGTGGCGGGGATCACGGCAAGGGGCGACGGCTGATTCTTGGTCATGCGAACAGTACTGCAGGAGGAAGAGGGGGGAATCAGCTCGCTCCGACAATTGTTTTATCCCCTCGCTCCGCCGCGTGTTTGGCTAGGTGGACTGGTCTGGCATGTGCTAGCTATGCCACTAGCGCGGGGTTATGGACACATACCTAGGGGCCAACGTACCAGTGTGGACGAGCGCCTGGGTTGAGACGTCCTCGACGAACGTGAGCTTCTCCCTGCACATCTTCCACTCCGGCGCGGAGAGTGGCTTGGGTGGGTGTTCCCCTTCGGCGAGGTCTGGGACGTCGAGTAGTGCGGATTTTTGCCAGAGCTGATCGTGTATAGCTTGTTCCCAGCGGCGGCGGCCTGATAGTGCCAGTAACTGAAATCTTCCGGCGGAGGCTGCTCAGCGTCCAACCGTCCCGTCTTGGTGTCGTAGACGAAGGTGACTGCGCTACTGCTGTGACGTGCTCGTCCCGTGATGATGATCTTGCTGCCGAGGGCATGGAAGTGCCCCCACGATCCTATGGACGAGTAACCGAGCCGGAGGACCGGATCGGGAAGGCGGCACGGCAGAGACGTTGCCAGGTGCGACGCTCGTTCCTTAAACCCTAAACCCTAAACCCTAAACCCTAAACACATACCTAGGGGCCAACGTACCAGTGCCGACCGGCTGGCCGCCGCACTAACCTGCCACGACCAGTGAGGGAGGATCGCCACATGGTTTGTTTGGATTGCCAAATTAAACCGGAGAAAAAATAGGCTATATAGAAACATGCCATCGTTTTGTTACTCCAGAATCCAGATATACTCTTGGTCTCTTATTTTGAGAAATAAATTAAGTTAGGAAAGAAATTAAATATGTGCGATTTGTATGATCATTGCCTTGCAGCAAAAGAAACTCAACTTCCGTACGCAGTACTAGTCTATCTATCATGGGAAATGATACCTATAGGCGCCGCACGCGCGCCTGTCTGTGCGGTGGCTGCTTAAAGATTAGCGAAACAGAAATCAACGATTCGGAAGAAGTCATCGATGGACATTGCCATCCAACAACCGCTAAACAACTAATCTCCTCACCTTATCCCCTCACGACACAACTGCTCTCCATCTCTACCACATATTCCCGCTCTCTCCGCAACGACCACGGGAAGAGGCACCGTCCCGTATAGGGAAGAGAGGAGGCCGCCGTCAGCACGGTCCAGCCGAGGGACGCCACCGCCGCGCGAGCATGTTGCAGCGAGGGCAAACTGCCACCGCACCCGCGCGAGCATGCTGTAGCGGGGGAGGCCACATGAGCACGAAGAGGGGAGGCTCGCCCCGATGTTCACATCGAGCCACGCCCGCGAGGAGTCCCGGACCTTGCGGTGGATTAGGCGGGGCGACGAAGAGTCTTCCCCTGTGAAGACTCCTCCGTCGATGGGGCCGCCGCTCGACCTCCATATCCTCTCGCGCCACGCTCCCTTTGATGTGGGCTCGCTGGGGGCGCTGCTCGCGGCCTCGCACACCTCGAGGTTGTGCTCCAGCGCGCATCTAGGTAACCCGCAATCATGTCGCCGAGTACTTCGTCCTTGGCGCCGGTACAGGAGCGGGCACAAGCGGCGGCATCATGGGATTCTCTTCTTCATGCTCTCACACGGCGGTTCGCTGTCCCTACCGAGGACTACTGATGTCTGGAGGCGGACCACGAACTGGCGACGAGAAGGGGATGGTGAACATGGCATGAAGTCAGCATCGAGAGCTTGCGATAAACCATATATGTGGCCATGAACAACCAGGAGACCTGGCGATGCATGTGTGCTGTAGATTTTGCAATGTACTCCCTCCGTTTAGAAATATAAGATGTTTTAGCTTTGTGAAGTGAGTGTATCTAGACATCTTTTAGTGTATAGATCTTTTAGTGTATAGATACGTTTATCTATGAATCTGGTAGCTGCTGGGATAATCTGATAACTGTGACAAATTGCTCTGCTGGGATAATCTGATAATTGTGACAAATTGCTATGGTAGCTACGACTGAGATAATTTGGTGACTTCATTGCGGTGAATGTTTATTGGTATTCAAAATCCTGAGGGTGACTTCTGAGAGACCGGGATAGTCTGGTTAATAACTTAATCTTGTAATCACTCTAGGTTAATTATGTAGCTGAAAAATATGGTAAGCAAGTAAATTTGAAATCGGTAATGTCACCTGAATAATCAATATATAGAATAATCGATAAGTAAGTAGTTCATATTTTGTGCATGGAAGTTATTTTTTTCTAGTAGCTAAATAGTGCATAATTAGGTGAGCATGTGGCAAATAATATGGCAATTAATGATGAAAAAAAGTTGTGGGAATATACTGATACATGATTTAGTTATGAAGATCTCACCATAAGAAATCCAACAGCCAAAATTGATCATCAGTTTAGCTACCTGTTTAAGACATACTTCTAAAAATCATGCAATTGAGTTCATTTTTGCCTGCAGACATGCAGCCTATTGTTGAAGCCACGTGATCGATTTTTGTCCAGCCTAGTGCCAATTAACTAGCCATAGGCCCTACAATGCAGTGCGTGAGAAAAAAGTGAACAGGCTTTCAGCGTGCGCGTGCTCGTCCCGTCAACTTTTTAGTTTTTGGTAGCTAGCAAGCCGCCGCACGGATCCTGACTGGTGCGGCGCCGCCAGATAGTCCTGTCCATCTATCATACGGGACTACATTATTGTTAGAGGTAATTGCATTGGAGGTACACGAACTTATATTTCGGGTGCAATTTCATACACGAACTTGTAAAACGAGTTCGCGCGGTACATAAACTTGCAATTCGGGTGCAATTTCATACAAAAACGTTCACAGGTCGACACTTGGCATTGCCACGCTGGCAAAAGGGGAGGGCCCAGCGGACGTATGTTTTACAGATAACCCCATGTAGTTCTTTCATCCTACACAGCGCGTCAATCAGAGCGTCGACCAGGCCCGAGGTGAATCCCTAACCCTAGCGGCGGCGGTGGCGATTGAGGCGGCGATTCTGGCGGAGGTGACGACCGTGACTCCTGTGGCGTAGGCGGCGGGACCTCGAGGTGAGGCGGATGGCATCGTCGTCTGCGATGCGTGTGGAGTGCGACCGTGGCGGCTCAGGCGAGGAGTGGAGGGAGACAGCCGTCGTGTACTGGGGCGGTGGCTCCGGTGAGGCAATCATGGACAACAAGGTGAGCCTCGTTCTTCTCTCCTCAGTCTCCATCCTGTTGCTGCTTCCTCTCTTTGTGTACATGCTCTCATTGTCTGCAAGCTTTTGGTCTGAATTGGCTAGCTAGGAGGAACACTGTCAAATTTGTTGAACTGAAAAGGAGTCACAAATTGTGATTGATTTGTAGAATGCAAGCAAGGTGAAGCAAGTGAGTGATGTCGTAGAAGAAAATATTTGGCAGAGGAGCAATGTAGCTCAGATGGAGCATTTGTGTGAACAAAATTCAGAGTTAAAAAAAGTTGTAGAAAAGCAAAGGGCTGTCATTCTCAAGCTCAAGACCGAGAAGATGATGCACAAGGCAGAAATACAGTATAGGGATAGAAAAGATTGTGCATTTCTAGTGATGTTTTTCTTGTGCATTGTGTATGCATTGGTAGCTATATCTGTCAGAGGATTGTCTGAAAACTTGTGCTAGGTAGATGAATTTTATATTTTAATTTGGCCTGGAATCAAATGACATTGACACAAAGTTTGGTGTATATCCTGGAATCCTACATTGCAGTGTTTTCTTGTGAATTATATATTGTGAACCAAATGACAATGACTGAAAGTCTGGAATATTTAGAGAATCCATCCATTGCACTGTTAACTTGTGAGCTTTGACTGTCTTCTTCTACCTATTTTTGGCAACCTGCTCCTTTCTCTCGCAGATAAGTAGTGCCAGCACCTCCTTGCTTCCTCAACATAGCCGCAGACATGGATAGGAGTAGAAGCACTGGCTCTAGATCCACTGAAGAGAAAGGGAAAGAGATGTTGGTGTACCATAGAAGAAGTGTGCAGGAGAGGGGGACAGCACAAGCTAGGAGAAGTGTGCAGGAGAGGGAGGCAGCACAAGCTAGGAAACCAATGATGGTGTACCATAGAAGAAGTTTTGAGGAGGAGGCTGCAGAAGCAAGGAGGAGAGCTGAGGCAGAAGCAGTGGAGGCCATGTACAAGCTTCATAACAGTAAGCCTCCCTCTAGTGCAGAAATATTATGGACTCAGCAGTGCACTTACAATAATCCTATGGAGCGATAACAAATGCTTCATGAATTCATGCCTTCAAAGATACACAAGGAAGTGAATGCATTAGTACTGCTGCTGAAGATGAAGAGGACCTTGAAGAGCTGGTTTAACAAGATCACTGTGAAGAGAGATGAGTGAGTGTGTGCATGTAATGAGTGTGTGTGCATGAAATGAGTGTGTGTGCATGTAGTGAGTGGGTGTGCACGAGTTAGAGATGTAGATGTGTGTGTGTGTGTCTGTGTAGTGTGGTAGTGTGTTGTGCAATGTAATGGAAGACCAGCTGTGCTTGTTTCAATAAATTCAGAGAAATTTGTCTCAATAAATTCAGAGAAATTTGTCTCAATAATTATATATACTTCTGTCTTGAAATTCACTTTGAATCACAGCACCAGAGTACATAACACCAAAATAAATTCAAACAAAGCATTTTACATAAAAGGAGAAGGTGCTGACTGAGTTAGCTCAACCTCATCTTGATCAAGTAACACCTCATTCAGGTCTGGCAGTGAAGATTTTCTAGCCCTGGCTTCTGCTTGCTCATCCCCAAAGAGAAGATGGTAAGCTGATCCATCTTCTGTGTTGTAGTCTTCTTCTATGTGATGTGAGTTTTCTGCTTCTACTTGCTGTTTCTTCCTTTTAGTGCCACTGCCTCTTCCTCTTGGTGTTTTTGCCAAAGTACTAACAGGCTTGTCTTGTTTCTTCCTCTTAGGCACTGACCCACTGCCTCTTCCTCTCCCTCTTGCAGCATTTGTGGTTGGTGGTCTGCCCCTGCCTCTTCCTCTCAAGCTTCCTCTTAATTGTGCAGTTGTGACCATGGCCCTGCTATCTTCTTATAGTGATTCCCTTGCCACCACAACAAATTCACTTTCTTCAGGTAAAGGATGCAACATAGGAGCTTCCCTTGTATGTGCCATTTCTTCTGCTCCCATTCTGTATACCATGCTGTCTGTGCAATGTGTAGGGTCCAACCTAGGATCTGGTGGGTGTGACACAATGTGCTATGGCAGACAAAGCAAAAGATTAAAATTAGGAGAAATAAACACATGTAAAATGCAAAAGTTAAAAATTAGGACAAATAAACATATGGCAACTGCAAAAGAAGCACTACTAATAATCATACCTCCAGAATTGAGGGGTCATCTTCTTCATCTTCATTATCCATGTCAACACCTCCATTTAAATTCAGAGCAGCAATGTACTTGTCATGCCCTTTCTTGTTGTGATTTGGTTTTCCACAAATTGAGCTATGCATAGGAAGACCAGCTCTGTTCAAATATTTCACTCCCTTCTTAACCTTTTCTTCTGGAGTTTGCCTTCTGTTTTTCTTGGGCCTGCCCATCACTTTAGTAAAGAGAGCAGGGAAAACTAGCAAACCAGGAACCTTCTCCCAGTGATCTCTTGATCTCAGAGGAACCATGTTGTGTGCATAAGCTTTTTTGTGAGTCTCAATAGAGTAGCAGCCGTGAACCAATTTTTCCTGACTGATTCTTATGGACCTGCAACATGCTATAGCATGATGACATGGAATCCCACTGAGTTGCCATATTCTACAGTCACAAGTTTTTGCAACCATGTCTACATTGAATATTCTTTGCTTCTCTGCTATTGTCACATGGTAAATTCCATTGCCTGCATCTTCAACACCACAATTAGCTGACCATTCAGTGAATTTGTCTAGCTTCTTCCTTATCTTTGGACAAATGGTGCATGTCATGCTCTCTGCCTCTTTCTGCTTGGAAACAATCCTATGCATAATCTTGTAAAATATTGTCTCAAGCATTGACAACATTGGCATTTCTCTGGCCTCAAGAATATAAGAATTGAAAACCTCTGAATGATTGTTCAGTAGCATGTCACATTTAGGAAAATCACTAAAAAAAGCTTTGATCCATGTATTGGGGGCAGCTCCTCAATCCATTCTGCTGCAGCTACACAGTCTGCTTTCATCTTCTCTGTATTTTTCTCCCGCATTGGAATGTTGCTTGACCTAGCTACTGCCCACAAATCATTCTTCAGTGTCTCTCCCTTGTGCAACTTATGGAAGTTCTGATAAAGGTGCTTCACACAATTCCTGTGCTCTGAATCGGGGAATATCTTGCTAACTGCCTTGATTAAACCCTTCTGTCTGTCACTCATAATAGTGAAGCAAGCAGTGTTTGTGATGTTCAGGTCATCTTTCAGTGTGCTTAGAAACCATTCCCAAGAGCTTGTGCATTCCACCTCTGCTAGGCCAAATGCAATAGGAAAAATGCAGTCATTAGGATCAATGCCTATTGTAGTAAGCAATTGTCCCTTGTACTTGGTTTTTATGTGGCATCCATCTAGGTAGATAATTGGTCTACATCTTATGAGAAACCCTCTTTTGCATGCATCATAAGACCAGTACAATGTTGCCAAATGTTCTTTTGGCACTGCATCAGTGCTCTCCTTTGAATGGTTGGTGCTAAGGAAGAATGTTGATCCTGGATTTGCTCTTTTCATCTCCTGCCCATAGTCCCTCAGAAGCTTGAATTGATCTACCTCATCTCCATGGATAATATTCAGAGCTTGCTTCCTTGCTCTTCCCAATTTATACCTATTTGGGCACATGTTGAACATTCTTTGAACTTTAGCTGCAAATGTCTGCAGATCCATCTTCTGGTTATCCCTAAACTCATCAATGAAGTATTTCGTTAAGAAAGGTGCTGTCAATGCCTTGAGCTACCAAACAGCTTCACATGTGTGCTTTGCTTCATATTGTTTCACCACTATTGCTCCTTTCCTACTGTCTTCTGATGCATTTATAAACCATGTGCAGTCCTCTTGACAAACAGTATGGCATCTTTTAGCTTCATTCCTTATCTTTCTCACTTTGACCCTATTCGTTATGATGTACACTGTCAAGGCATTTCTGAATTCTTGAATGCTTGAGAATACCATTCCCAACTTGAATTGTGGATTTTTACTGTCAACTTCAGCATTGAAAGTCTTGAATTTGTATTTCAACTCCAACTGTTCTCCCTTGACAGCTGGATGTCCTCATTGTCAAGGCCAGCATCATCCTCTTGCTCAACAATTTCTAGCTTCTCATTATTGTCCTCCACATCCTTGTCTACATTTGCCTCAAAAATATCATTATCTCCATCCTCTGCATCATAGTCTGAATCATAAAATTCAGAGTCAATGTCCTCTCCATGCTCTCCTTCCTCTGCTTCCTATCCTTCCTCTCCATGCTCCTCTCCTTCCTCTACATGGTCTCCTTTCTCTGCTTCCTGTCCTTCCTCTCCATGCTCCTTTTCTTCCCCTTCTTGCTGTCCTTCCTGTTCTGCAACTGCTTGTAATACAACTACACCTGCTCTGTTCATAAATTCATCAATCCCTGCATCAATCCTTGCTGCCACTACTGCATCTTGTGTAATAATCTTGTCACTCCTTAGATTACTCACAAAATCAGTGTGATCAATAAAAATATTCAACACCTTGTACCCTGGAGGCATGCCTTGCAATGCTGCTGTAATGGAAAGGATGTCACTGTCATTTCTGATGCATATGAGTCCATCATTTATTTCCATACCAGGTGGACTCCAGTAAACATGTGTTCTTGCTGTGATATCATGTCCTAGCTGCCTTAAGAAATCATCAATCCATAGCCTAGAAAATGTATCACTGTTGCAATTGTCAAAATAATGAACACTCTCATCAAAGTACTCCAATTCTCCACGAAGACCACTAAAAAACCATTGTGATCCACTCCCAGGGTAAACTTCTCCTCTTGATCTACAATGCAACAAATAACTTGTATTACAATGTGAGCATACTACAAGCTAAAGCAATAAGCAAAGACAGGCAAAACCATGATAACTGAATTTTCAGTTAACACTTGAACAGTAAAGTTCAGTTAACAGTTTCGACAGTGAGATTTAGTTAACTTGGCACGCTTTCAATTCATGCAAAAACGATGTAATCAAGATCAAATCCACCACCATTATCTCATGTACTATACATACCATCGTATTGAACCACCAAAAACGAATTTCGAAATGATTCACATAACCTAAAAAATCGAACCTTTCTCTGCCTGCACCGAAACAAGTCGAAACAGGACAATCTCGAAATTGAATCCTTGCCGGCAAAACGACTGGGTAAACGTTGAATAACACGGAATTACGCGACATGGAATGATTTTGAGCCCTAGATCATCTATTCCCTCGCCGTATCATGCTTGCCAGCGGCGGCGCGGTGACAATGGCCATGGACTACTAAAGAGATGGAGGAGCAAGCGGAGAAGTGACGTACCGTAGTGTGGGCGTTCGTCCTGCCATCCACGGAGGTACGGATCATCGGCCATGGACTCCTACGTCAAGCCCCACCGCCGTCTTCCCTGTCTCCGTCCTCGCCTCGAACAAACCCTCTGCCTCCGTCCTCGGCGTGATAAAAGGAACTGCCAGAATTGGCTTCTTCGAGCTCATCTAGAATAAGAAAAGGTAACGGGGTCCTTTTCGTAAAATTACACAACATGCAATGCTGCCGAGGACCTGTGCGTGCAATTTTTCTTTGTCGAGGGCTACACTGTAATTTTGCCGAGTCCAGCTGGGCCGCCACATGTCGACCTGTCAACGTTTTGTATGAAATTGCACCCGAATTGCTAGTTTGTGTACCGCTAAAACTCGTTTTGCAAGTTCGTGTATGAAATTGCACCCAAAATACAAGTACGTGTATGTCCCATGCAATGAATTCGCCCACGGATCAATCACATCAAACTAGACGAACATACGTGGAGACTAAATTTATCGCCAAGCGTGCGTATCACACGCTCTAAACTTTTGTCTTTTTATTACTCTTTTTCTTGGTGTTACAATCTGTTAACACGGTACGCGTATATATAGACGCAAGACATAAACTGACCTAAACCAAACTATTGCAAACCGGACACCAACTCCTAATACTAGTCGGCAACTAAGCCAATGTCCAATCACACATGGACTAGGACTACTACTCGTACACAGATCCTACCAACACACGTATTGGTTCCTGCCAAAAACAATCCAGCTCTAACTCATACTAACACCGCGATACTACTAGTTAGACTCGGTATAAACTAGGGCAAGATTACTGCCAATAATCTCTCCCTAATCTTGACTCTTGTTGTCTCCTCGTTCTTCCTCCGATCTTGACACCTTGCAGATTCGCGACTTGTTGATACGTCTCAAACGTATCTATAATTTTTGATGCTCCATGCTTATTTTTACACCATTTGTTTAGTGTTTTGTTACACTTCGTGGCACTTTTATGCATTTTCCGGAACTAACCTATTAACAAGTCGCACAGTGCCAGTTCCCTGTTTTCTGCTGTTTTTGTGTTTCAGAAAAGCTATACAGGAAATATTCTCGGAATTGGACGAAACAAAAGCCGAACGTCCAGAAATTCACCGAAGCTTCCAGAGAACCGAAGAAGAGACGGAGTGGGGCCACGAGGGCCCCACACAACAGGGCAGCGCGGCCTGGCCCCTAGCCGCGCCCCCTATGTGTGAGGTCGCCTCGGCCCACTCCTGACGATGCCCCTTTTCCAGAACACATCGCGATCTGCCACCGCCGTTGACCTGAAGATCGGGAGGGTCCAGAAGCTCTTCCCGGCACCCTGCCGGCGAGGGGAATCGCCACCGGAGGTCTTCTTCGTCGCCATGCTTGCCTCCGGGGCGATGAGTGAGTAGTCTACCTTGGACTATGGGTCTATAGCAGTAGCTAGATGGTTATCTTCTCCACCATGTGCTTCATGTTTAGATCTCGTGAGCTGCCTTACATGATCGAGATCACCGTTATGTAATTCTACATGTTGTGTTTATTGGGATTCGATGAATATTGGTGTTATGATTGAGTTGATGTACTGAATATTATCTTATGTTATCTCTATGTTGTTTATGATCTTGCATGCTCTCCATTGTTAGTAGCTATCTTGGCCGAGTAGTTGCTAGTGACTCCAAGAGGGGGTATTTATGCTCGATAGTGGGTTCATACCTCTATTTAATCTGTGGGAGTGATGGAAACCTCTAAGGTTGTAGATGTGCTGTTGCTACTAGGGGGAAAACAACATTCATATGCTCGAGGGCATATGCTTTGTTTACATTACACAGTTTGCTTAATACAATTATCTGTTGTTCGCAACTTAATACTTGTGGAGTTCTCGGATTGATTCGCCACAAGTGGATTATTAGTCATAGATGCAGTTGGATGGCGGTCTATGTATCTTGTTGTAATGCCCAGAGTAAATCTCATAGTGATCCTCTCATCATATGCACGTTGTCTTTATTCTATCAATTGCCCAATTGTAATTTGTTTACCCAGCATGTATTATTTTATCTTATGGAGAGACACCACTAGTGAACTGTGGACCCCGATCCTATTTCCTTTATATTGCTATCGCCTGTTTACTTTATTCGCACTGTTTACTTTACTCGCATACTATTACTATTTTCCACTCGATACGCTCATTCCTTTGTTTACAGCAAACCGGTGAGATTGACAACCTCATCGTAAGTTGGGAGCAAAGTATTTGGTTGTGTTGTGTGCAGGTTCCACGTTGCCGCTCGTAAAGCAAAGCTCAAACGAGGCGCCCTATAAATTGTCCGGAGCTGTCGCAAGCTAGCGGGCATCACCTTCAGTCGTATTGGCTTCTTCCCCTTCGAATCGATAAACATTGGTTTCTTACTGAGGGAAAACCTTACTGCTATATTCATCATACCTTCCTCTTGGGGTTCCCAACTGGATGGTGAAAAGCTATCAACACCGTACCGCATCAAGCTCTTTTCTGGTGCCGTTGCCGGGGATGAAGAAGAAGACTTCTGCGAGGGGAGTTTTTGCACGCACATCCTTTACTTTGTTTTAAGTTTTGCTTTACTTTATTTTTACTTGCATCGTTTTATCAAAAACCCAAAAAAATTAGTATCCTTGATAGTTGTTTTTACTTGTCTGCTTTTAGTTTGCTAGAATGGCTACTCCTGAAAACACCAAGTTGTGTGACTTTACTAGCACGAATAATAGTGATTTTATTTGCACTCCTATTGCGCCACCTGCTCCTGCTGCAAATTTTTATGAGATTAAGCCTGCTTTATTGAACCTTGTTATGAAAGAGCAATTTTCTGGTGCTAGTACTGATGATGCTGCAGCTCATCTCAACAATTTTGTTGAACTATGTGAGATGCAAAAATATAAGGATATTGAAAGTGATATTATTAAGCTTAAGTTGTTTCCTTTTTCTTTGAGAGGACAAGCTAAGGAGTGGTTGCTGTCTTTGCCTAAAAATAGTATTGATTCATGGGCTAAGTGTAAGGATGATTTCATTGGTAGATATTATCCTCCTGCTAAGATTATAGCTTTGCGTAGAAATATTATGAAGTTTAGTCAGTTTGATAATGAACATGTTGCTCAAGCTTGGGAAAGAATGAAATCTATGATAAAGAATTGTCCCACTCATGGACTTTCTACTTGGATGATTGTCCAAACTTTTTATGCAGGACTGGATTTTTCTTCAAGGAACCTACTTGATTCAGCTGCTGGAGGCACTTTCATGTCCCTTACCTTGGGCGCCGCAACAAAGCTTCTCGACAATATGATGGTAAATTATTCTGAATGGCACACCGAGAGGGCTCCACAAGGTAAGAAGGTAAATTCTGTTGACGAAACCTCTTCCTTGAGTGATAAGATTGATGCTATTATGCTTATGCTTTCAAATGATAGGACTCATGTAGATCCTAATAATGTTCCTTTAGCCTCTCTGGTTGCCCAAGAAGAGCATGTTGATGTAACCTTCATTAGAAATAATGATTTTAACAACAATGCTTATAGGAACAATTTTGCTAGTAACAATTATAGGCCGTATCCTTCTACTAATGGTAATGGTTATGGTAACTCTTATGGTAATTCCTCCAACAACACTAGGTCCGCGCCCTCCGAGCTTGAGGTAATGCTCAAGGACTTCATTGGTAAGCAAAATGCTTTTAACAAGTCTGTTGAGGAAAAGTTAGGCAAAATTGATATTCTTGCTTCTAAAGTTGATAGCCTCACTCATGATGTTGAACTTCTGAAATTAAAAGTGTTGCCTAATGATGTGAAAGAGAATTATCTTTTTGCTACTGCTAATGCTATCCCAGTTAGAATTGATGAAAATGTTAGAATGCTAGCAGAATTGCATGCCAGGTGGGAAAGAGAAGATGAGATGGCTAGAGAGATGAAGGTATGTACCATTACTACCTCTAATGATGTTGTTCCTAATACTAGCAATCCTCTTACTTTGATTGGTGTAGAGAAAACTCCTACTCCTTGTGTTAAAAAGCCTAAAACTGCCAAAACTTTTTCTCAAAAGAGTGCTAAATTTTTTTGGAGTGTAGGAGATGATAGCTCTATTTCCTTTAATGATTTTGATGTTGATGGCTGCAATATATCTGAAGTTATTTTGTTCTTGCAAAAGCTTGCTTTGACTCCTAATGCTAGTTCTTTAAATGTTGCTTTTACTAAGCATATTACCAATGCTCTCATGAAAATTAGGGATGAAAAGTTGAAGCAAAAAGCTTCTGTTCCTAAGAAGTTAGAAGATGGTTGGGAACCCATCATTTATATGCATGTTAATGGTTTTGATTGCCATGCTTTATGTGATCTAGGTGCTAGTATTTTTATTATGCCTAGAAAGATTTATGATATGCTTGATTTACCGCCGCTTGAAAAGTGTTATTATGATGTTCCTATTGCTGATGTTGCTAAGAAGAAACCTTTGGGAAGGATTAATGATGTTCTTATTATGGTTAATAATAACCTTGTTCCCGTTGATTTTCTTGTCATGGATGTTGAATGCAATGCTTCATGTCCTATTATTTTGGGAAGACCTTTTCTTCGAACTGTAGGTGCCATCATTGATATGAGGGAAGGCACCATCAAATATCAATTTCCACTCAAGAAAGGTATGGAACACTTACCTAGGAAAAGAAAGAAATTGCTTTTTGACTATTCTTAGGGCAAATTATGAGCTTGATGCTTCATCACTTGATATTACTTGATTCGCACTTTCTCCGTCTAGCTCAAAGGCGTTAAAGAAAAACACTCTTGGGAGATAACCTAATGTTTTACATTCAGTTCTTTTTATTTTATTTGAGTCTTGGAAGTTATTACTACTGTAATGACCTCTTCTTGTCATTTTAATTTCGTTTTTGTGCCAAGAGAAGCCTCTAATTTGAGCGAGGTAAGATTTGGGGATGTTGCTGTCCTGAAACAGTTTTCGGTGCTGCACCGTAAAAATTCGTGAAACTTCTCTGTATATCTTTTGGACCTGAGATTTCTTGAGCATATGCCCCAGGTTATATCCAAACTTTCATTAGTTGAACACTTTTTGATTTGAGCAACAGAAAACCCCTCAAAAATTCGACCTTTGTCAGCTGTTCTGTTTTGACAGATTTCTGCCAATATTTGTGTTTGCCGCTTTATCGCTTTCTTTTTGAGTTCTTTTGATCACGGAAGTTTTGGGGAAGCTGCTACAGTAGTATATGCTTAATATGTAGTGGTTTTAGGTTGAAACCTGAAGCAAAAAGGGGTGATTCTATGTTATGCTTACACTAATGTTGCTAATAAATTTGTGTTTAGTTTTGTATGAAGGAAGTTTTCAAGTGTAGGGATTGGAGAATGATGAGATGAGTTGAAGAATGGACAAAAGCTCAAGCTTGGGGATGCCCATGCATCACTCCAAGAAATATCCAAGAAGTACAAGCGTCAAAGCTTGGGGATGCCCCCGAGGCACCCCTTCTTCATCGGCAAAAATCAGGTCACCTTTCAACACGCTATATTTTTATTGCTTCATGCATTATGCGTTTTTCTTGGAGCGTCAGTTGTTTTTAGTTTTCAGTTTAGTTTAGTTTTGTTTGCTGCAATAAATGGTTGGACCCCAACAAATTTATTTTGCAGAAGTTGCCTTGCTTTTCATTTGCCAAGAACACTCGTTGAACGATAAGAGTGAAAAACGGACTTGATCGAGTGTTCTCTTTTTCTAGAACTGCGTTTAGCTTTCGATTTTCGCCATGATTTGTGTTCAGATCTTGTTATATCTTTACATCAAGGTGTATTTTTGCCTCTGGTCTATATTTGTTTTCATCAAAAGAGGTGTTTTATAAAAAGTTTGAATGGTATTGGAAAAGAGAAAAAGCTTTATTCAAAAAAGTGGTACAAGAAGGAGCTTGTGTAGACTGCGGCCTAGGCTTTTGCATGTCATGCTTGATGTCTTTTTGATAGCATTCTTAGTGGTTTTGCTGTAGCATGACTTGTCTCAAATAACTGAGATTGCTTAATGAGCCTTTGAAAAAAATCATGCGTTGTTTTAATTATTTGGAAGCATTATTTTGGTTTTCTTCTTTGATGCTTTATTTGGGTTGACTTGGCGCATGCTCACACATGATAGACTCATACAAAGTCGCCAATAGCCTCTATGATCATTTAGTTTTTGACTTTTGATGCCATCTTATGCTTCTTTTAAATGTCGCTTTGTCGCTTTGCATGATTATGGCCGTTATTGCTCTCTTAGTTGGTCGCTCCCAGTCTTTTGCTAGCCTTCATTTTGTACCAAGTATGAGCTCTACTCGTGCATCCAACTCCTAAAAACCAAGTTTTGCCATTGTGTCCACTATAAATTCCTATGCATGGTATTTGTAAGCCATTCCAAGTAAATTTTCATGTGCTACCTTTCAAAAACCTTCAAAACACTTCTCGTTTTGTGACACTGTTTTTAGCTCATGGGGACGTTGTGGTCGGATTTGCTATCTTCCATATTGTCTTATTCCAAAAAGAAAAAAAAAAGAGAAAAAAAGAAAGAAAATAGGCACTCCTTCATGGTATGTGAATGTTGGTGGGCACCCGATAGAATCGGTTAGCCATGGTTTGAGAAAGGAAAAAAGGTAGAAAGGAGTGCCAAGTTTTATAAAAAGAGCACAAAAAATGCCAATCTCTCTCTCAAAAACTTGCTTCATTTTTGTATGAAAGATAGTAAGAACCCCATTGCCAGTCGTTGACAAAGACAACCACCTCTCAAAACCCAATTTTTATCTATGTTTTACAAATGAAAAGCTCTAGCACATGTTTAATCACTGCTTCCCTCTGTGAAGGGCCTTTCTTTTACTTTTATGTTGAGTCTCCACCTTCTATCTTTATGCACCATTAAGAGAGCATAGTTGTCATTCTGAGTATAATGTGCATTGTCCCAATGTTTTCATTGATTGATTCATATTGTTGGTTTCACTTGTTCTCAAATTATTTGTATCTAGTCGCCCTCTTAAACTTGAAGGTGTCCTATGCATTTATGTTTTGATCTCTATGAAGGACAAGCTGAAAACCATTTGTATGTTTTTCCTTATGATTTGAACACACGTTTGACTTTCATTGTTTCATTTTCATGATCTTTTGTTTGTGTTTATTTTCATGTTATAACATGGTTGCTAAGTTTCTTCTATCAAGACTATATCTTTCATGCCCATGTTTTAAGTTCTTTTGATCCCAGCACACAACGCTTACATATATGATCAAGATTTTGTAGGTGCATGTCACCTCAAAAATTATTTCTTTTGTTATCACTTACCTACTCGAGGACGAGCAGGAGTTAAGCTTGGGGATGCTGATATGTCTCAAACGTATCTATAATTTTTGATGCTCCATGCTTGTTTTTATACCATTTGCTTAGTGTTTCGTGACACTTCGTGGCACTTTTATGCATTTTCCGGAACTAACCTATTAACAAGTCGCCACAGTGCTAGTTCCCCGTTTTCTGCTATTTTTGTGTTTCAGAAAAGCTACACAGGAAATATTCTCGGAATTGGACGAAACAAAAGCCGAACGTCCAGAAATTCACCGAAGCTTCCAGAGAACCGAAGAGGAGACGGAGTGGGGCCACGAGGGCCCCACACAACAGGGCAGCGCGGCCTGGCCCCTGGCCGCGCCCCCTATGTGTGAGGTCGCCTCGGCCCACTCCTGACGATGCCCCTTCACCTATAAAGACCCCCCGACGGGAAAAACCTAAGTACCCGATCACTTTTCCAGAACACATCGCGATCCGCCGCCACCATCGACCCGAAGATCAGGAGGGTCCAGAAGCTCTTCCCGGCACCCTGCCGGAGAGGGGAATCGCCACCGAAGGTCTTCTTCATCGCCATGCTTGCCTCCGGAGTGATTAGTGAATAGTCTACCTTGGACTATGGGTCCATAGCAGTAGCTAGATGGTTGTCTTCTCCACCATGTGCTTAATATTTAGATCTCGTGTGCTACCTTACATGATCGAGATCACCGTTATGTAATTCTACATGTTGTGTTTGTTGGGATCCGATGAATATTGATGTTATGATTGAGTTGATGTACTGAATATTATCTTATGTTATCTTTATGTTGTTTATGATCTTGCATGCTCTCTATTGTTAGTAGTTATCTTGGCCGAGTAGTTGCTAGTGACTCCAAGAGGGGGTATTTATGCTCGATAGTGGGTTCATGCCTCTATTTAATCTGGGGGAGTGACAGAAACCTCTAAGGTTGTAGATGTGCTATTGCTACTAGGGGGAAAACAACATTCATATGCTCGAGGGCATATGCTTTGTTTACATTACACACTTTGCTTAATGCAATTATCTGTTATTTGCAACTTAATACTTGTAGAGTTCTCGGATTGATTCGCCACAAGTGGATTATTAGTCATAGATGCAGTTGGATGGCGGTCTATGTATCTTGTTGTAATGCCCAGAGTAAATCTCATAGTGATCCTCTCATCATATGCACGTTGTCTTTATTCTATCAATTGCCCAACTGTAATTTGTTTACCCAGCATGTATTATTTTATCTTATGGAGAGACACCACTAGTGAACTGTGGACCACGGTCCTATTTCCTTTATATTGCTATCACCTGTTTACTTTATTCGCACTGTTTACTTTACTCGCATACTATTACTATTTTCTACTCTATATGCTCATTCCTTTGTTTACAGCAAACCGGTGAGATTGACAACCTCATCGTAAGTTGGGAGCAAAGTTTTTGGTTGTGTTGTGTGCAGGTTCCACGTTGCCGCTCGTAAAGCAAAGCTCGGACGAGGCGCCCTATAAATTGTCCGGAGCTGTCGCAAGCTAGCGGGCATCACCTTCAGTCGTATTGGCTTCTTCCCCTTCGGATCGATAAACCTTGGTTTCTTACTGAGGGAAAACCTTGCTGCTATATTCATCATACCTTCCTCTTGGGGTTCTCAACTGGACGGTCAAAAGCTATCAACACCGTACCGCATCACTTGTCGACTCACCTCAACGCATGATCCAGACTACCAGCCCACACGGTCGCATCTTCGTGTGCAACGTGCAAGACTGGACGCATCTTCAGTCTTCACGTCATAACAAACTTAACTGGTCACCGTCCAACTACACGCCGAGCTTGATCTCCTCACCAAGACACGCAGATGGCCACCTCGCCACCTTGTCTTCGTGCACGTCTTCGCCCTTTGTGATACAACTCACTGGACCGCTCGATTGTGACGCGCTTCAACTGCAACGTCTCGCAGACCAGCACTTGGACACAACTACGCCTCCACACACCACTTCGGACTACCGGCCCATGTTGTCGCATCTTAGCGTGTCACATGCCGACTAAACGCATAGCCTCATATAGGTAACTCATCTTAACCGGTCCGCGTCCATATCTTTGTTGTCGGTGACGCATCTTACCAAACAACACTTCACCTTCGGCGGCAACACAACTTGTCATGTACGCGCATCGCATCTTTCTGTACATGAACTCGCTGAAACTCATCCACCACGAACAGAACCGCAAGGACATTGTATCATTTCTCTGCTCGCTCCCGCACACACACACTTCTCTCCCCAAACGATGATCTTCATGAGACTTCCGGTACCACACTTCGGCACCACCTCTCCCATCAACGATCATCCTTGTCTATCACCTTGCCGATGACAGCTCCTCGCCGTCCCTTCCACATCACTTCGCCCAACGACGATCGTCCACCGCATCGCCCATGATGGCGTTCTCGCCGTCTCTACCCGGTCGCTCCGCCGACCGATGATCGCCCGCCCCGAGGCGCTAGTACAGGTCGCCTCCCCGCGTAGCTTTAGATCTCCAACCTCGCTCTGATACCAATTGTTGGGATTCACCCACGGATCAATCACATCAAACTAGACGAACACACGCGGAGACTAAATTTATCGCCAAGCGTGCGTATCGCACGTTCTAAACTTTTATCTTTTTATTACTCTTTTTCTCGGTATTACAATCTGTTAACACGGTACGCGTATATATAGACGCAAGACATAAACTGACCTAAACCAAACTATTGCAAACCGGACACCAACTCCTAATACTAGTCGGCAACTAAGCCAATGTCCAATCACACATGGACTAGGACTACTACTCGTACACAGATCCTACCAACACAAGTATTAAAAAAGAGGCCAGCCAGGACTAGCCCTTGGCGGCATTTTTTTATAGAAGAGGCGAGAAAATCCAGCTCTAACTGATCATACTAACACCACGATACTACTAGTTAGACTCGGTATAAACTAGGGCAAGATTACTGCCAACAATTATGTTGTCCGGTCGATCGCTGGAAGTTCACAAAATAATCACGGCTAGATCGATCGATTAATTCCACCGGCCGGCGACGATGTCAAGGTGGGAAGCCTCTCGCCAGCCTAGCAGCACGAGCATGTCGACGCTATGGCACGGCGCGAGCCATCTCACCAGAGAAATTCTCGTGGGGGCAGCGATTGGAGTGGCGACATTGGCGGGGATGGCCCTGTGCAGCGCTGCGTGGAGGAGTCACCGGCGACGCAAGCGACGCAAGACCAGCCTGCAAACGTTCGGCCGGGATATGACAGCCAATGCCGGCAAGGCTGACCCGGTGGTCGGCCGGGACGACGAGATCGAC
The DNA here is from genome assembly GCA_007115705.1 of Dactylis glomerata. Taxonomy (NCBI): domain Eukaryota; kingdom Viridiplantae; phylum Streptophyta; class Magnoliopsida; order Poales; family Poaceae; genus Dactylis; species Dactylis glomerata. The sequence goes on from QXEO01000727.1 coordinate 323,490, forward strand.
CGCGTCGTCCGCATCCTCTGCCGCCGGACCAAGAACTGCGCCGCCCTCGTCGGCGCCCCGGGAGTCGGCAAGACCGCAATAGCCGAGGGCCTCGCGCAGCGCATAGCCGCCGGCGATGTCCCGGCGCCTCTGCTCGGAGCGCGCCTCGTGGAGCTCGACGTCGCGGGCATGGTGTCGGGGACGATTTGGCGCGGCATGTTCGAGGAGCGCATGAAGAACGTGATAGATCAGGCGGAGGCTGCTGATGGCAAGGTCATCCTCTTCATCGACGAGATGCACATGCTTATCGGGGCTGGTGATTGGGAGGGTCGCCAGGACGCCGCCAACATGCTCAAGCCGGCGTTGGCCCGCGGCCGCATCCGCTGCGTCGGCGCCACCACATTAGACGAGTACCGCAAGCACGTCGAGAAGGATCCCGCTCTCGAGCCAAGGTTTCAGAAGGTGCATGTCGATGAGCCGAGCGAGCAGGCAACCATTGGCATCCTACGTACGGGGACGACTAAAGAAGGGTTTCCAGGATCACCATGGCATGGAAATTCAAGATGATGCAATCGTTGCCGCTGCGGAGCTCGCTGGCCGCTATGTTACTGGTCGACAATTTCCTGATAAGGCTATTGATTTAATCGACGAGGCTTGCACATCCACAAAAGGAGGACAAACATCTGTTACCCCAGACCATGTTGCAGAGGTAGACATTCCTTCCTAATTATAAAATATTTCAAGCATAATACTTAGTGCTTAATTTGGATTATTGTTTGTTTCAATGTTTCTTGTCTGAAGGTTGTTAGCCGGTGGACTGGAATTCCTGTCGCGGCCCTCCATCCAGATGAGACCGAAAAGCTAATCCACCTTGCAGATAAGTTGCATGAACGTGTTATTGGCCAGAAGGAAGCTGTCAATTCTGTTGTGCAAGCAGTTTTACGTTCCAGGACAGGTCTTGATCCTCCTGGTCAACCAATAGGTTCCTTTCTTTTCTTGGGCTCGACGGGTGTTGGAAAAACAGAGCTTGCAAAAGCTCTCGCGGAACAGCTGTTTGACGATGAGAAGATGTTACTTCGGTTTGACATGTCGGAATATGTCAGTTCTGGTTCTGTGTTGCGTCTCATTGGAGCACCCCCAAGGTTTAATTTTATATCATGTGCATTCTTAAATAGTACCTTATGATCTTATGGCTGATAATTTAATCTTTAGGTTACTTATATGATTGTTTCTTGTCTAATCAAATCTTGCAGTCATCACGGTTACCAAGATGGTGGACAATTGACCAATAAAGTTCGAAGCCGTCCATACAGTGTCATACTTTTTGATGAGGTGGAGAAGGCGGATACCTCGGTACTAAATGTATTACTTCAGCTCCTCGATGATGGTGTGTTGACCGACGGCAAAGGTCAGAAAGTAGATTTTAAGAATACGGTCATCATTATGACCTCAAATACAGGTGCAAAGCACTTGATAGCAGGAATTCGTGGTGAGATTACAATGAAAGATGCGCGGAATCTTCTTATGGAAAAGGTTTGTTGTGACCCAAATTGCACTATTTCTCGAAAGGATTTATATGACTCACATTGGTTGTTCATGTATAGGTAAATGAGTATTTCAAGCCTGAGCTTCTCAACAGACTAAGCCAGATTGTTACATTTGAGCCACTTTCACACGAACAACTAATGAAAGTTGTGAAAATCCAAATGAATAGCGCTATAGATAGAGTAGCCAAAAAGGGCATATCATTGTCTGCAAGTGATGCTGCCCTTGATGTGATTTTGTCGGAATCATACAACCCAGTAAGTATATGTTCTTTTTCTAGACTATCACGTGTTAAACTCCATTTTCTTACATTTTTTATACTCCTTCTCTAACTAGCATAATGTTTTTCGCAATGGTATTTGTTACGTAGATGTATGGTGCGAAACCTATAAGAAGATGGGTGCAAAACAATGTGATGACAGTTATCTCTGAGATGCTTGTAAAAAAGGAAGCTAGCAAAGGCTCGGCAATTTCAATCAATGCAACAGACGACAAGAAGGGATTGAAGTATGACGTGGTAAAAAAGGAGGTGGTAAATCCACCCGATGAGGTGCCAGTAGCCAGTGAATCCACGGATGACAACGATGATTCGGCCCTAGACAGTCCGACCCTGAAGTCATCAAACTTTTTCAGAAGCTTATATTCCCGTTTGAGTTCGGTGTTGCTGTGAAATACTACATCTGTTCTGTTCCACAATATAATGAGTTTCAAAAGTTCATATTAAACTCTTAAAATGTCTCCTATTTTGAAAAACAGGGTGTAGTTGCTGTTAATTCTCTAATAATTAGCTGGAGACCATGAGCTTATCTGTAATTGATGACAGGAAAAAAATGATCGCATGAGGTCAGGACTTCTGGTGGGCTATATAATATAATGGCACCGCTAGGAATCGGATCCCGATTTATTGCTTACCATCGGACCAGCGTTTAGCCGTACGATTTGAAGCACCTCGACCGCACGATTTTCAACCAGACCCGCTGGACTCTTTCCGTGATTCTAGGGAACGATTGCATACACCCAATAACTGCTCCCTAATTCCATAGCGCTAATATCTCCTGCTTTTCTTTTTTCATAACTGCTCCCGTAAGACATGCCCACTTATAGCGCTAATCTCTCAGTGCCTATCTTCTTCCTCAGAGTTGCTTCTTCCAAGCAGGCAAAGTGCATAGAGGAGATTGAGAACTACGAAGCACAATTTTTTATGTAAGAAGCATGCCATCATTACAGTAGTAGCTTCGTAATTTAGGATGATGAAATGATTACATAATCTGAAATCGTGGTCAACAGGAGTATTTTTTTGACTTTGGAAGAATTTAAATTGGTAGTAGGAAGCACACATGTCGCACTAGTAGAATCGATGGCCTCGGAGGTGAAGCAACCTTTGGATTTTCCGAAGCACATGCATCCCCTTGCTAGAAGCGTACACATGATCCCTTGGAAGCACTATTGTTTTGTGTCAGAACGTTCTTTCAGGAATGAAGCAAAAAAGAGCTTTGGGTTAGGATTTAGGAAACACTGTCCGGCCAGCCAGAGAGACATCAGCGACCGGCAGCACATGACGCGACAATCTCGTTGAGAAGGCCGCGTCCCTGTATATGCTTGATGTGTTTGCCAATGTCAAATTCTACGAGCTCGCGGACGAGAAGACGCGCAGTGCTTCAGGACTTGATGCGGTAGGCGCTAGGATGCTTCGCCGCCGTCCGCCGATGCGGGTGTGGGTGCTCCGCTCCTCTCCCTCATCGGCCTGGAGGACCCCTGCTTGACGTCTAGGCCACGGACCATGCAGCGTCGACAAACGCCGCAAGAAGCTTGAGCGGCATCAAGGACAGCCGGACACGGCGGCAACGACGAGCGGAAACCCGAGAGTGGCGGCGGCGACATTAGGGCTAGTTGGGAACGGGCGATCGTGGACTGGTGGTAGGTGCAGGTCATTATATAGCCCAACCGCGAGACGTTGGATGCATCAAGCCAAACGAACGATCAGATGCTAGTCCGGTGTTTGTTTCCTCTCGGACCCCGATACATAGTATTTACCATAATATAACCAATGCATGGTGGAAAACGTTCTGCGTGTGATGCTGTTGCTTTGTGAATTTTGCCAACTAAAAGAACTTTTTGTATTAGTTGTGTTATTTTGGTAGGACGATAATTTATTTCTCATCAGAAATACGACATCGTACCGTTTGAGCAGACAATTTTGGGGGGTACGTCCATGGTCTCAAATTATGTTCCGTATAATTTTTCGGACAAAGTCAAACCATATTAAGTTTGATTGAGTATATTGAAAAAAAAAATCAACTTCGACAATATAAAATCAATGTTACTAGTACCATCATGAAATATACTTTCATATTATATAATTTTAGTATTACGGATGTTAATAGTTTTATCTATATATTTGATCCAATTTTAAAGGATTGATTTTAGCTGAAAGTTATATGCAACATACTATGGGATAGAAGGGAGTAGTACAACAAGAAGTGGTGGATTTCTACGTCTATCGTGTTCCAGCGCCGCCTCTCGTTAAAAAAACAGCCATTGTCTCCACCTCCAATTCCATCATAGATCAGTTCCCCTCCTTCAACCGGCCTCGTCGAGAGGGTTGGGGAACCCGATCTATGTGTCAAGGTTTTAATAAAAGTGGTGTTTTCAATAGATTAAATTAAGGTTTTAATAGTCGTCTTCTTTTTTTGTCTCAACGCTAATGAAGATGGCTTTGTCTATAAGTCTTCTTTTTTTTCAACGCTAATGAAGATGGCTTTGTCTATAATAAGTGATCTTTGTCCCTTCATTTGGTAACAATATTCCTTTCCCATCATCAATGGTGGTGTCAAAAGATTAAATTTCCCTGGACTTTCAGCATTGTTGCCTATTCTCGCAGTATTTCTCCCTAATGCTACGTCCTTGATAATGGTGTTTTGTACTTTTGGCTCCCAACAACGTAGTCCACATTGTTTTTCCTTGAAATATTATTGTTGGTACCCTTGCCTATATTTGCATTGCGGCTCAAAATTATAGGATAACCACCGTTTGTATTTACGGGTTTTTGGTTTGACATCTGTGTCGTCATTGTTATACGATTGACTTTGAAAAAGTTCAATATTGTGTCTTCAAAGAAGAAAGAGGGTTTTGATTTAAGGCAGATTTGGTATCCTGAAAACCAACTAAACCCAGGAAGCTTAAGAGGAAATGCAATTCTCGGGTGAGGGAAGGGGGAAGCTCCAAGAAGTCTTTGCTCGCTCGCTCAAAAAGCTCTAACAGTCATTTACGAGTGGAGTGAACATGCCCTTATTGAAGTATGGTGAGGCCTTACTACATGACCTCATAGGTCAAGCTTGAAGATCTTGAAGGTTTGCTCATTTCTTTTAGACTTTAATTTCTAGATATAGCTCATGCATCTCTTCCATGTACTATTTTCTACAATAAATATATCATGGTATTTATTCTCAAAAAGAAGTGTAGCAGATATAGATTTTGGATTACCACACTTCCGCATCGGTGCGAGCCGTCTCACATTAGACCCTATTTCCCCATTTTTAGTTGTCTTCTTTTTTTACTCCTTGTTTCTTCCTTTTCGTATTCTTTTCTCTTTACTATTTTTCTTTTACTTTCTCATTTTTCCTTATTCTTTACTTTTAGCTTTAAAAAACTAAAGATTTTCAAGAAAAGCTGCCCATGTTTTGAAAATAGGTCCATTATTTTAAAAACTGTTTTAAAAATTGTTCATGGGTTTTGAAATTGTTCGCTATCTAGAAATAGGTTATTCGGTTTTCATAAACGTTCACCGGATTTAAACACATTAACGGTTAAATAAATATTTGCTTTCTCAAATGATTTAATAAATTAAATAGAAACCTCATATTTTTTGACTAGCACCCTACCTGCTTGGGCCTGCCAGTCCTAGATCTGGCCCGAACAACCGAGCTTGCCCGTCCCAAGACGCACGCCGCAGCCACGCCCGCGCACGAGATGGCGATTCCTATACCCCGTCCTGGTCTGCACGGACCGCGCACCGCACACCCCCGTGCGGGTGTGACAGGCCCAGGTAAGCTTTTTTTTGTTTCTTTTACTGATTTCGAAAAGGTTTATTTTAAAAAAATGTTCAGATTCAAAATTGTGCAGATTCAAAAATTGTTAAATAAATTGAAATTTGTTCAAATCCGAAAATTGTTCAAAATTTTAAAACTGTTCAGATTTTGAAAATTTTCAAAATCTGAAAAAGTTCAGATTTTAAGAAATGTTCAGTTTTTGAAAAATTGTAAGATTTCTTCTGATTTGAAATTTGTTTCATTCCGAAATTTGTTCCATTTTTTGAAAATTTTAAAAAATGTGAGAGGGTGACATGAGTTTTTTTTTCCATTTCGTTCTATGTATATACTATTGTTTGGTTAGTTTCACAAAAAATAGCAAGTGGATGTTAGTTAGCAAGAACACGTGTGTTTGCGTGACTCCGTTCATGGTGTATCACCATTAATTAATTGTTGCTTGCGGCAGAAGAAACTGAACTGAAATGTACACCTTTTCAAGCTCTTTGATATACTACGGTGTAGAGCATGTTATTATTGTAGTCGGAATCAGAGTCCGGCTTGAACACAAAAATTACATTGATATGTGTACCTGAACAATCAGAGCTAGATCATGTAGTATATGCTTTCGGGGCGCTGAAAGTTAACAATTAATCGCGTCTAGATCGATCGTGTTTTGCCGGCGACGATGTCGGACTCGTGGGACGACCACTTGGAATACGATCCAAGGGGGACCTTCAACAGCTCGCAACCTAGCAGCAGCATCCTTGTCGAGCCTATGGCCGGAAGCGAGCGAGTTCGCCCAATCTATCGTCTTGGGTGCAGCGATGGCGGCCGCGACGGTTGCCACGGCGAAACTGTGTGACGCGGCGTGGCAGAGCTACTCCCGGCGGCGGCAGCTCGACGTCGATGGTTCGGCCAGCAACTCGAGCCAGCAATGGTTCGGCCGGGACATGAATTCTACGGCCGGCGGGCAGACCTATCCGTTGGTCGGCGGCGACACAAGCCAGCAGTTGTTCCGCCGGGACATCACACCCACGCCCGTCCAGCCCAACCCAGTGGTCGGCCATGCCGCCCCAGCGCTCGGCCGCAGCCTGCGCACGTACGGTCGGGACATGACAGCCACGGCCAGCCAGGCCGATCCGGTGGTCGGCCGTGACGATGAGATCGACCGCGTCCTCAGCATCCTCTGCCGCCGGACCAAGAACTGCGTCGCGCTCGTCGGCGACCCGGGGGTTGGCAAGACAGCAATAGCCGAGGGTCTCGCGCAGCGCGTCGCCGCCGGCACGGTCCCTCCGCCGCTCATCGGGACACGCGTAGTGGAGCTCGACGTCGCGGGTATGGTGGCTGGTACCCAATGGCGTGGCATGTTCGAGGAGCGCATGAAAAACGCTCTAAAGGAGGCGGAGGATGCCAACGGCCAGGTGATCTTGTTCATCGACGAGATGCACATGCTTATCGGCGCCGGCGATTGGCAGGGTCGCCATGACGCCGCAAACATGCTCAAGCCGGCGTTGGCCCGTGGCCGTATCCGCTGCGTGGGTGCCACCACGTTAGACGAGTATCGCAAGCACGTCGAGAAGGATCCTGCGCTCGAGCGCCGATTCCACAAGGTGCTTGTCGACGAGCCGAGCGAGCAGGCCACCGCTGCCATCCTCCGCCGCCTAAAGAAGGGTTTGGAAGAGCACCACCGCGTGGAAATTCAGGATGCCGCAATTGTTGCCGCTGTACAGCTCGCTCGACGTTATGTTACCGGTCGACAGTTTCCTGATAAGGCTATCGATCTCGTAGACGAGGCTTGCACAATCACAAAGGGAGGACAAACATTGGTCACCCCTCATCATATTGCAGAGGTACGTAGAGATTTCCCATTATAATTAATTTGGGGACATTTGACTTTTTCAAGTATATAATAAGCGCTTAATCGACTTTTTCAAGTATAATAAGCGCTTAATTTGTTTCTATGTTTTATTCGAAGGTGGTGAGCCGGTGGACTGGAATTCCTATCGCGTCACTTGATGTAGAAGAAACAGAAAAACTAATCCACCTAGCCGATAGATTACATGAATGAGTTGTTGGTCAAAATGAAGCCGTCAATTTAGTTGTGCAAGCAGTTCTACGTTCAAGAGCTGGTCTTGATCCACGCTGTCAACCGATAGGCTCTTTTCTTTTCTTGGGATCAACTGGTGTGGGAAAAACTGAGCTTGCAAAAGCTCTTGCTGAACAATTATTTCACGACGAGAAAATGTTACTACGGTTTGACATGTCGGAATATGTCAATCCTTGGTCTGTTATGCGTCTCATTGGAGCACCTCCAAGGTTTGATTTTACGTCATGTGTATTTTTAACATTGCAATATCTTGTTATGAAAGTAATTGTATCCCTATAAGTATAAATATGTTTCTTCTTTTACAACACTTTACAGTTATCTTGGTTACGACGACGGTGGACAGTTGACCAATAAAGTTAAGAGTCGTCCATATAGTGTCATTCTTTTTGATGAGGTGGAGAAGGCTGATTCCTCGGTACTAAATGTATTTGTTCAGCTCCTTGATGATGGTGTATTGACTGATGGCAAAGGTCAAAGAGTAGATTTCAAAAATACTGTCATCATTATGACATCAAATATAGGTGCAGACTACTTAATAGCGGGCACTAGTGGTGAATGCACAATGAAAGAGGCACATGGCCTTCTCATGAAAACGGTTTGATCCTTACCCAATTTGCACCACCCCTCAAAAGGATATTTCTTACTCACAATGTTTTTTTGCATATAGGTACGTAAATACTTTACACCAGAGCTTCTCAACAGACTAAGCCAGATTGTCATATTTGAACCGCTCTCACACGACCACTTAATGGAGGTCGTGAAAATACAAATGAAGATTGCTACTGCTAGAGTAGCAAAAAAGGGCATATCTCTGTCTACAAGTGATGGTGCATTGGACGTTATTTTGTCCAAGTCATACGATCCAGTAAGTATTTCTTTGTCATAATATCAAGCGATCAAACTCCAACTTATCACAGCTTTGTATATTCACTCTATAACAATCGTTATGTTTTTGGAAATCTTATGTGCTACCTAAATTGTAGATGTATGGTGCTAGACCTATAAGAAGATGGGTTGAGAACAATGTGATGACCGTAATCTCCGAGATGCTGATAAAAAAAGAAGCTAGTAAATACTCAACAATTTACATTGATGCTACCAACGACAAGGAGGGGTTGAAGTATGACGTGGTGAAGAGGAGGTGCCCGTCTCGAGCGCCTCCCACGACGTCAAGTGTGATTTGATTATTGTCGACAGTCCCACGATAATGTAAGTTCCTGTACTTTTGAGAAGCTTCTATTCTCGCCTGAATCCGGTGTTGCTGTGAAATAATTGCATGTAAGTTACTCTCTCTTGGCTGACTATTATTGGTCCCTCCAATTCTTGTGTGCTATATTACATGCCTGATGGAATGGAAATGTTCTGTATGTGATCTTGTTGCTTCCAGAGTTTGCCAACGCATCCTTTTTTTTACGAGTTATCCGTTCTCTCACACGACTCGATTTTATTTCACCGAACGTGACATGAGGTTACTTGGAGAAAAGATGGATATCATGATATCACGACATGAAGAGCCTCCATGGCGGATGGGGCACCAAACCAAGTGTTCCACCAGCTCGCGCCTATCGGGCTCAGGCAGGCTGCCTCGCGATTTTTCGTCTTGTGCAACTTGCTTTTTCTATTTTAGCGGACCGCGATTTGATTTGTTCTGTATAGACATCGTGGATGAAGCATTGCCAACGTTTTTGTAAACCCTAAAGCAAACCAGCGTTTTGGCTGAGGCAAACGTCACGTTTACTGGCCAAAATTAGAGGGGGCAGGCGCTGACGTTTGCCTCTTTCAGCACAAACGTCAAGGTGCCTGGCAGCTGAAAATGGTTCAAATCTGGTAAAAGGTTCAGTAGGAGGTCATTTTGTGCTGAAGTCATTAAAAAACGTCAGATTTTCCAATCACATGATCTGGCTTCGAGTTCCGAGACGGGTCAGAACTTGCAATCGAGAGGCTGGTCTCGAGGTGCATTGTTGTATGATGCTACATATACGTAGTACCTTTTTTTACGTATATATCGGAGATCAAGAGTTGGAGAGAGATGGTGCGAGATAAAACTGAATTTGCACTCGTTTGGCAAAAATGCATAAGGTGTGTCCTCGTCAAAAAACATTGCTCTGAAGATAACTTTATAAGCACAAGAGTTTTCTTAAACGTGGACTAATAAGTATAACAAGCCTGTATTTTCTCGATGAGAATTTACGTCTGCCGTATGAGACGGGCCTGAACATCCGTACAAAACTGAAATTGTTTCAACAAAAATTTAAAAATTCCACCGTGCCAATTCTAATTACCGAAAGTACCAAAACCGTTTACATTGTCAACAAAAGACCCGTAGAAATATTTGGCCAAACATACACGCGTGAGATCGAGATTTGAAGGACACGTTGATATGGAATCAAATTTGAAAATTGATCTTTAATAAATAGAGCTACTCCCTCCATCCTCATATAGGTGAACTTATAACTCTTGTCCTAATTTAATATTTTAAAGTTTAACTAATAACTTTATTAAAAAAGGGTAGCAACATATATTTCCCTCCGTCCCGGTTTTTAGAGGCATGTGTGTATCCTAGATTGTCATTTTGACAAATATAATACTCCGTATAGAATTTAATTAGAACAGGAGAGAAGTACAATTATATGAGAATTGAGCGAGTCGAGTGCATGAAATTTGGATCCCAAAGTCAACTTCTAATTCTCTGTGTTCCCCGTGTGGCGTTGCATGTGCACCTAGGGATTGTATCTTGCATGCAGATATCGTCACGTCATTGGATACGGAGGGGACAAGAAATCGTATCAAAGGATAGTTTTCAATAAATGGAAAATCCGGTTCATAATAGTACGTATATGTGGAAGCGAATCGAAGCCTACCATATATACAGACATCCACCCCATTGCTTGCGCATCTGGATCTTCTTCTTCCTGCGGACGATCGCAAACGATGGCAAGGATCAAGGGAGGGGCGGCGAGGAAGCGTAGAGACTCGGCGAACCTCATCGAAGACCCAGCCAAACGTCTGGTGGCCTTCTCCAAGCACCGCCCCACACTCTTCACCATGGCCGGCAACCTCTCCGCGCTCTGCGGCGTCGACACCGCCGTCGTCGTCTTCTCCCAGAGCAGCAAGGTGTACGCCTTTGGTAGCCCGTCCGTTGACGCCGTCCTCCGGCGATACCAGCCGCTCGTTCACGTTAACGACTACCTGGACGGAGCTACTGCCGTCGCTGAAGAGGGCGGTAACGGCGGCGCCTCTCTGGCGGCGTTGCGGCAGGAGCTGGACGACACCAAGGCGCGCGTCAAGGCCGAGAAGGAACGGATGAAGGCCGTCGACGCCAGCGTGCTGATGGCCATGGCGGCGAGGAGGACGCAGTTCTGGTGGCAGGCCGATGTCAACGCGCTCGGAGCGGCGGAACTGCCGGAGTTCGAGGCGGCGCTCGGGCAACTCAGGGACGCGATCCTACGCCGCGTCGACGCGCTGGATGCAGATGCTCGCGATCCCAAGAACCAGGTAGCGAACAACAACGGTCGATGATGATCTAAAGACTACAGCTGCACTCTTAAAACTTAGATCAATATCTGTCATGACTTCTTTATCATTCAGTATCGAGTACGTCCATTAGCTTCAGGAAGCTCCATATCATAGGGCTAAATTACTGGCCAGTTTAATTGCCACTGCTATGTTCTTATTATCATACTCTTATTGTTGCACTAAACTATAGCACAATAATATCCTCATGCTTCATAATTGTTGCCCCTGCTCATATTATTTCTTATCATACTTTGTTGGGGATTTTTGTTCCTGGACTGGTAAATACGTACTATAATTAGTGGCTAGTTTTTTTTGCGGGTAAAACCAGATCTTTATTAATCAGAAGGGAGTACAGAAAGTTCAGACTCAAGCACCTGACGAACACAATCAGGGCTTGATCCTAACCAGACCATCGATTTATGTTCAGCTCTTGCCATATTGGCAAGGCAATGACTACTCCTCACCTGACTACGGTCCACTTTTACAAATTTACACACTCTATAGTTTTTAGCTAACCTTTTGATATCAGCAATAAGATGCATAAATGGAGAACGGTCTTGTGTAATTGATGTAGCCGCTGATTTAAAAAAAGAGCAATCCGTTTCGACAATGATTGGCAAGTCTGAATGTTGAAAGCCAAGTTCCAAGCCTTCAAGACATGCCAGCAGTTCTGCTTCCAAATCTTCTTCACATGATAGGATCGATCGACAGGCACAAAATATGACTGCACCGGCATCATCTCTGAGAACCATGCCCGTGCCCGCAGAACCATTCTCTTTTTTATAGGAGCCATCGATCGTTAGCTTGACCCAGCCAACTGGAGGTTTGCTCCAAGCTCTCGTCAGAATTTTCTTAGTGTCCGCCTTGGTTGAGGCTGCCGAAGACAACACCACCGGCTGTTTCCCTCTAATGATTTGATCGGTGGGAGAGCTTCAGTTTGCCACTGCAATGTTTTTACTACTCCCTAATTTCGCCCTATGATATGTATGGAGCTTCATGAAGACATTACGGAGGTATATTAAATTGTTGCGTCCACATATTCTCTTATCATACTTTTGTTGAAGATTTGCGTTCGTCTAATTTTTTTTTTCCATACGCCCCCACGTATGGAGCCGGGTTCCACTATCACAGGGATAACAGAACATAGGTCTTTTTACAAACACGACAACAAAAGAAAGGAAAAGTACGATGAGGCTAAAACCTAGGTCGCAAGCAGCAGCAAAGTCTGCTACCTAAGGCAACCTGAATGTTTTAACGCGGCAGGGGATTTCACTGGAATATTACAACACCAGCAGTAAAAGTAAACGACCCAGATTAACAGTAAAACTTGGAGCTTGAATTCTCAGACGGAAACTTCTTCATCTTCGTCAACACCCTCCTGGATTCTTGCCCTAGATGCCCCAACCTGTCTGGCCATCTCATGCGCCGCCATTGCACCTCTCTGAAGGCGTGAAGCTCCTTCCATCAGCATCTCCCTATCATTTTCCCCCTGAAGACCTGCCCAATATCGAAGAAAAGCACACATGTAACAGATCAGACCCACAGGAGAGGAAATAAGCTTGCCCTCAAAACAAGCATTATTTCGAGTCTTCCAAATAGCCCAGCACAAAGCTGCAATCCCCACAATATGAAAATTGGGACCAACAGGGAAAACTTTGGCAATCCACCAAAAGTACTGAGTAAAACAGGAAGGTCTAGTAAAGACACCTAAAACCGTACTTATAGTACTCCACATGTAAGCAGCCATGGGACAAGTAAAAAACAAATGAGTGATGGTTTCATCAGCAGGACAAAACTGACAAGTAAAACTACCAATCCATTTTCTTTTTTTCATGTTGTCTTTTGTGGCTATTGCATTATGCCAGATTAACCAGAGCCAAATTTTGATTTTAAGAGGAATTTTCGCTTTCCAAAGTTGCTTAAAACTTCTGTCAACTCCAACTGCCGAGAGTTTGTTGTATAAAGACTTAACAGAAAAGATCCCAGATTTAGTAAGTTTCCATCTAGGTTTGTCCTGTTCACGATTGAGGGCAATCATAGCCAGTTTATCTCTCATACAGCGCCACTGGGACTGAATCTCAGGACTCATCCAGCGCCTATATCTGAATTGCCAGCCTAGGACTGCAGCCTCAGCTACAGTCAGCTGTTGGTCCAGACAGATCTCAAACAGTTCAGGGAATTTTTCACAAAATGGAGATGATCCACACCAGGCATCATTCCAGAAATCAGTAGATTTACCATCACCCACCACCATCATCCTCTGATTAAGGTATAAGTTCTTCACTTTCCACAGATCTTTCCAAACAGGAGAATCATCATTCCTTAATTTTATATGATGCAGACTTTTATTTATGTCATACTTGGCTTTCACCAGGCTCTGCCAAAGACCTTCTTCTGTCTCCAACTTCCACCACCATTTGCATAGCAAACACTGATTAAACAACTGCAGATTCTTAATTCCCAGACCACCTTTCTGTCTGGGCTTACAAACAAGATCCCATTTAACTAAGTGATATTTTCTCTTTTCACTATTTCCCCCCCAGAAGAACTTCCTTATTATTTTAGTCAATTTCTCCAGATTGGTAAGTGGGAGCAAATACATTGACATATGATAGATAAGTGTGCTGCTCAAAGAGGACTGGATGAGAGAAAACCTCCCACCAATCGAAGAGGAGTGGCCCACCCACCTTGCGTTCGTCTAATTAATTGTATAAATTCCAACGGATCGACGAAGGATATTGAGTTTTCCACCCTTCAAACTTGTCCTTGACAATTGTAAGGCTCGAATATTCCTCTGCAGCATCACTCAATATAACATCAGCAGTCCTGAGCAATTCATCACGGCTGGACAGATAAGCACTGCTGTCAGTGTCACTCTCATCCGTGCTTAGCTCACCTTCCACGTGATCACTGCTAGCCCTCTTTCCTACAGATGACAGTCTTTTGGATTCTGACCGAGCTTTTCTTTGCAGCCTGTTTTCTTCCCTGCGCTTAAGATCCATACCTTCTGGAGATTGATATCTCTGCCAAACTCATCCAGCTCTGGAGGTAGGTTTGCGCTCTCCCTAGCAGCAGTTGCCACTGCTTGTGCAGCAAGAGATGCAGCTGACAGGTTAGTTGAGCTCGATCCTTTGCTAAGAACAGATATTGCTGCATTCACCGCAGCTTCGATCACATTTGATTCCTCAGCTAGGTCGGCTGCCCGCCTCTCTGAAACGGCCAATGCTCGGTTTTCATGCAATTTCTGCATGTGCTCCTCCAACTCCTCGATGAAGAATGCCTTATCATTCAAGAAATCACAAATGACAGAAACATAATTTCGGAGCTCCTGCATGTACACAAACTTCTTCTCTGCTTGCTGCAAACCACTCTCTAGGCTAGATATTTCTGAAAGAGCTTCATTAAGACTAGAACCATATGCGCGCCTTGCCGCGCTGCTTGGCTGTAGCATTTTTTTTTTGCATGTGCGCTGATTTTCTCTATGTTGGATTCGATAAATATAAGGGACTACCAGAAATATAATTGGAGGAGTGTAAACATGTTTTTCATCAAAGGCACGATTGTCAGCTTCTCCTGTTTCTAAGTGAACCAAAAGAGGCACACTGCCAAAAAAAAAACATAGTCATCAGCTTATAAGCAAGGACTAATCAAAACCGTGCCAAGGACTAATCAGAATCGTGTCACTGCCTGACCTAGACATTTTGGCTGTGTGGGACCTCACAGAACTTGCATCACAGGCACTACAAAATAAGCGTATAGCGCTTCAGCCCTGGCTGCAAGTACAAGGATTTCGATAGGTCATTTCAAATAATTTATCTAAAAAAAGGCACGGCCCCCTCTAACAAACTCGTCCAGAAGTTTGCACCCACTACAGGAAAGGAGCTTTGTGCCGACGGCCAGAAGCTACGCCGACGGCCAAATATCGGGGCCGTCGGCGTAGCCCGTCACCAGGGGCGCCTAGCAAACCGGCCGTCGGGCCAGGAATGCCGTCGGCGTAGCCCAAGCTGGCCCAACGGCATGCCGTCGGTACAGGCCGGGCCGTCAGGTCAGCCACTCGCCGTTAGCCAGCCGTTCGGCCCACCCAACGGCGTCATCCAGTAGGGGTCTGACCCGACGGCATGCCGTCGGCTCAGCCTAATTTTTTTTTTCAAAAATCATTTATTAATATGCATATTATTTTAACTGATTACTTTTGTATTATTATAGTATAATTATATTTCTAAGGCATTTTTGTTTTCCGAGCCCCCGAAGCCCGATCTAGGGCGAAACCCTATCCAGCAGCACCCGCGTGGTCTACCCCCCTAGATTTCTCTGGAGGGCGGCACTAAGGTGGGGTAGTGTGTTCCTTTAGCTTTGGTTAGGACATATGAACATGGTAAGCATAGGTTTAGCCATTCATAGGACAAGGTTCCCCTCGGTGGAACCGACGTGGGAGTTTACACCTCTAAGTCATGAGTCGGGAGCGATATGTACGTGGGAGGTAGGTGAGAGTGGCCGGGGAGCTATAGCTATTGAATCCCATCAACCCACCAACCCACATGCACACACATGTTAGGTCCGCATGCATGCTCTGGGTTGCATGCGGGCCCCCGAAGCCCGATCTAGGGCGAAACCCTAGCCAGCAGCACCCGAGCAGTCTACCCCCCTAGATTTCTCCGGAGGGCGGCACTAAGGTGTGGTAGTGTGTTCCTTTAGCTTTAGTTAGGACATATGAACATGGTAAGCATAGGTTTGGCCATTCCTAGGACAAGGTTCCCCTCGGTGGAACCGACGTGGGAGTTTACACCTCTAAGTCATGAGTTGGGAGCGATATGTACGTGGGAGGCAGGTGAGAGCGGCCGGGGAGCTATAGCTATTGAATCCCATCAACCCACCAACACACATGCACACACATATTAGGTCTGCATGCATGCTCTGGGTTGCATGCGGGCCCCCAAAGCCCAATCTGGGGCGAAACCCTAGCCAGCAGAACCCCTATAGCTTTCTCCTTATGAGGCCTCACCGATGGATCTTTTGCTTTATTTTGGTTTGTTTAGGACATATATACATGGAAAGCAATGGTTGGGCCCACTTTACCATGAAATAGGCTCCGATAGACCCGTAGCGGGAGTTTCCACGTACAGATCCTGGATTTCAGCTAGTGTTAACACCCTATGTATGTGAAGAAGGCCTTGCCCGGGACCTATATATATTGCATGTACCAACCTTGTGTCACACCTATACACATATGTTAGGGACACATGCATGCAAGTTTTCTAGGGTGGATGATACGTCTCAAACGTATCTATAATTTTTGATGCTCCATGCTTGTTTTTACACCATTTGCCTATTGTTTCGTTACACTTAGTGGCACTTTTATGCATTTTCCGGAACTAACCTATTAACGAAGTGCCACAGTGCCAGTTTCCTGTTTTCTGCTGTTTTTGTGTTTCAGAAGTGATACACAGGAAATATTCTCGGAATTGGACGAAACAAGTTCCTGAAGTCTTATTTTACCCGGAAGCTTCCAGAGATCCGAAGGAGAGTAGGAGGCGAGGCACCAGGGGCCCACACACACTGGTGGCGCGGCCAGCCCCTGGCATGCGCCACCGTGGTGTGAGGACACCTGGCCCCACCTCTGACGACGCCCCTTCGCCTATAAAGACCCCCCGACGAGAAAAACCTAAGTACCCGATCAGATTTCCAGAACACATCGCGATCCGCCGTCGCCGTCGACCCGAAGATCGGGAGGGTCCAGAAGCTCTTCCCGGCACCCTGTCGGAGAGGGGAATCGCCACCGGAGGTCTTCTTCATCGCCATGCTTGCCTCCGGAGCGATGAGTGAGTAGTCTACCTTGGACTATGGGTCCATAGCAGTAGCTAGATGGTTGTCTCCTCCACCATGTGCTTCATGTTTAGATCTCATGAGCTGCCCTACATGATTGAGATCACCGTTATGTAATTCTACATGTTTGGTTTGTTGGGATCCGATGAATATTGGTGTTTATGATTAAGTTGTTGTACTGAATTTTATCTTTTGTTATCTCTATGTTGTTTATGATCTTGCATGCTCTCCGTTGTTAGTAGCTATCTTGGCCGAGTAGTTGCTAGTGTCTCCAAGAGGGGGTATTTATGCTCGATAGTGGGTTCATGCCTCTATTTCACCTGGGGGAGTGACAGAAACCTCTAAGGTGGTAGATATGCTGTTGCTACTAGGGAGAAAACAACATTCATATGCTCAAGGGCATATGCTTTGTTTACATTACACACTTTGCTTAATGCAATTATCTGTTGTTCGCAACTTAATACTTCTAGGGTGTTCGGATTGATATCCCCAGGAGTGGATTATTAGTCATAGATGTAGTTGGATGGCGGTCTATGTATTTTGTTGTAATGCCCAGAGTAAATCTCATAGTGATCTTCTTGACATATCACGTTATCTTTATTCTATCAATTGCCCAACTGTAATTTGTTTACCCAGCATGTGTTATTTTATCTTATGGAGAGACACCACTAGTGAACTGTGGATCCCGGTCCTATTTCCATCATATTGTTATCACCTGTTTACTTTACTCGTACTGTTTACTTTACTCGCATACTATATTGTTTTCCACTCGATACGCTCATAACCTTTGTTTCAAGCAAACCGGTGAGATTGACAACCTCATCGCAAGTTGGAAACAAAGTACTTGGTTGTGTGTGTGCAGGTTCCGCGTCACCTTCAGTCGTCATTGTCTCTCCTCTCCTGATCGATAAACCTTGGTATCTTAACTGAGGGAAAACTAGCTGCTATACTCATCATACCTTCCTCTTGGGGTTCCCAACGGGCTGGTTATCCACCATGCTCAAGGACATTCTGCTCCCACGTCAACCACACGACATCAAAGGGATCAGCTAGTTTTCTAGCGCCGTTGCCGGGGAGGAAGAGAAGACTTCTGCGAGGGGAGTTCTTCGCACACACATTCTTTACTTTGTTATTGTTTTGCTTTACTTTATTTATTTTACCTGCATTGCTTTATATCAAAAACCCAAAAAAATTAGAATCCTTGGTAGTTGTTATTTCTTTACTTTAGATTATCATGTTGATCCCTAAGTACGTTCTGGAGGACCTCTCAGTAGGTAGTGGTTCGATTATTGGCAAAAGTAACATTGAGGAGTTCTTTAATCACATTAGTATGCAAGAGGAAGATGAGGAAAAGTCTTGGGTTGAGCTTGCTCCTAGTATTGAAGTTGCTTCTGTTATATTAATTGACATGTTGGAAACTAGGTTTGCTAGTCTTAATCCTTTTATGCAATATATGTTCCTTAAGCTTCATGAAATTGAGGATCCCGAAAAGAAAGCTTTTATCTTGGAAACTTTGCGCCTAGAATTTAAGGATGTCGTTATTGAAGCTAGGAAAGTTCTTAAACGTTTTAATAAACTTGGTTCACCTATAAAGGTTATTGATACTAATGATGAGGGAACCGAGATACCTATACCTTGCAAGCTTTTGGGATTGAGTGAAGCCTTCGAAAATAATTTTGCCTGGATTTGTCCTGAAAATCTTTTTGATGAGAATAGTGTACCAAAGCATGATCACAAAGGGACTTCAAAAACTTATGTGGATGAAATACAATGCCTTATTGACAAGACCTCTTCTGTTGATCTTAATGCTTCTGCTGATAATACTTGATTCGCAATTTTCTGCGCCTAGCTCAAAGGCGTTAAAGAAAAGCACTCTTGGGAGATAACCCAATGTTTTCTTTTCAGTACTTTTTCTTTTATTTGAGTCTTGGAAGTCATTACTACTGTAATGACCGCTCCTTATCTTGTTTATTTCGTTTTTGTGCCAAGAGAAGCCTCTAATTTGAGTGAGGTAAAGATTTGGGGATGTTGCTGTCCTGAAACTGTTTTCGGTGCTGCACCGTAAAAATTCGTGAAAATTCTCTGTTTATCTTTTGGACCTGCGATTTCTTGTGCATATGCCCCAGGTTATATAAAAACTTTTCTTAGTTGAACACTTTTTGATTTGAGCAACAGAAAATCCCTCAAAAATTCGACCTTTGTCAGCTGTTCAGTTTTGACAGATTTCTGCCAATATTTGTGTTTGCCAGTTTATCGCTTTCTTTTGAATTCTTTTGATCACGGAACTTTTGGGGAGGTTGCTACAGTAGTATATGCTATATATGTGGTGGTTTTGAGTTGAAACCTGAAGCAAATGAGGATTGATTATATGTTATGCTTGCAGTAATGTTGCTAATAGAATTGTGTTTAGTTTTGTATGAAGGAAGTTTTCAAGTGTAGGGATTGGAGAATGATGAGATGAGTTGAAGAATGGACAAAAGCTCAAGCTTGGGGATGCCCATGCATCACCCCAAGAAATATCCAAGAAGTACAAGCGTCAAAGCTTGGGGATGCCCCCGAGGCACCCCTTCTTCATCGGCAAAAATCAGGTCACCTTTCAAAACACTATATTTTTATTGCTTCATGCACTATGTGTTTTTCTTGGAGCGTTAGTTGTTTTAGTTTTCTTAGTTGGTTTAGTTTGTTTGTTTGCTGCAATAAATGGTTGGACCCCAACAAATTTCTTTTGGAGAAGTTGCTTGTTTTCATTTGCAAAGAACGCTCAGTTTTTCACTCTTATCGTTCATCGATGCGTTCTTCTTTTTCTGCTACTGCTTTTGGTTTTCGTTTTCGCCTTGATTTGCGTTCAGATCTTGTCATATCTTTTCATCAAGGTGTATTTATGCCTCTGATCTTTATTGGTTTTCATCAAAAGAGGTGTTTATAAAAATTTCAAATGGTGTTGGAAAAGAGAAAAAGCTTTGTGCAAAATAGTGGTACAAGAAGGAGCTTGTGTAGACTGCGGCTTAGGCTTTTTCATGTCGTGCTTGATGTCTTTTTGATAGTATGCTTAGTGGTTTTGCTGTAGCATGACTTGTCTCAAATAACTGAGATTGCTTAATGAGCCTTTGAAAAAATCATGCGTTGTTTTTATCGTTTGGAAGCATTATTTTGGTTTTCTCCTTGATGCTTTATTTGGGTTGACTTGGCGCATGCTCACACATGTTAGACTCTTACAAAGTCGCCAATAGCCTCTATGATCATTTAGTTTTTGACTTTTGATGCCATCTTATGCTTCTTTTAATGTCGCTTTGTCGCTTTGCATGATTATGGCCATTATTGCTCTCTTAGTTGGTCGCTCCCAGTCTTTTGCTAGCCCTCATTTTGTACTGAGTATGAGCTCTACTCGTGCATCCAACTCCCAAAAACCAAGTTTGCCATTGTGTCCACTATAAATTCCTATGCATGGTATTTACAAGCCATTCCAAAGTAAATTCTCATGTGCTACCTTTGAAAAAACCTTCAAAACACTTCTCGTTTGTGACACTGTTTTCAGCTCATGGGGACGTAGTGGTCGGATTTGCTATCTTCCATATTGCTTATTCCAAAAAGAAAAAAAAAAGAGAAAAAAGGCACTCCTCCATGGAATGTGAATATTGGTGGGCACCCGATGGAATCGGTTAGCCATGGTTTGAGAAAGGAAAAAAAGGTGGGGAGGAGTGCCAAGCTTTATAAAAGAGCACAAAAGTGCCAATCTCTCTCTCAAAAACTTGCTTCATTTTTGTATGGAAGATAGTAAGAACCCCATTGCCAGTCGTTGACAAAGACAACCACCTCTCAAAACCAATTTTTATCTCTCTGTTTTACAAATGAAAAGCTCTAGCACATGTTTAATCACTGCTTCCCTCTGCGAAGGGCCTTTCTTTTACTTTTATGTTGAGTCACCACCTTCTTTCTTTATGCACCATTAAGAGAGCATAGTTGTCATTCTTAGTGTGATATGCATTGTCCCAAAGTTCATTGATTGATTCATATTGTTGGTTTCACTTGTTCTTAAATTATTTGTATCTAGTCGCCCTCTTAAACTTGAAGGTGTCCTATGCATTTATGTTTTGCTCTCTTTGAAGGACAAGCTGAAAACCATTTGTATGTTTTTCCTTATGATCTGAACACACGTTTGACTTTCATTGTTTCATTTTCATGATCTTTTGTTTGTGTTCATTTGCATGTTTACAACATGGTTGCTAAGTTCTTATTGTCATGATTATATCTTCATGCCCATGTTTTAAGTTCTATTGATCCCAGCTCACAAATGCTTACATATATGATCAAGGTTGTGTAGGTGCATGTCACCTCAAAAATTATTCTTTTGTTATCACTTACCTACTCGAGGACGAGCAGGAGTTAAGCTTGGGGATGCTTGATACGTCTCAAACGTATCTATAATTTTTGATGCTCCATGCTTGTTTTTACACCATTTGCCTATTGTTTCGTTACACTTAGTGGCACTTTTATGCATTTTCCGGAACTAACCTATTAACGAAGTGCCACAGTGCTAGTTTCCTGTTTTCTGCTGTTTTTGTGTTTCAGAAGTGATACACAGGAAATATTCTCGGAATTGGACGAAACAAGTTCCTGAAGTCTTATTTTACCCGGAAGCTTCCAGAGATCCGAAGGAGAGTAGGAGGCAAGGCACCAGGGGCCCACACGCACTGGTGGCGCGGCCAGCCCCTGGCCCGCGCCACCATGGTGTGAGGCCACCTGGCCCCACCTCTGACGACGCCCCTTCGCCTATAAAGACCCCCCGACGAGAAAAACCTAAGTACCCGATCAGATTTCTAGAACACATCGCGATCCGCCGCCGTCGACCCGAAGATCGGGAGGGTCCAAAAGCTCTTCCCGGCACCCTGCCGGAGAGGGGAATCGCCACCGGAGGTCTTCTTCATCGCCATGCTTGCCTCCGGAGCAATGAGTGCGTAGTCTACCTTGGACTATGGGTCCATAGCAGTAGCTAGATGGTTGTCTCCTCCACCATGTGCTTCATGTTTAGATCTCATGAGCTGCCCTACATGATTGAGATCACCGTTATGTAATTCTACATGTTTGGTTTGTTGGGATCCGATGAATATTGGTGTTTATGATTAAGTTGCTATACTGAATTATATCTTTTGTTATCTCTATGTTGTTTATGATCTTGCATGCTCTCCGTTGTTAGTAGCTATCTTGGCCGAGTAGTTGCTAGTGACTCCAAGAGGGGGTATTTATGCTCGATAGTGGGTTCATGCCTCTATTTCACCTGGGGGAGTGACAGAAACCTCTAAGGTGGTAGATGTGCTGTTGCTACTAGGGAGAAAACAACATTCATATGCTCAAGGGCATATGCTTTGTTTACATTACACACTTTGCTTAATGCAATTATCTGTTGTTCGCAACTTAATACTTCTAGGGTGTTCGGATTGATATCCCCGGGAGTGGATTATTAGCCATAGATGCAGTTGGATGGTGGTCTATGTATTTTGTTGTAATGCCCAGAGTAAATCTCATAGTGATCTTCTTGACATATCACGTTATCTTTATTCTATCAATTGCCCAACTGTAATTTGTTTACCCAGAATGTGTTATTTTATCTTATGGAGAGACACCACTAGTGAACTGTGGATCCCGGTCCTATTTCCATCATATTGTTATCACCTGTTTACTTTACTCGTATTGTTTACTTTACTCGCATACTATATTGTTTTCCACTCGATACGCTCATAACCTTTGTTTCAAGCAAACCGGTGAGATTGACAACCTCATCGCAAGTTGGGAACAAAGTACTTGGTTGTGTGTGTGTAGGTTCCGCGTCACCCTCAGTCGTCATTGTCTCTCCTCTCCTGATCGATAAACCTTGGTATCTTAACTGAGGGAAAACTAGCTGCTATACTCATCATACCTTCCTCTTGGGGTTCCCAACGGGCTGCTTATCCACCATGCACAAGGACATTCTACTCCCACGTCAACCACACGATATCAAAGGGATCAGTGGACGATGCTCCGGTGGTCTTTATCCGGCGAAACCCTAGACTAGGGGGGTTGGGAGATCTACCCCTATAGCTTTCTCTGTATGAGGCCTCACCGATGGATCTTTTGCTTTATTTTGGTTTGTTTAGGACATATAAACATGGAAAGCAACGGTTGGGCCCACTTTACCATGAAATAGGCTCCGATAGACCCGTAGCATGAGTTTCCACGTACGGATCCTGGATTTCAGCTAGTGTTAACACCCCGTGTATGTGAAGAAGGCCTTGCCCGGGACCTATATATATTTCCTGTACCAACCTTGTGTCACACCTATACACATATGTTAGGGACACATGCATGCAAGTTTTCTAGGGTGGACGATGCTCCGGTGGTCTTTATCCGGCAAAACCCTAGACCGGGGGGGTTCGGAGATCTACCCCTATAGCTTTCTCCGTATGAGGCCTCACCGATGGATCTTTTGCTTTATTTTGGTTTGTTTAGGACATATATACATGGAAAGCAATGGTTGGGCCCACTTTACCATGAAATAGGCTCCGATAGACCCGTAGCGGGAGTTTCCACGTACAGATCCTGGATTTCAGCTAGTGTTAGCACCCCATGTATGTGAAGAAGGCCTTGCCCGGGACCTATATATATTGCATGTACCAACCTTGTGTCACACCTATACACATATGTTAGGGACACATGCATGCAAGTTTTCTAGGGTGGACGATGCTCCGGTGGTCTTTATCCGGCGAAACCCTAGACCGGGGGGGTTCGGAGATCTACCCCTATAGCTTTCTCTATATGAGGCCTCACCGATGGATCTTTTGCTTTATTTTGGTTTGTTTAGGACATATATACATGGAAAGCAATGGTTGGACCCACTTTACCATGAAATAGGCTCTGATAGACCCGTAGCGGGAGTTTCCACGTACATATCGTGGATTTCAGCTAGTGTTAACACCCCATGTATGTGAAGAAGGCCTTGCCCGGGACCTATATATATTGCATGTACCAACCTTGTGTCACACCTATACACATATGTTAGGGACACATGCATGCAAGTTTTCTAGGGTGGACGATGCTCTGGTCGTCTTTATCCGGCGAAACCCTAGACCGGGGGGGTTCGGAGATCTACCCCTATAGCTTTCTCCGTATGAGGCCTCACCGATGTATCTTTTGCTTTATTTTGGTTTGTTTAGGACATATATACATGGAAAGCAATGGTTGGGCCCACTTTACCATGAAATAGGCTCCGATAAACCCGTAGCATGAGTTTCCACGTACAGATCATGGATTTCAGCTAGTGTTAACACCCCGTGTATGTGAAGAAGGCCTTGCCCGGGACCTATATATATTGCCTGTACCAACCTTGTGTCACACCTATACACATATGTTAGGGACACATGCATGCAAGTTTTCTAGGGTGGACGATGCTCTGGTGGTCTTTATCCGGCGAAACCCTAGACCGGGGGCGTTCGGAGATCTACCCCTATAGCTTTCTCCGTATGAGGCCTCACCGATAGATCTTTTGCTTTATTTTGGTTTGCTTAGGACATATATACATGGAAAGCAATGGTTGGGCCCACTTTACCATGAAATAGGCTCCGATAGACCCGTAGCGGGAGTTTCCACGTACAGATCCTGGATTTCAGCTAGTGTTAGCACCCCATGTATGTGAAGAAGGCCTTGCCCGGGACCTATATATATTGCATGTACCAACCTTGTGTCACACCTATACACATATGTTAGGGACACATGCATGCAAGTTTTCTAGGGTGGACGATGCTCCGGTGGTCTTTATCCGGCGAAACCCTAGACCGGAGGGGTTCGGAGATCTACCCCTATAGCTTTCTCTATATGAGGCCTCACCGATGGATCTTTTGCTTTATTTTGGTTTGTTTAGGACATATATACATGGAAAGCAATGGTTGGACCCACTTTACCATGAAATAGGCTCTGATAGACCCGTAGCGGGAGTTTCCACGTACATATCGTGGATTTCAGCTAGTGTTAACACCCCATGTATGTGAAGAAGGCCTTGCCCGGGACCTATATATATTGCATGTACCAACCTTGTGTCACACCTATACACATATGTTAGGGACACATGCATGCAAGTTTTCTAGGGTGGACGATTGATACGTCTCCAACGTATCTATAATTTTTGATGCTCCATGCTTGTTTTTACACCATTTGCCTTGTGTTTCGTTACACTTCGTGGTGTTTTTATGCGATTTCCGGAACTAACCTATTAACAAGTGCCACAGTGCCAGTTCCCTGTTTTCTGCTGTTTTTGTGTTTCAGAAGTGATACACGGGAAATATTCTCGGAATTGGACGAAACCACATCCTGAAGTCTTATTTTTCCCGGGAGCATCCAGACATCCGAAGAGAGGATGGAGAGGGGCCACAGGCCACCCTCACATAGGGCTGGCGCGGCCCAGGCCCTGGCCGCGCCACCCCTGTGTGAGGAGGCCTGGGGCCACCTCTGACGACGCCCCTTCGCCTATATAAAGCCTCGGGACGGAAAACCCGAGAGGAGTCGGCAAATTTCCAGAAAGAGTTCCGCAGTTTCGCCGTCATCGCCGACGAATTTCGGGGGACAGAAGTCTCTGTTCCGGCACCCTGCCGGGACAGGGAAGTGCCCCCGGAGCCATCTCCGCCGTCTCCATCGACCTCACCGCCATCTCCATCAACCTTGCTGTCGCCTATGATGAGGAGGGAGTAGTTCATCCCCGGGGCTAAGGGCTCTACCGGTAGCTATGTGGTTCACCTCTCTCTCTCATGATGTGATCTTTATGTGATCGTGAGCTTTGTATCATGTTGAACAAGTAGATGTTATTATTCAGATATTATGCTACTCCTATGCTTAATTGTTATAGTGTACTCTAGTGATGTTATTAAAGTAATCTATTCCTCCTGCCATGGTGTAACGGTGACAGTGCGTGCATCATGGTGGTACTTGGTTTAGGCTATGATTGTGATCTCTTGTGGATTATGAGAATAATTATTGCTATGATAGTTTGAGTGATCTATTTCTCCTTTCATGGTGTAATGTTGACAGTGTGTGCACCGTGTTAGTACTTGGTCTAAGTTGCAATGATTTCTATCTTGAGTTGTGATCTGATTTGGATGTCTCTATGAGTGGTGTTTGTCAAGTACTTGATGAACTTTAAGGGGTGCTTCTGTAGCCACTACACAATGATTAGTGTTATTCAATAGGAGAGCAATTCAGAGTACCATAGTGGAGAGAAGTTGTTTATTTGTTCAATCATGTTATATTGTTGGGAGTGTGTCCACTAGTGAAAGTATGATCCCTAGGCCTTATTTCCAAGCATTGCACACCGTTTACTTGCTGTTTTGTTACATGTTTGCTCGCAGCGATATTTATTTCAAATCACGTTTGCTACTTATAATCATCACGACTACTTGTATTTCACTATCTCTTCGCCAAACTAGTGCACCTATACATCTGACAAGTGTATTGGGTGTGTTGGGGACACAAGAGACTTTCTGTATCGTAATTGCAGGGTTGCTTGAGAGGGATAGCTTTGACCTCTAACCTCCCTGAGTTCGATAAACCTTGGGTGATCCACTTAAGGGAAACTTGCTGCTGTTCTACAAACCTCTGCACTTGGAGGCCCAACAAGTGTCTACAAGAATAGAAGTGCGTAGACATCAACGATGCTCCGGTCGTCTTTATCCGGCGAAACCCTAGACCGGGGGGGTCAGAGATCTACCCCTATAGCTTTCTCCGTATGAGGCCTCACCGATGGATCTTTTGCTTTATTTTGGTTTGTTTAGGACATATATACATGGAAAGCAATGGTTGGGCCCACTTTACCATGAAATAGGCTCCGATAGACCCGTAGCGTGAGTTTCCACGTACAGATCATGGATTTCAGCTAGTGTTAACACCCCGTGTATGTGAAGAAGGCCTTGCCCGGGACCTATATATATTGCCTGTACCAACCTTGTGTCACACCTATACACATATGTTAGAGACACATGCATGCAAGTTTTCTAGGGTGCACGATGCTCCGGTGGTCTTTATCCGGTGAAACCCTAGACCGGGGGGGTTCAGAGATCTACCCCTATAGCTTTCTCCGTATGAGGCCTCACCGATGGATCTTTTGCCTTATTTTGGTTTGTTTAGGACATATATACATGGAAAGCAATGGTTGGGCCCACTTTACCATGAAATAGGCTCCGATAGACCCGTAGCGGGAGTTTCCACGTACAGATCCTGGATTTCAGCTAGTGTTAGCACCCCATGTATGTGAAGAAGGCCTTGCCCAGGACCTATATATATTGCATGTACCAACCTTGTGTCACACCTATACACATATGTTAGGGACACATGCATGCAAGTTTTCTAGGGTGGACGATGCTCCGGTGGTCTTTATCCGGCGAAACCCTAGACCGGGGGGGTTCGGAGATCTACCCCTATAACTTTCTCTATATGAGGCCTCACCGATGGATCTTTTGCTTTATTTTGGTTTGTTTAGGACATATATACATGGAAAGTAATGGTTGGACCCACTTTACCATGAAATAGGCTCTGATAGACCCGTAGCAGGAGTTTCCACGTACATATCGTGGATTTCAGCTAGTGTTAACAACCCATGTATGTGAACAGGCCTTGCCCGGGACCTATATATATTGCATGTACCAACCTTGTGTCACACCTATACACATATGTTAGGGACACATGCATGCAAGTTTTCTAGGGTGGACGATGCTCCGGTCGTCTTTATCCGGCGAAACCCTAGACCGGGGGGGTTCGGAGATCTACCCCTATAGCTTTCTCCGTATGAGGCCTCACCGATGGATCTTTTGCTTTATTTTGGTTTGTTTAGGACATATATACATGGAAAGCAATGGTTGGGCCCACTTTACCATGAAATAGGCTCCGATAGACCCGTAGCGTGAGTTTCCACGTACAGATCATGGATTTCAGCTAGTGTTAACACCCCGTGTATGTGAAGAAGGCCTTGCCCGGGACCTATATATATTGCCTGTACCAACCTTGTGTCACACCTATACACATATGTTAGAGACACATGCATGCAAGTTTTTTAGGGTGGACGATGCTCCGGTGGTCTTTATCCGGCGAAACCCTAGACCGGGGGGGGTTCAGAGATCTACCCCTATAGCTTTCTCCGTATGAGGCCTCACCGATGGATCTTTTGCTTTATTTTGGTTTGTTTAGGACATATATACATGGAAAGCAATGGTTGGGCCCACTTTACCATGAAATAGGCTCCGATAGACCCGTAGCGGGAGTTTCCACGTACAGATCCTGGATTTCAGCTAGTGTTAGCACCCCATGTATGTGAAGAAGGCCTTTCCCGGGACCTATATATATTGCATGTACCAACCTTGTGTCACACCTATACACATATGTTAGGGACACATGCATGCAAGTTTTCTAGGGTGGACGATGCTCCGGTGGTCTTTATCCGGCGAAACCCTAGACCGGGGGGGTTCGGAGATCTACCCCTATAGCTTTCTCTGTATGAGGCCTCACCGATGGATCTTTTGCTTTAATTTGGTTTGTTTAGTACATATACACATGGAAAGCAATGGTTGGACCCACTTTACCATGAAATAGGCTCTGATAGACCCGTAGCGGGAGTTTCCACGTACATATCATGGATTTCAGCTAGTGTTAACACCCCATGTATGTGAAGAAGGCCTTGCCCGGGACCTATATATATTGCATGTACCAACCTTGTGTCACACCAATACACATATGTTAGGGACACATGCATGCAAGTTTTCTAGGGTGGACGATGCTCCGGTCGTCTTTATCCGGCGAAACCCTAGACCGGGGGGGGTTCGGAGATCTAGCCCTATTGCTTTCTCCGTATGAGGCCTCACCGATGGATCTTTTGCTTTATTTTGGTTTATTTAGGACATGTATACATGGAAACCAATGGTTGGGCCCACTTTACCATGAAATAGGGTCCGATAGACCCGTAGCGTGAGTTTCCACGTACAGATCATGGATTTCAGCTAGTGTTAACAACCCGTGTATGTGAAGAAGGCCTTGCCTGGGACCTATATATATTGCCTGTACCAACCTTGTGTCACACCTATACACATATGTTAGAGACACATGCATGCAAGTTTTCTAGGGTGGACGATGCTCCGGTGGTCTTTATCCGGCGAAACCCTAGATCGGGGGGGTTCAGAGATCTACCCCTATAGCTTTCTCCGTATGAGGCCTCACCGATGGATCTTTTGCTTTATTTTGGTTTGTTTAGGACATATATACATGGAAAGCAATGGTTGGGCCCACTTTACCATGAAATAGGCTCCGATAGACCCGTAGCGGGAGTTTCCACGTACAGATCCTGGATTTCAGCTAGTGCTAACAGCCCATGTATGTGAAGAAGACCATGGCCGGGACCTATATATATTGCGTGTACCAACCTTGGGTCACACCTATACACATATGTTAGGGACACATGCATGCAAGTTTTCTAGGGTGGATGATGCTCCGGTGGTCTTTATCCGGCGAAACCCTAGACCGGGGGGGTTCAGAGATCTACCCCTATAGCTTTCTCTGTATGAGGCCTCACCGATGGATCTTTTGCTTTATTTTGGTTTGTTTAGGACATATATACATGGAAAGCAATGGTTGGGCCCACTTTATCATGAAATAGGCTCCGATAGACCCATAGCGGGAGTTTCCACGTACATATCGTGGATTTCAGCTAGTGTTAACACCCCATGTATGTGAAGAAGGCCATGCCCGGGACCTATATATATTGCATGTACCAACCTTGTGTCACACCTATACACATATGTTAGGGACAAATGCATGCAAGTTTTCTAGGGTGGACGATGCTCCGGTGGTCTTTATCCAGAGAAACCCTAGACCGGGGGGGTTCGGAGATCTACCCCTATAGCTTTCTCTGTATGAGGCCTCACCGATGGATCTTTTGCTTTATTTTGGTTTGTTTAGGACATATATACATGGAAAGCAATGGTTGGGCCCACTTTACCATGAAATAGGCTCCGATAGACCCGTAGCGGGAGTTTCCACGTACAGATCCTGGATTTCAGCTAGTGTTAGCACCCCATGTATGTGAAGAAGGCCTTTCCCGGGACCTATATATATTGCATGTACCAACCTTGTGTCACACCTATACACATATGTTAGGGACACATGCATGCAAGTTTTCTAGGGTGGACGATGCTCCGGTGGTCTTTATCCGGCGAAACCCTAGACCGGGGGGGTTCGGAGATCTACCCCTATAGCTTTCTCTGTATGAGGCCTCACCGATGGATCTTTTGCTTTAATTTGGTTTGTTTAGTACATATACACATGGAAAGCAATGGTTGGACCCACTTTACCATGAAATAGGCTCTGATAGACCCGTAGCGGGAGTTTCCACGTACATATCATGGATTTCAGCTAGTGTTAACACCCCATGTATGTGAAGAAGGCCTTGCCCGGGACCTATATATATTGCATGTACCAACCTTGTGTCACACCAATACACATATGTTAGGGACACATGCATGCAAGTTTTCTAGGGTGGACGATGCTCCGGTCGTCTTTATCCGGCGAAACCCTAGACCGGGGGGGGGGGTTCGGAGATCTAGCCCTATTGCTTTCTCCGTATGAGGCCTCACCGATGGATCTTTTGCTTTATTTTGGTTTATTTAGGACATGTATACATGGAAACCAATGGTTGGGCCCACTTTACCATGAAATAGGGTCCGATAGACCCGTAGCGTGAGTTTCCACGTACAGATCATGGATTTCAGCTAGTGTTAACAACCCGTGTATGTGAAGAAGGCCTTGCCTGGGACCTATATATATTGCCTGTACCAACCTTGTGTCACACCTATACACATATGTTAGAGACACATGCATGCAAGTTTTCTAGGGTGGACGATGCTCCGGTGGTCTTTATCCGGCGAAACCCTAGATCGGGGGGGTTCAGAGATCTACCCCTATAGCTTTCTCCGTATGAGGCCTCACCGATGGATCTTTTGCTTTATTTTGGTTTGTTTAGGACATATATACATGGAAAGCAATGGTTGGGCCCACTTTACCATGAAATAGGCTCCGATAGACCCGTAGCGGGAGTTTCCACGTACAGATCCTGGATTTCAGCTAGTGCTAACAGCCCATGTATGTGAAGAAGACCATGGCCGGGACCTATATATATTGCGTGTACCAACCTTGGGTCACACCTATACACATATGTTAGGGACACATGCATGCAAGTTTTCTAGGGTGGATGATGCTCCGGTGGTCTTTATCCGGCGAAACCCTAGACCGGGGGGGTTCAGAGATCTACCCCTATAGCTTTCTCCGTATGAGGCCTCACCGATGGATCTTTTGCTTTATTTTGGTTTGTTTAGGACATATATACATGGAAAGCAATGGTTGGGCCCACTTTATCATGAAATAGGCTCCGATAGACCCATAGCGGGAGTTTCCACGTACATATCGTGGATTTCAGCTAGTGTTAACACCCCATGTATGTGAAGAAGGCCATGCCCGGGACCTATATATATTGCATGTACCAACCTTGTGTCACACCTATACACATATGTTAGGGACAAATGCATGCAAGTTTTCTAGGGTGGACGATGCTCCGGTGGTCTTTATCCAGAGAAACCCTAGACCGGGGGGGTTCGGAGATCTACCCCTATAGCTTTCTCTGTATGAGGCCTCACCGATGGATCTTTTGCTTTATTTTGGTTTGTTTAGGACATATATACATGGAAAGCAATGGTTGGGCCCACTTTACCATGAAATAGGCTCCGATAGACAAGTAGCGGGAGTTTCCACGTACAGATCCTGGATTTCATCTAGTGTTAACACCCCATGTATGTGAAGAAGGCCTTGCCCAGGACCTATATATATTGCAATGTACCAACCTTGTGTCACACCTATACACATATGTTAGGGACACATGCATGCAAGTTTTCTAGGGTGGACGATGCTCTGGTGGTCTTTATCCGGCAAAACCCTAGACCGGGGGGGGTTCAGAGATCTACCCCTATAGCTTTCTCCGTATGAGGCCTCACCGATGGAGCTTTTGTTTAATTTTGGTTTGTTTAGGACATATATACATGGAAAGCAATGGTTGGGCCCACTTTACCATGAAATAGGCTCCGATAGACCCATAGCGTGAGTTTCCATGTACAGATCCTGGATTTCAGCTAGTGTTAACACCCCGTGTATGTGAAGAAGGCCTTGCCCGGGACCTATATATATTGCATGTAGCAACCTTGTGTCACACCTATACACATATGTTAGGGACACATGCATGCAAGTTTTCTAGGGTGGACGATGCTCCGGTGGTCTTTATCCGACGAAACCCTAGACCGGGGGGTTCAGAGATCTACCCCTATAGCTTTCTCCGTATGAGGCCTCACCGATGGATCTTTTGCTTTATTTTGGTTTGTTTAGGACATATATACATGGAAAGCAATGGTTGGGCCCAATTTACCATGAAATAGACTCCGATAGACCCGTAGCGGGAGTTTCCACGTACAAATCCTGGATTTCAGCTAGTGTTTACACCCCATG
Organism: Dactylis glomerata; assembly: GCA_007115705.1. NCBI lineage: Eukaryota > Viridiplantae > Streptophyta > Magnoliopsida > Poales > Poaceae > Dactylis > Dactylis glomerata. The sequence goes on from QXEO01000727.1 coordinate 356,037, forward strand.
TATGTGAAGAAGGCCTTGCCCAGGACCTATATATATTGCATGTACCAACCTTGTGTCACACCTATACACATATGTTAGGGACACATGCATGCAAGTTTTCTAGGGTGGACGATGCTCCGGTGGCCTTTATCCGGCAAAACCCTAGACCGGGGGAGTTTGGAGATCTACCCCTATAGCTTTCTCCGTATGAGGCCTCACCGATGGATCTTTTGCTTTATTTTGGTTTGTTTAGGACATATATACATGGAAAGCAATGGTTGGGCCCACTTTACCATGAAATAGGCTCCGATAGACCCGTAGCGGGAGTTTCCACGTACATATCGTGGATTTCAGCTAGTGTTAACACCCCATGTATGTGAAGAAGGCCATGCCCGGGACCTATACACTAGTGGAAAACAGGGCTTCAGTCCCGGTTCGTTTGGGGCTTCAGTCCCGGTTGCGCAACCGGGACTAACCAACCGGGACTGGAGCCCAATCTTTAGTCCCGGTTGCTATACGAACCGGGACTAAAGAGAGAGCACGTGGCAGGGGCTGGGTGCTCGTGGGCGTAGGTCTTTAGTCCCGGTTCGTGTTAAGAACCGGGACTAAAGTGTCCACACGTGGCAGCATCTGCTGCATCTTTATTTTTCTGGATTTCAATTGTTATTTAGGGGTTTAGGGTTTAGGGTATATTTGTATTTTGCTCCATTCAATTGTTTGATTCATTTCAATTAAGTTTTCTTATATACTTATTCATACAGCATTACAACATAATATATAAAACGATACATATATATATATAATATATTTGGTTCACCGAGCATATACATGCATACAAGTATATATACAACTTGTTCACACACATAAGATCACGACTTGTGTTTAATTATAAACATTGTCTAATCGAAACCGGCATGAAATTCACCCTTTGGGTTAATGACATGTTCAAGCAGAAATCCGGCTAATTCCTCTTGAATTCCTACTACGCGTTCAGTCGGTGAGAGCAGTTTCCGCTTTGCTTCGAACTACGAAGAAGAAGAACAATATGAATATGAATCATCATAACAAAATTGATGCCAATAAAATGAATTTGTCAGTATATTGTTTACTTACTGTTTGAAAATCAATTCCTTCAGTGACCTGCGCACGAAGGTTCTCGCAAGTGTAGTATGCACATAGATTAGTCCCCGAAGGCTGCCTCGCACACTTTACGAGAATAGATTTTAGTCAGTGACATATCAAGATTGATATACTTAATGGTATTTGAAACTAGAATTAAAGGGATGTGTGGACCTAGCTCGTACGACTTACCTCGATCTGACGGTAAATCAGCTCAGTTTTCCATTCACCTTTAACTGTGCGTATAAACCGTTTCCAAACACTGCCGAGCAAACAAAATGAATAGATGAGTTATAGATGAACGAAAGAGACCGATATAATGCTGTAATGATTGAAATTACCTATCCATCACATCAATGATGCTTTTGTATTCATTAAGTGGTTTATTCATCGAGTCAAAGATTTGAACCCTTCCATAGTCAGGTTCAATCTTTAGCAAAATCCAGTGGTAACTGCGTGCAAGTTTAATTATGTAAGTTAATAAACTCATCAATTACACTTATAACATCGAGTAAGGAAAAGTAATTGTGTATAAGATAGTAACACTCACCTGATGTTGTACGGAAAGAGTATTCTAGCTCGGTATTCCTGCATAAGTAGGAACTCTAGCAAGTTATCCTCCGTCTCCTTGCGATTCCTCTGTATCATCGCTCCGTTAACTCGATTTGGATCAATGAATCCAAGTTGGAGGTCATTCCTTTTCTTACATTCCATACTCTTCATTCTGCATAATAAACAGCGCAGTGAGGAAAATTACATGCAAAGAACGAGTTGAGCTAGAGACTTATAGAAATAATGAATCACTTACAGAACATAGGCACTGACGAGAGATTTGTCGAGCGCGTCTTGATTGAATAGCTGAAAGAATTCATCAAACTCAATATGCACCAAGTCTTGACCTAAGAAATGGTCCTTTGTGATATTCATAAGGAGAAAATCTTGCGTGCCCTTTGCGGCTTGCAGGTACCACTTATGCAATTTTCGCATTTGCGTTGGTAGATTCATTTCAATCTCAGGTGGGACTAGACTCTTCCCCTTTTCATATTGCCGTGCTATAGGCGCCTTTGGGGTGATACCTTCATCTAGCAATTGAGAAAGAGTCAAACCAGCTTCTTTAGCAAAGTCGGCGGGATTGGGTTGAGCAACACTCCCACCAGCATCACTAGCAAAGACCTTTAGCGGGGAGATCGATTTTTTGGTCTGTGCTCCAAGCTGGGCAACGTCTCTTTTCCCTCTTGCAGTTACGCTTGTCTTATTAGCTTCTTTTTTTGCATCTACCTGCTTATCCAAACAACGCTTGTAGTCATCTGGCTTACGCAATTCATATTGCGAAGGTTGGGTAAGCATATCAAAGGCCCACTCCTTCTGTTCCAGAGTATATACCTGCTTCGGTGTAGGGGTCGGGCGTAGGGCTGCGAGCTTCCTTTTCACTTTGGCTCTGTCCTCCGCCTCAATTTCTTCAGCAGTCTTCTCGATAGGAGGAGGCGGCACCGCCTTAGCTATCTTGTCCCGTTTCTTCGGAGAGACATTGCTAGTGGACATAGCAGCGGACTTGCCACAACTCTGGGACTTACGAGTGGACTGAGGCGGCGGAGGTGGCGGAGGCGGCTGACATTGAGGTGGAGATCGATGTGGACTCGGGGTATGGTGGTAGTCGTCCCTGTCGTCGTCAGGGAGGTGGTGAGTTGCGAGGACTCGGAGGAGAGGGTGGCCGCCTTGGCGCCGAGCCTGGAAACACGATGTGTTTCTTATCCCAAAGAATTATACCACCCAATACTTCTCCCAGTTTTTCCTCATCTTCAGGTCCAGCGACGTCAAGAAGGAGGGACTCATACCCCCTTTCAATTGCATCCACCCCGACCTTAGCATAGCCAGGTCGAATCTCACGGCCATGCCAGGTTTGTCCAGGTCCAGATGGCAACACATAGCCAACCGCCACCTTCATCGATATGTTCTTCATGGGATAATGCAGCTCACAGTCTATCTTCTTGGTGATATCATCCACGGGGTAGTGAACCATCGGTACCTCCGTGGAAGCCACGCTGCTTCTCCGCTGAGATCGGTCGCCTGATGCATGTTCTAGGTGATGCTGAGTTGCCCCTTGCGACTTTAATTCCTCCAGTGCCTTCTGCTGCAGTAAATACAACTCTCTCAGCTCAGCCTGTTGCCTTTCTATGCTCTCTATCCGTGAGGCCTCCTCCTGCGCCTTCCGCTTCTTCGCTCTCTCTCGGCTTCTATAAGTCTGGCTCTCTTCGGAGAACCCAGACCTCCACGGAATAGCAGAACCCAGACCCCGTGTTCGTCCTGTGTGTTCTTTGTTCCCGAGGGCCTTTGTCAGCTCGTCGTTCTCTCTGTCCGGCTTGAACGTCCCCTCTTGAACCTCGGCGATTGTCTTGACAAGTGCTCCCAGGGGTTCAGCAATTTGTTTCTTCTCTTCAACTAATTTCCCTGTTCTCTCATCATAGACAGCTCCATGGGCAAGTGCCCAATTTCTTGACCTTCTGGGCCATTGTTCTGTTTCTGGTTCAATGCCTTTTTCTCGTAGGGCGGCCTCTTGCATATCCCACTTAGGCTCGGCCCTTTTGTAGCCGCCTGGACCCAACTTATGGTGATATTTCTTTTTCGCGGCATTTGCCTGATTTTTCTGACTCCTTAGCTTACCCAGCTCTGACTCCTTGTACTCCACAAATGCGTCCCAGTGATCCCGCAGGAACTCATTGGGGCCAGTAAATTCTGGAGCTTGTCGATCGGCGTTGAGATAGGCATTCCATAACCTCTTCTTGTGGTTATTGAACTGTGCAGCCATCTTCTTGAGAGCCCACTCCCTGACTTTCTCCTTCTGTTGCTCTGCTTCTTCCAGGGACTCGGTGACCGGCAGATTGAAATGTGGAATGAGAGAATCCCAAAGTCTATCTTTCAAGACCTTGGTGACATAGTTGACTGTTGCACCCTCTTCTGGCTCTGGCTGTGCTGGCTCTCCCTTTGCCGCCTTGGGCTTATACCAATAGTGAATGCTTATCGGCACCATGTCCCTGACAAGACATCCACATTGATGTGTGAATGCATTTGCGACACTCTTGGGTTCCAACGGTTCGCCTTCACTTGAGAGACGCCCAATCATGTAATGCTGATTCGATGCCAGCCGTTTGGCCGGGCCTCGCTTCTTTCTAGAAGATTCAGAGGTCTAAAATAAGAAAACACTCGTTAATATATATACCACATAATGCATCGTTATCTACTGATTCATGAATAGAGCTAGTCTTCATATATATATATACCTCGCCGGACCGTTTTATTAAGTCACGTCCAGTCCCTTGTGAGCCGTCCTCGCAATCATCATTTTCTGATTCATGCGGCTGCTCCTCCTCCATTCCGTCACCCGACTCGTTCAAAAATTCTGAGCCGTCTCCTTCTGCACGGGTGGTACCCTCTCCTTGTGCACGGGTGCCACCCTCTCCGATAATATTCAATATCTCTTCTTCACCTTCTCTTCCGGCGCCGAAATCCATAACTGAAATCCATAACATATATTCACTTTCTAACTCTATATATCTAACATTTCTATTTCTAATAGCATTTCTATTTCTAACATAAAATCTAACTAATAGTAATAGCATTTCTATTACTATTACTAATAGTAATTGCATTTTACTAACTAACATAAATAACTTATTTTCTAACATAAAATCTAACTAATAGTAATAGCATTTCTATTACTATTACTAATAGTAATTGCATTTTATTAACTAACATAAATAACTTATTTTCTAATATAAATAGCATTTCTATTATCTAACATAAATAGCATTTCTATTATCTAACATAAATAGCATTTCTATTATCTAACCTAAATAGCATTTCTATTACTATTACTAATAGTAATTGCATTTTACTAACTAACATAAATAACTTATTTTCTAACATAAAATCTAACAATTTTTCTAACATACAAAATCTAACATAAAATATGCATTTTACTAATACTACATTTTTCAAACATAAAATCTAACTATTTTTCTAAATGTTTCTAACTTATTTTCTAACTACATTTTTCTAATATAAAATCTAACTATTTTTCTAACATAAAATCTAACTATTTTTCTAAATGTTTCTAACTTATTTTCTAACTACATTTTTCTAACATAAATTTCTAACTATTTTTCTAAAAAAAAAAATCTAACACTATTTTGCAAAAAAAATTTGCAGGCCGGCCGGCCGGCGGCGTGCTGCGGGCGCATCCCTGTGCGCGGGGGCGTCTCGATCGGGCGGCTCGAGGGCGCGGCGGCGGCGGCTCGGGCGGCACGCGGCGGCGGCGGCTCAGGCGGCTCGGACGGCGCGGCGGCGGCGGCGGCGGCACGGGCGGCGCGCGCACGTACGGCTCGGGCGGCGCGCGCACGTACGTTGGGCGGGGGCGCGGCGGCGGCTAGGGCGCGGCGGCGGCTTGGGCGCGGCGGCACGTCGCGGAAGTCTCCGGCGCGGCGGCGGCGGCTCGGCGGTCACGGCGGGCGGCGACCGCAACGTTGCAGACGTGCGTACTCCTCCGCGCGGCGATTCGGGAAACTGCTAAGTGTTGGGGAAGAAGATGGGGGCGGCGCGGCGTATATATACCCCCCCCCCCCTTTAGTCCCGGTTGGTGGCTTCAACCGGGACTAAAGGGGGGTCTTTAGTCCCGGTTGAAGCCACCAACCGGGACTAAAGACTCTTTAGTCCCGGTTGGTGCCTCCAACCGGGACTAAAGACCTTCGGCGGTTCGCACGCCCAGATCCAGACCTTTAGTCCCGGTTGGTTAAACGAACCGGGACTAAAGGCGTATTAAATGCGCGCCAATGGTAGATTTTTCAGAATTCATTTGAAAATATGAATTTTGAATTTCAATTTGAATAACTTCTGCATATTTTAGAATTTGATAAAACTTTGAATATGAAAAGTGTTCAAAATTGAATAACTAATTCAAAAATATTTTCTATTTTCAAAATAAATTATTCTAACTATTCAAACAATTAACTATTTTGCCATTTTCAATTAAAACAATATTGATTAAAATTCTTTTAGCATATTTTAGAATTTGATAAAACTTTGAATATGAAAAGTGTTTAAAATTGAATAACTAATTCAAAAATATTTTCTATTTTCAAAATAAATTATTCTAACTATTCAAACAATTAACTATTTTGCCATTTTCAATTAAAACAATATTGATTAAAATTCTTTTAGCATATTTTAGAATTTGATAAAACTTTGAATATGAAAAGTGTTTAAAATTGAATAACTAATTCAAAAATATTTTCTATTTTCAAAATAAATTATTCTAACTATTCAAACAATTAACTATTTTGCCATTTTCAATTAAAACAATATTGATTAAAATTCTTTTAGCATATTTTAGAATTTGATAAAACTTTGAATATGAAAAGTGTTTAAAATTGAATAACTAATTCAAAAATATTTTCTATTTTCAAAATCAATTATTCTAACTATTCAAACAATTAACTATTTTGCCATTTTCAATTAAAACAATATTGATTAAAATTCTTTTAGCATATTTTAGAATTTGATAAAACTTTGAATATGAAAAGTGTTTGAAATTGATTAACTAATTCAAAAGTATTTTCTATTTTCAAAATCAATTATTCTAACTATTCAAACAATTAACTATTTTGCCATTTTCAATTAAAACAATATTGATTAAAATTCTTTTAGCATATTTTAGAATCTGATAAAACTTGGAATATAAAAAGTGTTCGAATTTGAATAACTAACCCAAAATCATACATTTACATCAAAGGTTTAATACATTATTACACATCACCAACATCCCCAGCTAGTGTTGGGGTTTCCTTCTGCACCGTAACCATGGAGTATCTTCTTTGTTTAAGAGGAGGGTTGGGTCAATGTTCACTCTGAAGGGCGGAATTTCATCAAACTTGTTATAATCTTCTGACATATCTGTCTTGTCCTCCACTCCCACGATGATTCTTTTCCCTGAGAGAACAATGTGTCGCTTTGGCTCATCATGTGATGTATTCGTTTTCTTATCTTTTCTCTTTCTCGGTTTTGTAGATATGTCCTTCACATAGAAAACCTGAGCGACATCGTTGGCTAGGACGAATGGTTCGTCCATGTACGCAAGATTGTTGAGATCCACTATTGTCATTCCGTACTTTTGGTCTACAACTACCCCGCCTCCTGTCAGCTTGACCCATTTGCACCGAAACAAAGGGACCTTAAAAGACGGTCCATAGTCAAGTTCCCATATCTCCTCTATGTAACCATAATATGTGTCCTTTGTCCCATTGTCGTGTAATGCATCAAAGCGGACACCACTATTTTGATTGGTGCTCTTTTTATCTTGGGCGACCGTGTAAAATGTATTCCCATTTATCTCGTAACCCTGGAAAGTCAATATAGTTGAAGAAGGTTTCTTGGCCAACATGGACAGCTCATATCCAACAGTGGCGTCATTTATGAGAAGTGTTTGCAACCAACCACCAAAAGTCGCCATGTGCAACTTTGTAATCCAGGAGTTTGACTGCCCAGGGTTTTCCAAGCGTATAATATTCTTGTGTCGCTCCATATACGGCTCCACCAACGTAGAATTTCGTAAAACTGTGTAGTGTGCTTCACTCAAAGAATGTCCGTCCATACAGTATGCTGATTTCATTCCTAGCGTGCCTTTTCCACTTAGTCTCCCCTCATGCCGCGATTGAGGAAGACCAATCGGGTTCAGGTCAGGAACAAAGTCAACACAAAACTCAATGACCTCCTCTGTTAGATAGCCCTTGGAGATGCTTCCTTCTGGCCTAGCACGGTTATGCACGTATTTCTTTAAGACTCCCATGAACCTCTCAAAGGGGAACATATTGTGCAGAAATACTGGACCGAGAATGGTAATCTCTTCGACTAGGTGAACTAAGAGATGCGTCATAATATTGAAGAAGGACGGTGGGAACACCAACTCGAAGCTGACAAGACATTGGGCCACATCATTCTGTAACCGTTGTAGATCTTCTGGATTGATTACCTTCTGCGAAATTGCATTGAGGAATGCACATAGCTTCACAATCGGTACTCGAACATTTTCCGGTAGAATTCCCCTCAGTGCAACCGGAAGCAATTGCGTCATAAGCACGTGACAGTCATGAGACTTTAGGTTTTGGAATTTTTTCTCGGCCATATTTATTATTCCCTTTATATTTGACGAGAATCCAGATGGGACCTTGATACTACTCAGGCATTCAAAAAAGATTTCCTTCTCTTCTTTGGTAAGAGCGTAGCTCGCAGGACCCTTAGAATCCTCCGGATGCATGCCGTCTCTTCTTTTCATACGGTGCTGGTCCTCCCGTGCTTCTGGTGTATCTTTTGTCTTCCCATACAAGCCCAAGAATCCTAGTAGGTTCACGCAAACATTCTTCGTCACGTGCATCACGTCGATTGCAGAGCGGACCTCTAGGAATTTCCAATACTCAAGCTCCCAAAATATAGATTTCTTCTTCCACATGGGTGCATGTCCGCTAGCGTCATTCGGAACAGACAGACTGCCAGGACCCTTTCCAAAGATTACTTCTAAATCTTTGACCATATCAAATATATCATCACCAGTATGGCGTTTAGGCTTGCCTCGGACTTCTGCCTCGCCCTTGAAATGCTTGCCTTTTTTCTTCAATTGATGTTTGGGCGAAAGAAATCGACGATGCCCGAGATACACCACCTTCTTACTTTTATCCAAATATATACTATCGATCTCACCTAAACAGTGAGTGCATGCATTGTATCCCTTATTTGTCTGTCCTGAAAGGTTACTAAGAGCAGGCCAATCATTGATGGTCACGAACAGCAACGCTCGTAGATCAAATTCCTCTTGTTTGTACTCATCCCACACACGAACACCTTCAGTCTGCCACAGCTGTAAAAGTTCATCAACTAATGGCCTTAGATACACATCAATGTCATTACCGGGTTGCTTCGGGCCTTGGATAAGCACTGGCATCATAATAAACTTTCGCTTCATGCACAACCAAGGAGGAAGGTTATATATACATAGAGTCACGGGCCAGGTGCTATGACTGCAGCTCTGCTCCCCAAAAGGATTCATGCCATCTGTACTTAGACCAAACCTCAGGTTGCGTGCGTCTTCCATAAACTCCGGAAAATCTCTGTCGATTTTTCTCCACTGCGACCCATCAGCGGGGTGTCTCAACATCTCGTCACTCTTACGGTCTTCTTTGTGCCACCTCAACAACTTGGCATGCTCTTTGTTTCTGAACAAACGTTTCAACCGTGGTATTATAGGTGCATACCACATCACCTTGGCAGGAATCCTCTTCCTGGGGCGCTCGCCCTCAACATCACCAGGGTCATCTCGCCTGATCTTATACCGAAATGCACTGCACACTGGGCATGCATTGAAATTCTCGTACTCACCGCGGTAGAGAATACAGTCATTAATGCATGCATGTATCTTCTGCACCTCCAATCCTAGAGGGCAGACAATCTTCTTTGCTTCATACGTACTGGCGGGCAATTCGTTATCCTTTGGAAGCATCTTCTTCATAATTTTCAGCAACTTTTCAAATCCCTTGTCAGATAAACCACTCTCTGCTTTCCATTGCAGCAATTCCAGCGTGCTTCCTAGCTTTTTCTGGCCATCTTCGCAATTTGGGTACAAATCCTTTTTGTGCTCATCTAACATGCGTTCCAACTTCTCCCTCTCCTTTTCACTTTCACAGTCAATCTGTGCATCAACAATGACCTGACCAAGATCATCAGCGGGCATATCTGATGCCCGTTCTTCACCTTCTTCTTCTTCATTATCTTCCATTGCGGTATCGGTGGTTTCAGAGAACTCGGGATAGTTGTCATCATTCTCTTCTTCATCGTTGTCTTCCATCATAACCCCTCTCTCCCCATGCTTGGTCCAACAATTATAGCCGGACATGAAACCGAACCGGAACAGGTGGATGTGAAGGGTCTTTGTGGAGGGGTAATCCTTCTCATTTCGACAACCACCGCATGGACAACACATAAAACCATTCCGCTTGGTTGCCTCAGCCACCTTGAGAAAAGAATGCACGCCTTTAATGAAATCTCCAGAGCGTCGATCGGCGTACATCCATGCTCGGCTCATCTGCATTATATAAGTACATATCAAACGCAAATCAAATATACAATTTCTATTTCTAATAAAATCTAACATAAATAAAATCTATATAGCATTTCTATTTTTACCTCTATCGGTATTTCTATCTCTATTTCTATCGGTATTTCTATTTTTCTATCTCTATCTCTATTTCTATTTCTATGTTAGCTATGTCTACTTCTATTTTTATTTTTATTTCTAACTATATCTTTATCTCTACCTCTACCTCTATTTTTACCTCTATCTTCACGTACTTGTACACATAATCAAATGAACATCTAAATAATTGCTCCCATAAAAAAATCACAAATCTCTCTACTTTTAGAGCATTAAATGAGCTAAATTACCAATGAAACACAAAAGCACAAAGTTTCTCACCTTTTAGTCCACTTAGATTCAAGTGGGGACATCAATTTGTGATAGAAAATGGTGGTCAAAGAGGATGAACTCGAGGTAGGTTTGTTGTATGAAGAACACTTGAGAGTGGAGAGGGGGAGTGGCTGGCTCGTTTAGGAAGAAGGGACTGTTTTATATAGGGAAGTCATTAGTCCCGGTTGGTATTACCAACCGGGACTAAAGGTCCGGTCTTTAGTCCCGGTTGGTGTTACCAGCCGGGACTAATGTCACTGACAACGGTCGGATTCTATTGCAGGAACTTTAGTCCCGGTTCGTAATACGAACCGGGACTAAAGGTTAAAAACAAACCGGGACTAATGATTTCTGGGGTCCTGCGGCCGAAAAAGCAGTGGGGCCCAGGGCATCAGTCCCGGTTCGTATTGCAACCGGGACTAATGCCCTAGAATATTAGGCCGGTTTTCCACTAGTGATATATATTGCATGTACCAACCTTGTGTCACACCTATACACATATGTTAGGGACACATGCATGCAAGTTTGCTAGGGTGGACGATGCTCCGGTGGTCTTTATCCGGCGAAACCCTAGACCGGGGGGGTTCAGAGATCTACCCCTATAGCTTTCTCCGTATGAGGCCTCACCGGTGGATCTTTTGCTTTATTTTGGTTTGTTTAGGACATATATCCATGGAAAGCAATGGTTGGGCCCACTTTACCATGAAATAGGCTCCGATAGACCCGTAGCGGGAGTTTCCACGTACAGATCCTGGATTACAGCTAGTGTTAATAGCCCATGTATGTGAAGAAGGCCATGCCTGGGACCTATATATATTGCATGTACCAACCTTGGGTCACACCTATACACATATGTTAGGGACACATGCATGCAAGTTTTCTAGGGTGGACGTTGCTTCGGTGGTCTTTATCCGGCGAAACCCTAGACCGGGGGGGTTCGGAGATCTACCCCTATAGCTTTCTCCGTATGAGGCCTGACCGATGGATCTTTTGCTTTATTTTGGTTTGTTTAGGACATATATACATGGAAAGCAATAGTTGGGCCCACTTTACCATGAAATAGGCTCCGATAAACCCGTAGCGGGAGTTTCCACGTACAGATCTTGGATTTTAGCTAGTGTTAACAGCCCATGTATGTGAAGAAGGCCATGCCCGGGACCTATATATATTGTATGTACCAACCTTGGGTCACATCTATACACATAAGTTAGGGACACATGCATGCAAGTTTTCTAGGGTGGACGATGCTCCGGTGGTCTTTATCCGGCGAAACCCTAGACCGGGGGGGTTCGGAGATCTACCCCTATGGCTTTCTCCGTATGAGGCCTCACCGATGGATCTTTTGCTTTATTTTGGTTTGTTTAGGAAATATATACATGGAAAGCAATGGTTGGGCCCACTTTACCATGAAATAGGCTCCGATAGACCCGTAGCGGGAGTTTCCACGTACAGATCCTGGATTTCAGCTAGTGTTAACAACCCATGTATGTGAAGAAGGCCTTGCCCGGGACCTATATATATTGCATGTACCAACCTTGTGTCACACCTATACACATATGTTAGGGACACATGCATGCAAGTTTTCTAGTGTGGACGATGCTCCGGTGGTCTTTATCTGGCGAAACCCTAGACCGGGGGGGTTCGGAGATCTACCCCTATAGCTTTCTCCGTATGAGGCCTCACCGATGGATCTTTTGCTTTTATTTTGGTTTGTTTAGGACATATATACATGGAAAGCAATGGTTGGGCCCACTTTACCATGAAATAGGCTCCGATAGACCCGTAGCAGGAGTTTCCACGTACAGATCCTGGATTTCAGCTAGTGTTAACAGCCCATGTATGTGAAGAAGGCCATGCCCGGGACCTATATATATTGCATGTACCAACCTTGGGTCACACCTATACACATATGTTAGGGACACATGCATGCAAGTTTTCTAGGGTGGACGATGCTCCGGTGGTCTTTATCCGGCGAAACCCTAGACCGGGGGGTTCAGAGATCTACCCCTATAGCTTTCTCCCTATGATGCCTCACCGATGGTGTTCTTAGTTTTTCGTAGACTATTCCTCGCACTTGGCAAGAACACACAGTGGAGCACCATCTATAGCAACCTTACATTGCAAACCAGCAGGGTTGGAGAGAGAGGGAATACCTCGTCGCCATAGTTTGCGCGAAGCATAATGAAACTTTTATTCATATAAGCAGCTATATACCACTATGTTACACACTTGTGGTGCCTTTATTTACTATACTAGTTTTCATCACTCACTAATTCACTCGGAAGTCTCGTCAGTTGAAGATGACTCCTCGGGATTGTCTGGGTAACTCTCAAAGCCCGCTTGTGTAAATTTAGGAGTAAATGCACCGAACTCTTCTCCCCTATTGTTTTTGAGGTTTTGGGCTTCTTGTCTTGAAATGCGGTATGCATTGGCAAGGACATCAACAGGCAATGCACGGAGGATGGAGCTCTTTCCTGCGATGTGACTAACCATCGAGTTTGGGTTGGTTTTAAATGAAATGTACTGGCATCCTTCACGCTCTGCCTTCTTAAGAACGACGTAGTGTTGTGGTATAATTACCAGTTGTCCTCAATGAAGGATGTCATTGAATACTATCTGGTCATAGTTGTTGACGACTTGAACTCGAGCATGTCCTTGGATAATGTAGAGGACACTGTGAGCATGTCGTTTGATATTCTCTTATCATACTTCCTTTGAAGATTTGCATTCGCCTGATTAATTGTTTAAATTCCAACGGATCTAGACAGACTGCAAACAGCAAAATAGGTAGTCCATAATCAAGGTCAGAGTGGGTGGGTACTAGATAGATGATTAAGCAGACCATGGGGTGGTGGTGGTCACAGCCTCACTGGTGATCAGTAGACGTAAAAAGGGCTCAAGGAGAAAACAGGGTGAGCAGCCAGACAACAGTGTATAAAAGTTCATTTAGTATAGAGAGCAAGTTTAACTAATGGAGATCAGGTAACAGTAATTGCGATTGGATTTATTAGTGGAGAAACATAATTAATTGTAAAGTAAAATTCAAGATGTATCTTGGGAGTTACATGCTTAAACTGTATGTCTGATCCATAAGACTAGTGAACATATGTGTAAAATAACAGAGAAAACCAACCAAACGGCGACGAACAAAACAGGGGGTCCAATCTACTTCGAAAGGTTTCTGAGGGCAGCTGGATAGACAAAAAGACCACTACAGAAACAAAACTATATATTCTCAGAGTTACATATTTAAGTTGTTTGCAAGATCCATAAGACTTGGTGAACATATGTATGACAGAGAAAACCAACAATAAAGTGCTAGACAGAACATGGATGCCGGATGCCAATCTTTTCAAAAAAGGGCATATCTCTGTCTACAAGTGATGGTGCATTGGACGTTATTTTGTCCAAGTCATACGATCCAGTAAGTATTTCTTTGTCATAATATCAAGCGATCAAACTCCAACTTATCACAGCTTGTCAAAAAAAGCTATAGCAACTTGTTAAATACACTTACACCTGAATCTACAGATGATTCCATCATACCCACGGTGGTCATAGGTGGAGATGCAGTTCCAGGTGATGGATCAGAGGACACATATGTTGGAGTTCCCTCTCTGTTATCTCCTCTTTCTGTTCTCTCTCTTAAGCAAATGCAGAATATGGGAGAAACTTGCTTGAGCAACAAATGCTCTTTCACTCTTACATAGCAACGTATGCTACACCTCATAAAAACTCAGCAACGAATGCCGAGAGACTTAGCAACCTATGCTTGCCCCAACAACCTGTGATAGGACCTATTTATACTTGTACATGACCTTTTAGATTGTTGCCATGTGACACAATCTAAACCTTACACCATACTTCTAGAATACTCTACAAACTCTAGACATTTTATATTACTCCTAACTATCTTACTCTAGACATTCCTAATTGTAGAGTTCTCCCTACATGCCCTCGGTACTTCACGACCTAGCTAGCTCCTTCTACTAGCCAACTACATTGACAAGATTACTTCTAACAGCAAACACACACCATCATGCCTATCTATTTAGTACACGACCTATGTGCACTGTTCACTCACATAGGTGGTCCTTGTGCGTGGTGAACGACCAGCCCGTTGGGAACCCCAAGAGGAAGGTGTGATGAGTATAGCAGCTAGTTTTCCCTCAGTTAAGAAACCAAGGTTTAATATCGATCAGGAGAGGAGGGACAAACGACTGAAGGTGATGCGGAACCTGCACACACACAACCAAGTACTTTGTTCCCAACTTGCGATGAGGTTGTCAATCTCACCGGTTTGCTTGAAACAAAGATTATGAGCGTATCGAGTGGAAAACAATATAGTATGCGAGTAAAGTAAACAGGTGATAGCAATATGATGGAAATAGGACCGGGGTCCACAGTTCACTAGTGGTGTCTCTCCATAAGATAAATAACACATGCTGGGTAAACAAATTACAGTTGGGCAATTGATAGAATAAAGATAAACGTGATATGTCAAGAAGATCACTATGAGATTTATTCTGGGCATTACAACAAAATACATAGACCGCCATCCAACTGCATCTATGACTAATAATCCACTCCCGGGGATATCAATCCGAACACCCCAAAAGTATTAAGTTGCGAACAACAGATAATTGCATTAAGAAAAGTGTGTAATGTAAACAAAGCATATGCCCTTGAGCATATGAATGTTGTTTTCTCCCTAGTAGCAACAGCACGTCTACCACCTTAGAGGTTTCTGTCACTCCCCCAGGTGAAATAGAGGCATGAACCCACTATCGAGCATAAATACCCCCTCTTGGAGTCACTAGCAACTACTCGGCCAAGATAGCTACTAACAATGGAGAGCATGCAAGATCATAAACAACATAGAGATAACAAAAGATATAATTCAGTACAACAACTTAATCATAAACACCAATATTCATCGGATCCCAACAAACCAAACATGTAGAATTACATAACGGTGATCTCAATCATGTAGGGCAGCTCATGAGATCTAAACATGAAGCACATGGTGGAGAAGACAACCATCTAGCTACTGCTATGGACCCATAGTCCAAGGTAGACTACTCACTCATCGCTCCGGAGGCAAGCATGGCGATGAAGAAGACCTCCGGTGGTGATTCCCCTCTCCGGCAGGGTGCCGGGAAGAGCTTCTGGACCCTCCCGATCTTCGGGTCGACGGTGGCGGCAGATCACGATGTGTTCTGGAAAATTGATCGGGTACTTAGGTTTTTTCTGTCGGGGGGTCTTTATAGGCGAAGGGGCGATGTCAGAGGTGGAGCCAGGCTCCCTCACGCGGGGCCCGCGCGGCCAGGGGGCTGGCCGCGCCACCCCTGCATGTGGGGCCCTGGTGGCCCCCCTCCTACTCTCCTTCGGATCTCTGGAAGCTTCCGGGTAAAATAAAACTTTAGGAACTTGTTTCGTCCAATTCCGAGAATATTTCCTGTGTATCACTTCTGAAACACAAAAACAGCAGAAAACAGGAAACTGGCACTGTGGCAACTTGTTAATAGATTAGTTCCGGAAAATGCATAAAAGTGCAACTAAGTGTAACGAAACAATAGGCAAATGGTGTAAAAACAAGCATGGAGCATCAAAAATTATAGATACGTTAGAGACGTATCAAGCATCCCCAAGCTTAACTCCTGCTCGTCCTCGAGTAGGTAAGTGATAACAAAAGAATAATTTTTGAGGTGACATGCACCTACACAATCTTGATCATATATGTAAGCATTGGTGAGCTGGGATCATAAGAACTTAAAACATGGGCATGAAGATATAACCTTGACAATAAGGAACTTAGCAACCATGTTGTAAACATGCAAATGAACACAAACAAAAGATCATGAAAATGAAACAATGAAAGTCAAACGTGTGTTCGAATCATAAGGAAAAACATACAAAAGGTTTTCAGCTTGTCCTTCAAAGAGAGCAAAACATAAATGCATAGGACACCTACAAGTTTAAGAGGGCGACTGGATACAAATAATTTAAGAACAAGTGAAACCAACAATATGAATCAATCAATGAACTTTGGGACAATGCATATCACACTAAGAATGACAACTATGCTCTCTTAATGGTGCATAAAGAAAGAAGGTGGTGACTCAACATAAAAGTAAAAGAAAGGCCCTTCGCAGAGGGAAGCAGTGATTGAGCATGTGCTAGAGCTTTTTATTAGTAAAACAGAGAGATAAAAATTGATTTTGAGAGGTGGTTGTCTTTGTCAACGACTGGCAATGGGGTTCTTACTATCTTCCATACAAAAATGAAGCAAGTTTTTGAGAGAGAGATTGGCACTTTTGTGCTCTTTTATAAAGCTTGGCACTCCTCCCCACCTTTTTCCTTTCACAAACCATGGCTAACCGATTCCATCGGGTGCCCACCAACATTCACTTTCCATGGAGGAGTGCCTTTTTTTTCTTTCTTTTTTTTTCTTTTTTTTGGAATAAGCAATATGGAAGATAGCAAATCCGACCACTACGTCCCCATGAGCTGAAAACAGTGTCACAAAACGAGAAGTATTTTGAAGGTTTTTGAAAGGTAGCACATGAAAATTTACTTTGGAATGGCTTACAAATACCATGCATAGGAATTTATAGTGGACACAATGGCAAACTTGGTTTTTAGGAGTTGGATGCACGAGTAGAGCTCATACTCAGTACAAGGCGAGGGCTAGCAAAAGACTGGGAGCGACCAACTAAGAGAGCAATAATGGCCATAATCATGCAAAGCGACAAAGCGACATTAAAAGAAGCATAAGATGGCATCAAAAGTCAAAAACTAAATGATCATGAAGGCAATTG
Source organism: Dactylis glomerata (assembly GCA_007115705.1). Taxonomy (NCBI): domain Eukaryota; kingdom Viridiplantae; phylum Streptophyta; class Magnoliopsida; order Poales; family Poaceae; genus Dactylis; species Dactylis glomerata. The sequence goes on from QXEO01000727.1 coordinate 373,461, forward strand.
GTGACTTTGTAAGAGTCTAACATGTGTGAGCATGCGCCAAGTCAACCCAAATAAAGCATCAAGGAGAAAACCAAAATAATGCTTCCATACAATAAAAACAACGCATGATTTTTTCAAAGGCTCATTAAGCAATCTCAGTTATTTGAGACAAGTCATGCTACAGCAAAACCACTAAGCATACTATCAAAAAGACATCAAGCATGACATGAAAAAGCCTAAGCCGCAGTCTACACAAGCTCCTTCTTGTACCACTATTTTGCACAAAGCTTTTTCTCTTTTCCAACACCATTTGAAATTTTTATAAACACCTCTTTTGATGAAAACCAATAAAGATCATAGGCAAAAATACACCTTGATGAAAAGATATGACAAGGTCTGAACGCAAATCAAGGCGAAAACGAAAACCAAAAGCAGTAGCAGAAAAAGAAGAACACTTGATTTTTAATAAGAGTGAAAACTAGAGCGTTCTTTGCAAATGAAAACGAGTACATCTCCTCCAAAGGAAATTTGTTGGGGTCCAACCATTTATTGCAGCAAACAAACAAACTAAACCAACTAAGAAAACTAAAACAACTAACGCTCCAAGAAAAACACATAGTGCATGAAGCAATAAAAATATAGTGTTTTGAAAGGTGACCTGATTTTTGCCGATGAAGAAGGGGTGCCTCGGGGGCATCCCCAAGCTTTGACGCTTGTATTTCTTGGATATTTCTTGGGGTGATGCATGGGCATCCCCAAGCTTGAGCTTTTGTCCATTCTTCAACTCATCTCATCATTCTCCAATCCCTACACTTGAAAACTTCCTTCATACAAAACTAAACACAATTCTATTAGCAACATTAGTGCAAGCATAACATATAATCAATCCTCTATTTGCTTCAGGTTTCAACTCAAAACCACCACATATATAGCAAATACTACTGTAGCAACTTCTCTAAAAGTTCCGTGATCAAAAGAACTCAAAAGAAAGCGATAAAGTGGCAAACACAAATATTGGCAGAAATCTGTCAAAACTGAACAGCTGACAAAGGTCGAATTTTTGAGGGATTTTATGTTGCTCAAATCAAAAAGTGTTCAACTAAAAAACGTTTGGATATAACCTGGGGCATATGCACAAGAAATCGCAGGTCCAAAAGATAAACAGAGAATTTTCACGAATTTTTACGGTGCAGCACCGAAAACAGTTTCAGGACAGCAACATCCCCAAATCTTTACCTCACTCAAATTAGAGGCTTCTTTTGGCACAAAAACGAAATAAACAAGATAAGGAGCGGTCATTACAGTAGTAATGACTTCCAAGACTCAAATAAAAGAAAAAGTACTGAAAAGAAAACATTGGGTTATCTCCCAAGAGTGCTTTTCTTTAAAGCCTTTGAGCTAGGCGCAGAAAATTGTGAATCAAGTAATATCAGCAGAAGCATTAAGATCAACAGCAGAGGTCTTGTCAATAAGGCATTGTATTTCATCCACATAAGTTTTTGAAGACCCTTTGTGATCATGCTTTGGTACACTATTCTCATCAAAAATATTTTCAGGACAAATCCAGTCAAAATTATTTTCGAAAGCTTCACTCAATCCCAAAAGCTTGCAAGGTATAGGTATCTCGGCCCCTTCATCATTTGTACTAATAACCGTTATAGGTGAACCGAGTTTATTAAAATGTTTAAGAACTTTCCTAGCTTCAATAACGACATCCTTAAATTCTAGGCGCAAAGTTTCCAAGATAAAAGCTTTCTTTTCGGGATCCTCAATTTCATGAAGCTTAAGGAACATATATTGCATAAAAGGATTAAGACTAGCAAACCTAGTTTCCAACATGTTAATTAAATAAACAGAAGCAACTTCAATACTAGGAGCAAGCTCAACCCAAGACTTTTCCTCAACTTTCTCATGCATACTAATGTGATTAAAGAACTCCTCAATATTACTTTTTCCAATAATCGAACCACTACCTACTGAGAGGTCCTCCAGAACGTACTTAGGGATCAACATGATAAACTAAAATAAAGAAATAACAACTACCAAGGATTCTAATTTTTTTTGGGTTTTTGATAAAAAGCGATGCAGGTAAAATAAATAAAGTAAAGCAAAACAATAAACAAAGTAAAGGATGTGCGTGCGAAAACTCCCCTCGCAGAAGTCTTCTCTTCCTCCCCGGCAACGGCGCCAGAAAATTAGCTGCTACTTGTTGATGGCGCCAGGAAATTACTGATGGTGCCAAGTTGACGTGGAAGCAGACTGTCCTTATGCGTGGTGGATAACCAGCCCGTTGGGAACCCCAAGAGGAAGGTATGATGAGTATAGCAGCTAGTCTTCCCTCAGTTAAGAAACCAAGATTTAATATCGATCAGGAGAGGAGGGACAAACGACTGAAGGTGATGCGGAACCTGCACACACACAACCAAGTACTTTGTTCCCAACTTGCGATGAGGTTGTCAATCTCACCGGTTTGCTTGAAACAAAGATTATGAGCGTATCGAGTGGAAAACAATATAGTATGCGAGTAAAGTAAACAGTACAAGTAAAGTAAACAGGTGATAGCAATATGATGGAAATAGGACCGGGGTCCACAGTTCACTAGTGGTGTCTCTCCATAAGATAAATAACACATGCTGGGTAAACAAATTACAGTTGGGCAATTGATAGAATAAAGATAAACGTGATATGTCAAGAAGATCACTATGAGATTTACTCTGGGCATTACAACAAAATACATAGACCGCCATCCAACTGCATCTATGACTAATAATCCACTCCCAGGGATATCAATCCGAACACCCCAAAATTATTAAGTTGCGAACAACAGATAATTGCATTAAGCAAAGTGTGTAATGTAAACAAAGCATATGCCCTTGAGCATATGAATGTTGTTTTCTCCCTAGTAGCAACAGCACATCTACCACCTTAGAGGTTTCTGTCACTCCCCCAGGTGAAATAGAGGCATGAACCCACTATCGAGCATAAATACCCCCTTTTGGAGTCACTAGCAACTACTCGGCCAAGATAGCTACTAACAACGGAGAGCATGCAAGATCATAAACAACATAGAGATAACAAAAATATAATTCAGTACAGCAACTTAACCATAAACACCAATATTCATCGGATCCCAACAAACCAAACATGTAGAATTACATAACGGTGATCTCAATCATGTAGGGCAGCTCCTGAGATCTAAACATGAAGCACATGGTGGAGAAGACAACCATTTAGCTACTGCTATGGACCCATAGTCCAAGGTAGACTACTCACTCATCGCTCCGGAGGCAAGCCTGGCGATGAAGAAGACCTCCGGTGGCGATTCCCCTCTCCGACAGGGTGCCGGGAAGAGCTTCTGGACCCTCCCGATCTTCGGGTCGACGGTGGCGGCCGATCGCGATGTGTTCTGGAAAATTGATCGGGTACTTAGGTTTTTTCCGTCGGGGGGTCTTTATAGGCGAAGGGGCGATGTCAGAGGTGGAGCCAGGCTCCCTCACGCGGGGCCCGCGTGGCCAGGGGGCTGGCCGCGCCACCCCTGCGTGTGGGGCCCTGGTGGCCCCCCTCCTACTCTCCTTCGGATCTCTGGAAGCTTCCGGGTAAAATAAGACTTCAGGAACTTGTTTCGTCCAATTCCGAGAATATTTCCTGTGTATTTCTTCTGAAACACAAAAACAGCAGAAAACAAGAAACTAGCACTGTGGCAACTTGTTAATAGGTTAGTTCCGGAAAATACATAAAAGTGCCACTAGGTGTAACGAAACAATAGGCAAATGGTGTAAAAACAAGCATGGAGCATCAAAAATTATAGATACGTTAGAGACGTATCAGGGTTCACAGTTCACTAGTGGTGTCTCTCCATAAGATAAATATCACATGCTGGGTAAACAAATTACAGTTGGGCAATTAATAGAATAAAGATAAACGTGATATGTCAAGAAGATCACTATGAGATTTACTCTGGGCATTACAACAAAATACATAGACCACCATCCAACTGCATCTATGACTAATAATCCACTTGTGGCGAATCAATCTGAGAACTCCACAAGTATTAAGTTGCGAACAACAGATAATTGCATTAAGCAAAGTGTGTAATGTAAACAAAGCATATGCCCTTGAGCATATGAATGTTGTTTTCTCCCTAGTAGCAACAGCACATCTACAACCGAGGTTTCTGTCACTCCCCCACGTTAAATAGAGGCATGAACCCACTATCGAGCATAAATACCCCCTCTTGGAGTCACTAGCAACTACTCGGCCAAGATAGCTACTAACAACGGAGAGCATGCAAGATCATAAACAACATAGAGATAACAAAAGATATAATTCAGTACAGCAACTCAATCATAACACCAATATTCATCGGATCCCAACAAACCAAACATGTAGAATTACATAACGGTGATCTCAATCATGTAGGGCAGCTCATGAGATCTAAATATGAAGCACATGGTGGAGAAGACAACCATCTAGCTACTGCTATGGACCCATAGTCCAAGGTAGACTACTCACTCATTGCTGCAGAGGCAAGCATGGCGATGAAGAAGACCTCCGGTGGTGATTCCCCTCTCCGGCAGGGTGCCGGGAAGAGCTTCTGGATCCTCCCGATCTTTGGGTCGACGGCGGCGGTGGATCGCGATGTGTTCTGGAAAAGTGATCGGGTACTTAGGTTTTTCCCGTCGGGGGGTCTTTATAGGCGAAGGGGCGATGCAGAGGTGGAGCCAGGTGGCCTCACACCATGGCGGCACGGCCAGAGCCTGGGCCGCGCCAGCCTGGTGTGAGGGCCCCTGGTGGCCCCTCTCCTACTCTCCTTCGGATGACTGGAAGCTCCCGGACAAAATAAGACTTCAGGAACTTGTTTCGTCCAATTCCGAGAATATTTCCTGTGTATCACTTCTGAAACACAAAAATAGCAGAAAACAGGGAACTGGCACTGTGGCGACTTGTTAATAGGTTAGTTCCGGAAAATGCATAAAAGTGCCACGAAGTGTAACGAAACATTAGGAAAATGGTGTAAAAACAAGCATGGAGCATCAAAAATTATAGATACGTTGGAGACGTATCAATAGGACACAACTCATCTGCCATCATGTTTAGTATTACATCCATGATGGTGATTACATCATGATTTGTGGTACACACTATCATGTTTAGTATTACATCCATGATGATGATTACATCATGATTTGTGGTACAATTAGAGCAAATGAAAAATGAGACAATGAAAGGGACTGTTGTGTAAAGAAGCCAAAGTTAATAATTGATTTCTATATGCTCAGTTGCACAACAACATCTTCTAATAGGTTTTTCCTCTGGTTTGCAGAACCCCTTAATTCATATGACAACTTGAATGATTCGTGCCAGTCTAAACTATTATTTTATTATGAATGGAATGTCTTCTAGTGAAGCACACACTACTAGGAAAACCCTTATCCATGGGCCCATTATCTGTGGAGCACTAAGTTTTGGTGCTCCATAGATATCATCTTATCCGTGGCGCACCATGAAAGAGATGCGCCATGGATAAGTGGGCCCCACCGAGCACCAGGGCCTGGGGTGTCAGGCCCCCATATCGGTGGCGCATGCATTTAGGGTGCACCACGCATAATGTGCATACCCGTGGCGCACCACATATACATGCGCCACAGATATGTGTGGGCCCACCCTCTGGAAAAGGTGGCAGACATATCCGTGGAGCACCACTTAGAGGTGCGCCATGGGTATATATATCTGTGGAGCACCATTTTGAGGTGTGACACGGATATGTCGTACCTACCACCATAAAGGTGCATCCCCCTACCTCCCACTCCAAGCCCCCACCGCGATGAATGTGAGGACCTATCAGGCGTACGACATCAATGGTTACACATTCTACACCGAGAAAAAGGACCATAGCAGCAAACACCAGAACTCGGGGGGTCACGATGTTGTCCTACGCTGACGAGGAATCCACCGTCAATGAAAGGTTCTTCTGGAGGATCGAGGAGATCTGGGAACTCAACTACTGTGGAGAGAAGATGCCGATGTTTCGGGTCAGATGGGCCAAGAACGTAGAAAAAGAAGGCCGGTACTTCACCACCATGGTCATACCCGAAGCCAAATCCAACGCGAACGTCCAGGCGAAAAATGAGCCATGGGTACTGGCGAGCCAGGTTGATCAATGCATCTTCATTACCGACCCGGTAAGGCCTAGCCGCGTTGTCGTTAGGAGGGGAAAAAAGAGCATCATCGAAATGGAGGGAGCGGCCACCGAGAGCAAGACTTCGACAAGTACGGTGATCCCAAGATAGAAGAGGATTCGACAAGTACTTCGACAGGCCTAGTGATATCGCTGGAAGAAGGAAGACCACCCTACCCGCTAAAGGATGCCCATACACGAGAAGAAATCCCCATGTTTCCGGGCTCAATTATTCAACTGCGACGAAGAAGGGCAAGAAGATCGTGACGAGTTGACGACGGTAGCTTGTTCGGAATCGACATCGGACAACATGTGTCATTTTTGGAGGAACAATCATATAAATGATTTTTGGTTTTTTGTAACAATGATCATATATATGATTCATGGTTTTTTGTAACAATGATCATATACATGATCGATGGTTTATTGTCTAATAAATTTCTTGCATTTTATTTGTTACAATTTAGTAGTTTCAAACTTTGTAAAATGTATTTTGGCTAAAAAAAATAGGTGGGAGGCCCAGGGTTCGAACCTGGGACCTCCAGATTCAAACGAAACAGACTAACCGCTATGTTGTGTGAGTGTTGCTGTCAACATTGCACCGCGCGTGCTTTTGAAGTATACATGGATATTCTATGGCGCACCACCAAATAGTGCGCTACGGTTAACTTATCCGTGGCGCACCTCTCTGGGATGCGCCACGCACCTTCGGCACTTAGGGGCCTGCCGGCGCCTCTCTTCTTCTCTCCCACACTTAGCCGCGTCACGAAGCCGAACCCTAGCTAACCGCGCCGCCACCTCATGCTCGCCTCGCCTAGCGCGCCGCCGCCTCCACTCACTCACGCTCGCCTCGCCTAGCTCGCCGCCGCCTCCGCTCGCGCTCGCCTCGCGCTCGATCTGCTCCGCTCGCCTCGCTCGCCTCGCTCGCCTCGCGTTCCGCTCGCGCTCGATCTGCCGCCTCCGCTCGCACTCGATCTGCTGCACTTGCCTCGCTCGCCGACCACCAGGAGGAGGAGCGCGACCACCGGGAGGAGGAGCGCGACCACTAGGAGGAGAAGCACGACCACCAGGAGGAGGAGCGCCTCCGCTCGCCGCCGCCCCGAGCCCTTCTTCCCGGAGCCCGAGCCCTTCTTCCGCGTGGATGTTCGACGACGACGCCCGCGCCTTCAACGACGACGTCTTCGTCTCTTCACCGACGACCCCAGGGTGAGCGCCTCCTGCTTTCTCTTCCCCATTCCTCTATTCTTGCTTCAGCAAGAATGATAGCATCGAGGTTAATCTGCTAAATCGAGGTCAAAGCAGATTAACTTTGATGTTTGAGAATTCATGAACTTATGAAACTCTGTAGTTTGCACATTGAGAATGATAGCATCGAGGTCAAAGCAGATTAACTTTTTTCAGAGTTCATGAAATTATGGTGTACATTGAGAATGATAGCTTGTTTCAATGATGCTTGTCAAATAAATCCTTCCTTTTTCTGCCGACTTTGTTAACGTGATACACTTAAGGCTCAACTAATAATTAAAGCATTGAGAAAAATAAATTTAACCAATGAATAATGTGGCTGGTTTTGATTCAGTCATCTACTAATTTTTCTGCTAATTATAATGTGGCTGTTTCAGCAAATCTTTGTAAATTGACATGATTCAGTTCTTTTTTGCCAACTATAAGCATGTTTCTGAGGACTCGTTTGGTGTTTGCACCATATTATTTGGTTTTGTAACATTTGTTGTATGTGCTTGGTAGTGTTTAACTGTTATGACATGCTTATACATGCTTACTGTGAACTTTCTACTGTTAGCTATTTACTGTGAACTTGCACAACTTACTGTGAACTTTCTACTGTGAACTTTTTATACATGTAAGTGTATGTTGTTGGCTACTTACTCTGAACTTTTTATACATGTAAGTGTATGTTGTTGGCTACTTACTGTGAACTTTTTACTGTGATGATGTTTACTGTGATGATCAATCTTTGATGATGAATCTGTGAGCATGTTGTCGACATGTTGTCGACAACTGTGTGTTGGAAAGGCACATTTTGTGCTTTTTTGTGTGAATTGTTTACAGGTTTTTGAAAATGAGTGCCTATTCTCCCGAAATGTTGATTGATTTCTGTTTCGGTGAGAAATAGGCACTCCTAGGTAGCCATTTATAGGGGAGGTGCTGTCGAATTTTCCGATCGATTTTTTGTTGTACTAAACATTTTTTCTCCTTTTGTTTAGTGCAAACATGTCGACCGGACACATCAACGACGGCGCTGGCCCTTCTAACCAAATGAGTGTCGAAGAACAAGCCCGGGTGGCCAACTTGCCGTTTTGGATGCAATCCCAGAGGGCGGCCGAGGAGAAGGAAATAGACGTCATGGACGGAGACAGAGGTGGAGATGATCAGGGTGGAGATGAAGACTCTGAGGGTGGAGACGGAGACTCCGAGGGTGGA